>BCIL01000008.1:0-106397 GCA_001599955.1 Cystobasidium pallidum
GTGAAAACGAAGCTAGACGTTAGCCAAGCTGCTCGCTGGCTATAACTAGGGGAAATAGCAGCTCACAAAAGTCTGCCAATCATTGCCAATCGGGCAACGGTTGAGAGGTCCTAGTACGTGGGCCTGTCATCTTGTGACTTGTGTCTTAGTGTCTTGGTGTTTCGGTCTTGTTGTCTTGAAGGCCAATCCATGCTAATACCTGCTCCCAAGCCGACATAACCACCTCGCCCCGGCAGCATCGACTCGTCAGTCCCCCCTCATTCCCCTTCACCTCACTTCGGCCGTCACGGCACTGTTTCTCCCAAGACTTGCTCCTTCCTGTCGTCCTCATTCCCCCAACCCAGCATTGCTCTTTCCATCGTGCTCGGCGGTGAAAGGAAGAAGGATCCAATACATTCTGTTTCGACAAGCGAAAGTGAGAAGGTAGGCCTGTCGACTAGCTTCTCCAGGCTAGCTCAGAGATTCCATCGAGGTTCTGTGATCTAGAAATAGTCAGAAAAGGGAAATTCAGCGGGCTGAAGAAACTAAAGGATAGGTATATATATAGATAGATAGCAACATCTGGTGGAGGATAGACCGATGGGTGTCGGAGTGCAGGAATAGACAGCAAGACCAGTTGCAGGGTGAGCGAGCCTTTGGTTTCGAATCATGACTCAGATGTTTGTTGATGCCAAGCTTCGATGCACTCCTTCCAGTTGTCGTCGAGCCGTGGATGGCCTGCTTGACGAGCTCTGTGAGTCGCTTGTGTGCCTCGACTAATGGACTTCAATGATTCATGCAGGTCCTTATCCTCGTTGTCATTTTCGATCTCCACTTCCTCCTGCTACTCATACCCTTCTTCTTCGCACACGACACGCTTCATATATCCCCGGCATATCTTTATCGAGAAAACCATTTTTTCTACAAGAAGCGCCTTCGTATAGCCCTGCACTTGGCTGTTTCGCCCGCTTGATGATTGCTCTCTGGGCGTCGGTACGTCCTTGCCTGGGTTGTACGCTTTCTTTAAGCAGGGTTGAATCTCTACGACGGCTGTCTCTCTTGATACAGGCCTACTGTTGGATGAAGTAGATTTCAATGGATCTCAAGATCATGGCGTTTGAAGGGCATATGTGAGCGCGAGAGTGTTCGACAATGTTCCTGGAAAAGCTGACAGAAGGTCGAGATACCTGGCAAGGCGAAGATGATAGGATCCAATCCTTGAAGCTGCCGATTGCAAGCGAACGGAGCATCTAATACGGTGCGTATAGTATTTATGGCTGCTGTGCACAGTTGCGGTGATGATTGTCTGTATTCATGCAGAGATGAGGTCCCTTGCGACAATTGACGAGACTCCCGTTTTTGTTCCCGTCCCAATCGTTCCGCAATGCGAAAGGCTGCTAGAGGACAGACGGATGGGAGATGATGGGCTAAGGGAAGAGCGCAGTAGTGTAGCTCGCGAAGGTTGACGCACTGTAGCAGCTGGCTAGAAAGCCCTAGTCGGTAGCTTGGACGAGAACCAGGAAGCTACTATCTGGATGAACCTGCATGATAATTTCCTCCTTCAAATCAGATAGTAGCATATGAGCATACGCAGACTGCTCCCCTAAATCTTGTCCGTTCGACATCGTGGACGTCATTCCTGCTCATGTTGTAGAAGTCAGCCAAGCTGCTGTCTGACTGAACCTTCGGAATGAAGCAGCGAAACCCACCATACTCCATTGACCAGACAATCCCGACGATTAGAGGGTTCCATTACACATCAGCGCAAAGACTTCTTGTAATGTCGGATGGAGTTCCGTGATTTCCGAGTCCATGCTTATCATGCTGATTGTGAGAGAGTTCATCTCTTCATTCAGCTTCGGCCTGCTTGTGCCTCACCGCTTCTCCTATCGTACCACTTCAATCAGGATGACCTTGTTCAATCACAACGTGCTCTTGCATCTATCTTTGTCTTTCAGCATGAGCATTGATGCTTTCCATCGTACTCGGAGGCGAAAGGAAGAGGGTCTCGTATACTCTCTTCGACCAGAGTTTGGATGATAAATATGTGGGCCGATTAGTTTCCTCCATGATAGCTAAGCGATTCCATTGAGGTTTGTATCACAGAAGAGGTAATCAGGAAACGAAACGCAATGAAAAGCACGATATCACCTACTATGGATGCCTGAAGACAAGCAACGTATAGATTCGACTATATGGAGGTTAACAATTTGACAAGCGTCGGAGCGATATTATAGACAGCAAGACCGATTGCAGGAAGCGCGATCCATTTGTTTTCTTGTATGAGCTGACCCGTCTTTTTTGCCAAGTTCGCAACCATTCCTGCATGCTGTCGGTCCTGGCGAGCATTGGATGCGTGACGTGCTTGCTTTGAGTCCGGTTTGTATGCACCGATTATCTCCACTCTTAGTTCATCATCCTCGTCATCCTCGTTCTCGCCCTCTTCCTCTTGATCGTTTCCTCCCGTATCCTCTTCGGATCTCCGATCTTCGTGTTCTGCGTACTTGGCGGACTTTTCGTTTGTATCTTGAATATCGTCATCTCTTCCTTCACGTCGCTTTAGTAAGCGTCTGACCATTGCTACGAAGGCTTGAGCGAAACCTTGCCTGGGTTGGTATTCGTCTGTATATTGCCGGGTCTCCCAAAGCTCTCCCTGTCTAGCGTAGCGAATGTCAAAACGATGATCCGAATAGACCTGTGGCTTATGATATTCGAAGTGCGCAGATGTGTACGAGGGCGTCGGAAACTGATTCTGGAAAGGGTAGAAGTGCGTTGAGACGGGGGGCGGAGAAGATTTGGCGTAGCTCCTTGAAGGTGTAAAGCGAGAGGGCTGGAAAGGCCGTGATGGGGGGTTATATGGCACGTATGACGCGCATCGTGTGTATGGCTGCAGTCCATACTTATAGGAACGGGGGCGTTGTGTCCAGGTAGGAGCTGGCTTCGATTGCCATGGTCGAGGATATCTTTCTTCTCGTCTCGATTCCGTAAAGAAAGGTGGATGCGGATGAGATGCAAAGTATTCGAAGAACGGTCGGGGGTCTGGGACAGGCGCTTCCTGTTGCTGTGGAGCTGGCGGGGTATTGAAGGAGTAGTGGAAACTGGAAGGCTGCGGTGGGACTGGCGGATCTTGCGGCGCCGCAGAAGCTGGCTCTGGGTCGACCTGCATGTCGACATCCTCGTCTTCAGGGTCGTCCACTAGCATGTCCACATCCTCAGCCTCCTCCGCTCTCTCGTCTTCGTCTACAGACATTCCGTCGTCATCATTGTCTGGCTGCGGCTCCTCTTCATTGACTGACATAGCGTCATCTTCGTCTTCGTCCTCATCTTCATCCATATATTCCTCATCGATTGGCATTTCCCCGCCATCGATGTCTTCCTCCTGAATATCCTCATCGAAGGCTTCGAACTCCTCCTCATCATCTTCCTCGAAGGCAATGAAGTCCTCCTCAATATCTTCCCCGCGGGCATCGAAGTCTTCCTCAACATCTTGATGGAAGGCATCGAAATCGTCCTCCCCTCCGCCTTGCTCAGCGCCATTTGGAACGCCTCCAGGCTGAGCGCTTGCCCACTTCGATGTGTATCGGGCAGCGCTCGCCCACTTTGACGCGTAGCCGGACGGGCTCGCCCATTTCGACTTGTAGATAGGTGCAGTTGCGGCCTTTAAAGGGACTTCTGCCATCGTCGACGCACTGCCCGTTTCTCTTGCACTGGACTGGGAGGGCTGCTGGCCTTCGAAGATGGGGTTATCCGGGGATATGCATCGTTGCTTCCCCAATGCAACTTCGGATAGAGCGGGGCCTCGGGGCTTGGTCGAACTTTCCCTTCCCGGCTTAGCAGATTCGTAGATGAATGGGATGGTCGTCTTCGTGGCATCTCCCGCTTTTCTTGTGCCGGACTGACCGGCCTGCTGACTTTCGGCGATGGGAATATCTGGAGATCTACATCGTTGCTTTCCCAGTGCAACTTCAGATAGACCTGCGGTTGGAGAAATCGTTGAAGCCTCCCGAATCGGTCCAACAGATTCCCCAGGCGGCTTGTTTGCAGTGGTTGAGAATGTGGCAGATTGTTGAGGTCGCTTGCCCAATGTGACTTCCGAGCTACTACTGCCAGCCGGTGTCGATAGGCTTCCGGCTCGAGATGTACTAGAGAACTCTCGAATGTGACCTAGAGCGACAGGCATGGAGGTGGATGGGCGGGGACGCTTCCCTAATGCAACCTCGGAAATACCAAGGGATGCCGATTCAGAGGACTTTTCGGCCTGCGATGCGATTGACTGCTGCAACGGGGCTGCTGGAGCCTTGAATGGGGGTCCTCCCTGCATCTTGCTAGCTTGCCCTGGTTTTCCTGGTGCCGCTTCTAATGGGCTATTGATCCGAGACGCTGAAGAGCTTGCAATCTGTGTTCTACCTGCCTGGCTGGATGGTTGGCTTGAGGAGGCGCGAGCTGAGCTAGATGGAACTGGTTGCTTTCCTGATCTGCCATATGAGACTCCGCTGCCATGGGCTTTCAGGGAAGCTGTTGCTTGTGGTTGGCCAGACTGGCCTTGGAGCCCGCTTGCGGAGGCGAGTGTTGCAGCCGGTCTGCATGGCCGCTTGCCTGAACCGACATTCGAGGGGCTTGGGGATAAAGACCTCTTTTCAATAGATGGTCCAGGTTGGATCTTGTCTGCGGTGACCGCAATGGTATTTAGACCATTTCTTGGCTGGGTTTTGGAAGTGGATGCTTCTCCCGCTTGTGCGCTGTCCGAATGACCGGCAATGTGGTCCTTTGCTTGTGCTTCAATCGGCGGCATGAACCAAGGTCGCGCTAGTGGCAGGAGTCTGGGCGCCTGCACATTCACACGAGGGCGGGTCGCAACTTCAGGTTCAGGAGAGGGAGTGGGAGTGGGAGATGATGCGCGTGTGGAAGCGGGAGAGGGTGTGGGCGACGGTGTCGAGTCCAGAATGCCGCCTGGCATCTCTTCCATAGCTGTATGATGCAAGGATGGAGTTATGGGACATGTCAGCTGTAATTCTGTGCGGAATCCTAGCTCGACTGAACTACGCCTGTACATACCCTCTAGCTCCGCCGAATCATTCTGCCACGGGAAGCTCATGATTCGCTTGTGGCTACTGGTGAGCTGTCACTTGTGACTTGTGACTGGAAGTGGTTATTGGTTGTTGCAGGGGAGCGGGTGATGATCGACCAATTGCTGGCGGTCAACGCTTAGCGACTGGTGATTAATGACTAGGGATGGGTGTTTGGGTTCTGTGAGGAGTTGTGTGCTTTATGGCTGGTTGTGTGCTGTTCGAGTGGTATGTAGAAGAGATGGATAGACGTGCTCCTTTTAGCGAGGTCAGTACGACGTGTTAATTGTTCCGCGCAAAGCCTCCCGTTAACCCGCTTCGCAATCCCTGAATGCGCGGCAGTGCGATCCCCTTCTAGCCGGAAGGCTTCCTGCTGTCTTCGCGGATGAAGAATGTTCGCAATCCCAGGCCCTTCACAGAGCAATGTAAGGAGTGCATACTAGCAATCAGACCAAACAGATGTATCGCCTACACGTCGCAACTGATCCGCTTTGTTATAGTGGGCGGGTCGGTTGGCGGGTCAGTCGACGGTCAGTCAGATGGATTTCCCATTCATCGCATGGAAAACATCGCGAAGCCAGTCGCATGTCACCGCGCTCAGTCCAGTCATGATGCATTGAGCTTTGAATAAGTAAGTCAGGTCATTGTCCGTCGTCCGTACTTCCGTGCATCTTCTTCGGACCATCGCCTATTCGCGCGACACCCATCGTACGGGTCACATCATCGGGGAACAGATCCAGCTGTGTCAGACTGGTTGCATATAGCATGGACATTTGTCGTATGAATGGATGTAGAAATATGTATGTATATATGTGTGTAACAAGGTAGACAACCGCACCTGGCAATAGCTTGTCGGAAAGATCTCTTTTGAGCTCTAAAAAGCATCCTTGAAGCTTTCCCGCCGGCAATCTCTCCCGATCATCCGCAACTAGACGGCACATCTGATCCTACTGTCAGTTGCTTACAGCGTGGACCATGCGAAGGGTGCAATTTGCAACTTCATCACACCGGCTACTCATCAGTCAATGGCAGTATTCGACACAAGATAGTCATGGCAGCTATCCTTAACAGCCCAAACTGCTGGCTGTTCGACAAGGAGGACCTGCAGCACACACCGTCAAGAGCCGATGGCTTCAGCTACGAGAGGGAGATGTACGAGCGAGCTTTCGGTGTGGACCTCATCGTGCGGGTTGGATCAGTTAGAGTGGATGTGTGCGTCGCGGATTCCACTTGTCCCCAGCTTCAGTCAGGCACTGACGCGCTTATCTGCAGTCCACTCTTGACAATAGCCACAGCTTCTCTATATCTGCATCGCTTTTACATGCTCGAGTCTCTGAAGAAATACGGGGCTAGAGAGGTAGCACTAGCTTGTCTCTTTCTAGCTGGCAAAGTAGAAGAGTCCTTGCGTAAAGTTGACACGGTCGTCAACTATTGTCTACGCCTGGAGGATAGACGCAGAGGCAACGAACCTGATGTACACCCTTCGAGCGAGGTAGGGCTATTCAGACCAGACCGAGCTACACTTCATCTCAATATGCCCTCGCATCTTACTGCCGTAGAATTTCAAAAGATTGGTTCAACAGGTTCTCTTCGTGGAAGAAGTCATCCTAGTGGCGTTACAGTTCGACCTCACGGTGGTACACCCTCACCCCATTCTTACGCGCGCCCTGAAAACACATGAGCCGCGTCTATCGATGCATCAGCTATCCTCGCTCGGACGAGCAGCATGGCAGATCCTGAGTGACATGTGAGTTTGGTGACTGCATTGTCCCATTGCGGCGATGCGAGGCACGGACATGAGCTGATATGCTTTTCCCCCCTTCCCCTCTTATTTCTGTAGATATACCACACCAATGTGCATTTGCTACCAACCCGAAACGTTAGCAGCATCAGCATTCCTGCTCTCATATATACTTTTGAAGGATAGTCTCCCGCCTTTGGAGGATGACTGGATTGAGCAATTCAACATCGATTGGCAGGATGAACAGGAGGTGCAGGAAGTTGATGCGGTCATGCAGGGTGTTAGCCACCTGTGGACCCAGGCTAGGAGTGAGAAGATCAAGCAAGCAGGTGAAGAGATCGGACAGGTAAGCGTGGCGTGCACATACCAGCTGCAAAATAGAGGGATAGAGAAGCAGACAGAGCAAACAAGTCAGCTGAGATTTCCTTCGTGATCATTCGCATGCAGCTGGTACCAACAGCTTCTTCTTTTCTGAGAGCCTCAACAAGGCCCACCGCATCAGATGCTATAGCAGGCACCGACAGCACGTCAATAGACGAGCCTGTAGGGCAAGGAGTGGCCGCTGTAGAAAGCTCGAATGCCGTCATTGAGAGTGCATCGGCACCGGTGGTCGAGATGGAGTCGGTGCTTCCAGTCAGGTCTCTGGGGGAATCGGATGAGGCACCAGGGCGAGACATTACAATGAAATCTGAATCTCCTACGAAGGATAACGAGAAGCCTCCTACACCAGGTTAACGGCGCTTTGTGTACAAGGCGCTAGGTTCCCGCAAACACGTGTGGTTTAGAAGTCAGTATGTGCAGTGTTCTGTTGTTGTAGTATTGCATGCCTGTTTGGCGAATACTTTCTAGAAATAGACATTTACCATTTCCCGGCCAACTTGAGGGCGGCGATCCGCTGGGGACGGACATGCCGCCTGCTATCACAAGGCTTGGTCGAAAGTGCTCCTTGCGGCAATCGTTCATTTGCAAGCAGGCATCCTTCTTTCCGTCGACTGCGTTGGTTTATCCAAGGCTCTCGCAAAGATCACCACCGGGACTTTGTAAGGCGCAAGAGACTGGACTATTTCCTGTGACAAGGGAAGAAAGAAAGACGAACAGTCCTGGATCAAGTCAGCGTTTAAGCAATAACTTTTTGCGCTGTCTTCATTTTCTACAGACTACAATCAATATAGCATCTCTTTAGTCAGATATCGTTACTTTCACCTTATAACGCCACAATACGTAGAGTTAGTCAGGCCTCGGTCTCAGAAACTCTGGCTCTTGCAGGTTTCCTTCAAGCCGAACGGCCGTGGCCGCACTCCGCGTTGAATCTATACGCGTCTTCTTTATGCAAACCTTCGGGAATGTCGATATCTACAAGATTATTCAACTTTCTGGTGCTATTCCTCCTGCTTCAGGCCGCAAGGTTTACACAAGCGCACGATGGCCATGGACATGATGCACATCTCGTTGAATCTCCGGCAAATAAAGCAGCACCTATAGACACTCTACTGCGCATGCATATAATCTCCGAATCCCTGATCTGGGGTATAATATTCCCTGTTGGAATGGTCCTCGGGCTTTCTCGATCACGTTACCATGTCCCAATGCAAGTAACAGCAACGGTCGTGTCTATAGGTGGAATGCAACTGGCTCGCAAGCATGGAGGCAGGCAGTTTTCACATGCTAGTCATGGGAACTTTGCGCCATGGTTGTTCTGGGTCATGCTCATACAAGCTGGCATCGGTATATACCTGAAAATGCATGTTATGGAAGGTTCATATACGAGATGGATTACTGTTAAAATCCATGGGGTCTTAGGAAGATTGTTCCCAGTTATTGGATACACTCAGATGGTTCTCGGAGTAATATTAGGCTTAGTGAGGCCATTCCACAGCTCGAGCACTTGGCTGTTCTTCAGTACTGCTTGTTACGGCCAGCCTGACATTGCTACTTTTACCTCAAGGATATTTGCGCAGGACCCCACCTGGGTATGCTCGATACACATAGCTGTGCTTGCTCTGTACCGTGCTGATCGCCTTGGTGGTGTGACTAGGACAATGCCTAGCTCATTTCATCATGGGGTCTTCCTTCATCGGCTACGGCATTATCATTCTCGTCATGTCGATGTATGGCGCACCTTGGCTTGAGAAATACAATATATCGCAGGAATTCATGGACTCCACCGTAATGTAGGTCCTTTGTCCGCCGAGCCAGCAGAGAATGACGCTGGTATTCGAAGCTGAGACCGAAAGTACGTTTTGCAATTTAGCATGACCTTTGGCATCGTAATTACCTTCACTATGGTAAGGCCCTGAACTGTGCGGTCCACTGTCTGACAGCGCACTGACTTGTTATTAACGTAGCATGGCTTCATCGAGCCAGCCCATGGTGGATGGTCACATAAAGTGAGTGATCGCTGCGTGGCGGTACAATCAGAGCTTGGTCGATTTAAAATGAAATGATTACGCAGGATATGCAACATACTGCTATGGGCGTGCTCTTCTGGACCGGCGGGGCCTTGGGTATGTGGCTCGGCAGAAACAGAAAGGTAAATATTGCCGATTCCCGATTCTCTCGGTATAGCCCAACCTAATTGTCTCTTCCTGCGGTGGGCTTCCGTCGAGCAGCGCAACATTTGGCCTGCATTAGTCGTGGCACTTACTGGGTTCGCCATGTCCGGTCACGAGCAGGAAAACATGCTTTCCACAAATGTAAGGGGGATCCTCTGATTCGGCAGCGGATGTCATTGATGCTAAGGCTGCTCATCACAGGTTCATGCTATATTCGGCTAGTAAGCAAATTTATTATACTAAAGTATGGGCATGCCGTGATTGACCACGGTCGTTTGGACCCAATTAGTACTTTGATGGCCGCGGGGGTCTGCCGCATCATCGAGATCTGCTTTGTTCTGAAGGAAGGCCATCAGCAGGCCGTGAGGAATCAGGAATCAGGTCATATGAGTCCTTTCCAGCATATGACTCCGTTCCTGCTCATAGTAGGCGGGTAAGTATTCTCCTTCCACGACCCGTGACATATGCACGCTTACGCCGGTCTTTCTGCAGGTTAGAATTCATGTCTGCTACCGAAGAACAACTGGCCATTATCAGTGCTATCGGTATGGACGTGAGTATACATCTTTTGCAGTTGTGTTCTGCCATTATAGTCTAACAACCACCCAACTTCACAGCATGTAACCTACATCGTGATCATGTTCTGCATGGGCTTCATCATATACCTTTGGAGCAATCTTCTCATATCCCTCTACCATAATTCTGGCCGCAATGCAGAGAAGCTTTCACAGGAGCATCTCGCCGCCTCCAGGCCGGGTCTTTGGCGTTTGCTAGTATCTGGTGCAACCGCTCACTATGGTCATGACTCGGTCGAACCCAAAATCGCGGACTACGAGGCTATGCTGTATTCAGCACGGTCAGATGATAGCATAGAGTTGGGCGCTAGAACCCTGCACGAAAGGAGCTCGTCATCTCGACATTCAGAAGACCTCGTCTACGAATCCGACTCGGAAAGTAACGAAATGGAAGACAACGGCGACGACTCGTATTGGGAGGGGCACACTTCAAGAGATGATGAGCATAATGATGGTACGCAAGGGCGCCATATGCATAGATAGGACAAGTACCTATCTTTACTGAAGTTGTGACTCGCGAGCTACGGGATAGAGATGAAAATGTAATACGTCGCTCGGTAATCACGCATGTAAATAGTCAAGCTAGTTTGACACGTGTAGAGGTCAATCTGCAACATGTATCTCGCACAAACCCGAATAGATAGCTCATAATAGGTGATTCCGGAGTCAAAGATAAAGCTGGGTAATCTAGAAGGCAACATACCCGTCTCGCGAGTTGCCAGAGATGTTCCTGTCCACTTCCTATTTGCAGCACGTGTTTACTGGCCTCTGGTACTTCACTCCGACGGCTCTGCCTTACACGCACTGCCTGAAGTGAATGGAGCGATGCCACCCTTAGTATGCAGAGGGCACACAAGGTATATGGGAGCTATCTAGCTAGATTCATCTTGACAAAGTACTAAAGAATCGAACCTGTAGGCCACTTCCCTCACTTTCGTTTTCGCCGCTTGATCCAGACAAGCAGCACTTCCTGCTTGTGAGTAGCTGCAAGGATGGTATACCGATGGTGAGCTAGCTATCAATTGTATTGCAATGAGGTATGTGGCCCCTTCTAATAGGTACGAAACACCGTTTCACGTAGTTGCGAGATGGAGCAACTGTGAGTCAAAGCACGACATCAACGTCGCTAGGCACACCTTATCCGCCAGCTGGATGTTATGATGGCTACTTATCTACGACGAAACATGAGTATAGCAAGAACTTCAGCTGATGTCGCATTGGTCTCTGTATTGGAAATCTATTCTATCCCATCCTAAATCACCATACGGCAGGGCGACTGGCTTGGTGAGCCGCCACCTATTGTGCAAAATAACGTGCTTTTTTGTTATACTAAGCTGAGCTCAACCTCTATGCTTCTTCTACCCTCACAGGCAGCTTCATAGGTCACAAGGGATGCTGTTGGGATATAAAGCTCAGTGCCACAGGTCATCGAGCCATAAGCGGTTCAGCCGACTTCAGCGCCAAAGTATGGGATGCAACCGATGGGAGCTGTCTGCTTACCCTTCCCCATAATCACATTGTCAAATCTGTGGACTTGAATGGTGATGGGTCGAAAGGCGTAACCGGCGGCTACGAGAAGAAGCTTCGCTTATGGGATATCAAGGCTCTGCTCGAGCATCAACAAGCGCCAGCTGATGGACAAGCATCGCAGAACGGGAACAACAACTCTATCTCTGACCCAGCAACCAAAGCATCTTCTTCCGACTCTACTTCCACGTTACCATCGAAAGAATTCGTGCGCGATGACGGCACATCTGCGCATGACGGTCATATCAAGTCTGTGATCTGGGACGAAGCAAATAACCAAGTCATCTCGGCAGGCGAAGACAAAGCAATTCGCTTTTGGGATCCCCAAACACTGCAATGTGTGCATACCTTGCAGACGGATGAGCCGATCACAAGTCTCGAAAAAAATCATGATGAGAAGCATTCAATTTCTTTGACATATGGCAACAGCGTGGAGTTTATTGATCCGGAAACGTAAGCTTCGAATTTGAACTGAAGCAGTCGCTGTATACTGATGGGTGTCGTTCGAAACTTACGTGGGCCGCTGTATAGGCGACAAGCTTACTTATCCTTCAAGCTCTCGTATCCACCTTCCACAGCATCCATACATCCGATATGGAAGGACCGCTTCGTAACGGGCAGTAGTGCGGATGGATGGGTGAGAGTGCACAGCGCGAGTACGGGCGAAGAGCTTGAGGTGTACAAGGGTCATCATGGTCCAGTGCACTCAATATCATATGTATGTGCGAACCTCGCATGCCACAATGTCGGTTCTCTGCTAATTCCTACCTTGCTCTGTCTGACCAGTCACCGGACGGAGAGCTCTATGCTTCAGGTTCCGAGGATGGCACCATTCGCCTGTGGCAGACTACTCCGAAGACATATGGATTGTGGAAGTACGATGGGGAAGTGAATACAGGTGGTAATTGAACACCATTCATAGGTATGCATAGACTATCTGCCGGCAGTATACTTGTAGAGGGTTAGCGTCAAGTACTCGTCGAAGACGGGGTGGGAGATTCCCCAAGGTATGCGCTGAACAGGCTAGCAACACTGGTGGCTGTTTTGTCGCAAAGCGAAACGCACGGACGTCGCATTTCGGTTTCCTTACTTCTACCGATAACGACGAATTACCGCTTGAAAGTAGTCATTTGGACATCTACTCCATGATTTGACTTCCTTGGTTGCACGCGATCACGACCTCTCGATATCCAGCATGAGACTTCGCGCCGAGACTGGGAGCTTTGTGCGGTGTCACCGCCGGGGTTTGGAACAGTACTGTAGAACAGCCTTGGAAGCTTACACATTGGGCATAGCCGTTGCATTCGCTTGGATGGGGTCTTCGTATCGGGACACAAGCCGATAAAGCCCGATCGCTCCCGTGTGAGCAGTACCCTGTCGCCTTGCTCTATTACTGTACAATCGCCAGCAGACACTCGCTCGCAACACGCACATCGCCAGCTCGCCTCGAAGCAAGTTCCCTGCAGCGCAGCGGGACATCGCAATGGCCATGCTCCAGGCTCGCCATAGCGGCCACAGCCCGCTTACTGAGGCTGAAATGCAGGAGATCTTGAGAGACCCATACAGCTCCTCGCCCAAGTATGCCTGGATCACAGCAGCAGTTCTAGGCGGCATCATTGCAGTCTTTGGACTAGCAAACATCTCCTACCTCGCTCGAAAGCGGTATCCTGCTTTGTTCGTCAATTCCTGGTACGCAAGGAAGAAAACGGCACTCTGGAGGTACCTCGCTTCGAAACAGCAACGTGTTAAGGCTGGAAGAGCATTCCACTTCCCGGTTCTCGGTGCTGGTTTGATAATGTTAGCTTTCTTCCTGTTCATGTTCGGTAAGTTGACGCCCGTTTCTCTCATTATCAACTCCTCATCGCCAAGCATTGGCTTTCTGTAATTTGCCTCATCTGACGCTCCCGCCTCCGCCTATCATTTCCAGTATGGACATGGTCTATCAGACCTTACTATTACAGCCACTGGTATGTCTCCTCGCCGCCTTTGGCTATCCGAACTGGTTTCATGGCTCGTGAGTGGGGTCCCTCTTTCCTTTCACCGGACATAGTTCGATGTCCATTCAGACTAGTATACAACAGTTTAGCTGAAATAGCATTGTGTTACTTGCAACAGTTGGATGCTTTCCCTTCATATTCGCGCTCGCATCTAAAGTCAATGCCGTAACCTTCGTAACCGGTGTATCGCACGAAAAGCTTCAGGTATACCATCAATACTTGTCGCACCTCTTCCTCTTTCTTTCATGGGTGCATACCATACCCTTTCTGATTCAAGGGCTAAGCGAATGGAAGCCAGACTACGAACCACCGACCAAGCAGCTCAATTATAGCATGCTGGTTGCCAAGAAGCCTTACTACTGGACAGGCGTCATCATGCTCGTCCAGCTCTCTGTATTGTGTTGGGGGAGTCTACCGTACTTCAGACGCAAAAATTACGAATTCTTCAAATGGTTTCATGTAGTCAATGCTATCGCTTTCATTGGTTTTTTCTTCGTACATTGCAACCGCTTGCTTGGAAGCTGGGACTATCTATACGCAACGGTGGTTGTCTACGGGGCTTGCGTCGCCGTCAGATTCGCATACCTGTTTGTGAGGAACGGCGCTGGATTACCTAGAGCTAGATACGAGGTCTTGGACGGTGGAATGGTCAAGCTCAGAGTTTTCGTGAATGGCGAGGAAAGCTGGCAACCGGGCCAGCACTATTTCTTGAATTTCCCCTCATGTCAGCCTCTGCAATCGTGAGTGCTCGCTACAGTTCTGGAACTCGTTTGAAATGCAAATGAGGCGATCTTAACGCTTTTCGTACCGCAGACACCCCTTCACCGTGGCTAGTCTACCCATCGTGGGATCGCACTCACACAATCGCAAGGAAATGCAACTGCTCATCCGTCAAGCCAGTGGTTTGACGGCAAAGCTAGTCAAGGCGCTCTCGGTTCGAGAGAGCGATACCGTGCCGGTACTTATCGATGGGCCTTATGGAGGTCTGGAGGGGGATTTGACGATCTATGAGCACGTTGTCCTTATTGCCGGTGGAACCGGAATCACCTTTGTCAAGCCGGTATTGGAGGATTTACTACACCGCATGCAGTATACGACTACCAAGACCTCGAGTGTTGAGCTAGTTTGGTCTGTCAGGTCCGCAGGTGAGCTATATCCTAAGCGGACTGGGAGGCACGTTGACTGTTGCTAACTTGTAACACTCGAATGAGCAGAGAGTCTGAGATGGTTACAATCCGAACTGGAAGAACTTTTATCTTCGGCTCCAAAGGGGTGCGTTACACTGAAACTCCATGTCACTGGCGCTGCTGGTCCGTCGATGGATGAGGAGAAGAAGACAGTCGCTCTGGCTGGACGAGCAGATATCCAGACCCTGATCAGTCAATGCGCCGAGCAGCATAAAACGCTAGGCGTCGCAGGTGAGTAACATTCGCTGAAGGAATGATACGGTTGTGGGATCCCGATAGTCAAGCTGACTGTGCGGTTCCATTACACTCTCAGCTTGCGGACCTACGGAACTCATGTACGCTGTCCGCAATGCGGTAGCGGACCAACAGCGGAACATCCTGCTCGGCAAGGCAACTTGCAAGGAGGTATTCCTTCACACAGAAGAGTACAGTTGGTGACAGCAAAATTAGCTGGGGCTTGACACTGAAATGGGAAAGACTGCTAGACGGAGAATCTAGACCTTTTTGGGGAGAAGGGGGAATTGCAAAAGCTTCGTTTTCATTATACCATACCACTACACTGCTCAATGTCTGAATATGGCATAAAAATATGTATCGAACGTGATCTGATCCATTTGAGGCGCAATAAGGGTTAAATTCACCTGCTCAGCGGTAAGCACGACAAGCTGAGTCGACTTCGCCACACACCGCTCCAATGTCCTCTACCATTGGTACTGTGCAGCGATGCTTGGCTTGCCAGGTTTGCAAGCTAATAGTGCTGCATGTCGCTACACGGCGTCATGGCTGCCTAACCGCAATTGTGCTGAAGTGTGTCAGTCTGGGTCGGATCCCCCGCGCGGAGCACCAGAGTTGCCAGCGGACAGACTCCTTATCGTCTTGTCTCCTCTCCATAAGAGATATCGCAGAAGCCGCTGATGGAGGCTACAGTATGAGCGACAGCACAGGAGCAGCGTCAAGCAGCGCAGGAAATGTCGGTCGCGGCGATGGAGACAGTCCCGAGTCTGCAAGAGAGCTGCCGGCGAGCCTCAACGTCTCGAAACTGCGCTCCCAACATGACACCTTCGGAAGCAGCGGAACAGGGGGTGCGATGAGCCCCACAACGTCTGTCAAAGCCTTACTGGCAGATACGAATGCAGCACCGCCGCCTGCATCGGCAGTCCCTCAAGGTTCGACCTCGGCTTTCGAACAGCAGCAGGCGGCCTTGAGACGGCGAAAGGCTGCCGGATCCAGCTCCACAAGCAAGGAAGAACAGGCCGAAGCAGAAGCAAGCGCAGTATCTGGCGAGCGCGACAGGTCCCGAAAAGAAGATGGCATATTACCACCTTCTGCAGGGGTTATTGACAGCCATGTCAAGTCAGGCATCAATCACATTGAGGGCGGAAGACCAACATTCCAACACACCCTTCAGGACCTTCGTCAATTCTTGCTTCAATTCCTGAAGGTCCTGCCCTTCAAAGGATTGCAAGCATACCTCAAAAAGATCATCGGTCCTGTAGTCAGGCTCTTTGTGAAAGGCGTAGCCAAGATACTTCACAGAGGCCAGTTTGGTTTGGCGAGCAACCTGGCATTCGATATCCACTTACTAATATGGAAGGTAAGCTCCTTCGCATCCTGGTGCCCCGCCAACAGCAAGTAACTGATGTGAGTTCGTTCGATCAGTGGGTTATCAACCTCTTCTTCAGAGAGATCCGTCCAAGAGGCGCGTACAGAATCCCGCAAGAGGGACCTCTACTGCTCGTGGCGGGGCCACACCACAATCAAGTCAGTCACTTTTGTAACACGGCAGAATTGTTTCCCAGACGCTAATATGAATATGCTGTGATGTCAGTTCCTAGATCCACTCCTCCTCATGAGCGAAGCTCGCCTGTCTGCCGGTCGGCGAGTCAGCTTCCTCATTGCCGAGAAGAGTTACCACAGACCATTCATTGGCTTGGCCAGCAAGATAGCGCAATCCAGTATGTGTCAACGGAGTAGCAGCCCTTCTAGAGTGTAGTGTTGCTAATGTAGCGTTATCTTCGACGACCCACAGTTCCCGTTGCGAGATCCTCTGACAATGCGAAAACGGGCAAAGGCTCGGTATATCTGGATCAAGCCTCTTCATCCCAAGACAGTATTCTCAAAGGTGTTGGAACGCTATTCACAAAAGAACTGGGCCCGAAACACCAGATTCAACTTGGAAAGCAATATGGCTTCCCGACTGTGGAGGTTGTCGAGATCATAGATGATGAAACCGTTAAGGTCAAGAAGATGTTCTCCAAAGACAAAATTATCAATGACTTGAAAGAAGCGAAGAGTAGTATTGACAAGGGAGGAAAGGGTTTGTCCTACAAATGTTTGCCTTACATAGACCAGACAAGGGTGAGTAATCCTACAAGATTCAGGACGGTCTACAATCATACTGATTTTTCTGGTGGGATATATAGATGTACTCTGCTGTTTACAAAAAGTTTAGTGAAGGTGGCTGTATCGGTATTTTCCCCGAAGGTACGTATGAGACGAGACAGCTCTAAGCCTGGCTGTAGACCCATACTGACCGGTTTCGACTTTCAGGTGGGTCACATGACAGAACCGACTTCTTGCCGCTCAAGCATGGCTTGGCTATCATGGCGCTGGGAGCGATGGCAGCCAATCCAGAGTGCAAGGTCAAGATTGTCCCTGTCGGCGTGAGTAGCAGTGAATGTTACTATCCTTAGGATATAGCTCACAAGTGTATCCCATGGCTATAGCTCAATTACTTCCATCCGCACCGCTTCCGCTCGCGAGCTGTCATCGAGTTCGGAGCACCGATCACAATACCAGAATCTCTAGTGCAAACCTTTGCTCAGGGTGGACAAGGCAAGAGGGATGCGATTGGTTCTATCATGGATCTTGTTTTCGACGGTCTAAAATCTGTGACTGTGCGAGCTCCAGATTATGAGACGCTAATGGTGTGCTCAGCTTGCTTTTCCGTCGCTCGGGGGTTAGCAGCGATCTGATCAAGCTTTATCTGCAGGTCATCCAAGCTAGTAGACGTCTGTACAAACCGCCTGGCCAACAGTTGAACCTTAGTCAAGTGGTCGAGCTGAACAAGCGTTTCATCATGGGCTACAACACGTATCGCGATGAGCCAAAAGTGCAGGAACTGTACAAGCATGTCGAAGCGTACAACAAAAACCTGAACAGGCTCGGCTTGAAAGATCATCAGGTTGAAGCTGCTCGAAGACCAGTCTGGAAGTCACTTCTCATCCTATTATGGAGGACTGGACTCATCAGTGCTTGGACCATCATGGCCCTTCCGGGTATCGTCCTTAATGCCCCCATCTTCATTGCTGCTTCTATCATCTCTCACAAGAAAGCAAAGGAAGCTGTAGCGGCCTCGACCGTCAAGTTGCAAGGACGGGACGTATTGGCTACGTGGAAAGTCCTCGTTTCGTTGGGCATGGCGCCTGTGCTGTATTCGCTCTACACCGTCATCGCCATGTATTTCGTATATCGATACAATCTCGGTCGCAAGTACCTCTTCCTTACTCCGCTCTTCATGCTTATCGCAGTACCAAGCTTCGGTTACTCTGCTTTAAGATTCGGTGAAGTCGGCATGGATATCTACAAGTAAGTACCGTACGGGAGAATGGGTCCGAGCGAGCAATCTGACCATATAAATTGCAGATCTTTACCGCCTTTGTTTATGTCCCTGTTCCCATGGCACCAGAAACAGCTAGAACGCATCCGGCAGCAGAGGCGTGATGTGACAGCCGAGCTCACAGACTGCATCGAAGAATTTGCTCCTCGCTTATGGAAGGACTTCGAGTCACACCGCATGATTCCTCCATCGTCGGATACAGAGCATTCCTATAGCACCTCGCAGCCGGACGGATCCAAAAGTCCGGGCGGCGCAAGCGCCAAAAGAAGGTCTACCTTCGGAGCAGAGAGTAGCATTCTGCAGCACCCTATGTCTTGGATTGACGAGAAGATTTTCGGATGGTCTGCAAGGAGCACCCCTGGCACTAGGAGAAGATGGGCAGGCGATGATGTTGCGAGCAGCGACGCCACTCCGGGGCCATCTGAGCCTGTAACCCCTGCTTACAAGAGCGAGGAGAGCGATGGTGATACGGCCGACTACGATGAGGTAAGCAGCCACCTCTTTAGTGTGGCTATAGCTCGTCCTGACGACGATTATATTACCCGCCAAAATTCAGGTTGTGCGAGGTGTCGAGGAACGCCTTGCTGACGTATCGAGCGCGGGGCCGATCAGACCTGGTAATATGCGTAGGAGGAGCAGTGCTAGAAGCCGAAGTCACCTGAATCTATCTTCCACCGCACCGGCGGAGGTACCAGTCGAGACAGAAACGAAATGAGAACAGCAAGCAGAACCTGGAGGATGTTATGGGCTGCAGGGTTACTCGCGCAGAAATGCAAGGAAATACACGAACCAATCGACTATAGGGTATCTGTAGTGCAAACAACAAGCGGATGTAAAAACGAAATTGCTTATAGACCTAACGTTGCAAAAGTGGTACAGTATGAGACTGGGATGATTAGCCCTCGGCCTGGCTCTCCTTGTCTCGTCTGTAGCTAGGCAGATGAGAGTTGTTCATCGAACAGAGCGACTTTTCCCCAGAAACCGTCATGCCCACATTGCTCTTTGCGCTGGGTGGGCATTACGCTGGAAGAGGCCCCATCCAAAGCAAGCATGTTGAGGTTGATATCGGGCCCAGCTTGGATAGCTGACCATTCCGGATAGCCCGGAACATTCGGATTGCCAATCCTCGCGAACGAAGACCACCTTGCGAGAACTTCGTCTTCGAGAGCAGTCTGTGCAGTACTGAGGACCTCGCCTGTGTTGAACACAGCCTTGATATCGTCTGTCACGCACTGCATCAGTCCTAGAGTTATTTCCCGCAGCCATCTTGGAGACTGAACAATGGCCCGCGCGCAATGGTTGGGAGATGGCTGAAACTTACCTTGATGGCAAATGCGGCCTTGGCAAAAGTTTATACCTTCATTTGACGGGTAGGGTATACCAGCATTGAATTCGGCAATCCATACCTGCCCACCACTACCGTGATTGCTCAGCTCGAGAGCGGCTTGTTGGTTGGGGCACCTCCAAACCCAGTCCGTGCCTAGTAGTTCCAATTGATCTCTTGCCGCGTCCGCTTCATTCGGATTAAGATCATATAGCCCGCTAGCCAGGACTCTTTGGGCCCTGTCAGCATCCATCAGAGCTTGAACAAGCATCGGATAGTGTTCCACAGGCAGCTCTCGATCTTGCGAGATCGAGGCGATGGTTGGTCCAGCTTCGTGTTTGACCGTTGTGAACAAGACCTGCCTGTTACGTTTTGCGAGTTCCGCAGAGTGGGTGTATTCGAAGAAAGCTTGTGTAACGATGCTGCCGTCGATGACTGGGCGAATGGGTTCAGACGTGCTAACACCGGGAACATCAGAGGGGACAGCAAAAAAGGTATCATCTTGAGCCGATAGTATAGATGGGATGGACGCTGCTTGTAGACAAGCAAGAGTAGAACAGCTCAGTGCATCCAGGAAGGTTTGCCCTACAGCAGTAGATGTGGCCGGAGTATGATCGCCATAGTTGAGGGGGGCGGACTGTAGTATAGCGCGATGAAAGAGGGAATCGGCTCGTGGTGTGCTGAGGAGAGACTTGATGAGTGAAGCGCCACTAGATTGTCCCGCAAGTGTGACCGTAGCACGGTTTCCACCGAATGCAGCGATGTTCTTTTGCACATAGTCTGCAACGGATGAGAAGCCTTGTCAGCAACCTGGGCCGCTTGCATGCAGATGCATTCCCGTCCGGACGTACTCAAGGCTTCAACGACATCAAGCAGGCCCATATTGCCCTCAATACCCAGAGCAGGCGCGCGGAGAAAGCCCAGCAGACCAAGACGGTATTGAACCGTGATGACTATCATGTTTCCTTTCGCAGCGAGTTCACTCCCGTCCAAAGCTGAGTCGCTGCTCGATCCTGCGACAAAGGAGCCGCCGTGCAGCCTGGAACAGGCAATGATAGGTCAGCATTGGCAAAGTATGGTTTCAATAGGAGGAAAAGGAACCGAACCAGACAAAGACTGGTAATTTAGAGAAGGCATTTGCAGACGCAGGAACCCAGATGCTATTGGAGTTTTGATTGTCAGCACTGCAAACTTGTATTGCTTCGAAGGCATTACGGACTTCATGAACAGGCAGTTCTCTTCGATACTTGGACTTGCTGAAAGAGTAGGAGATTGCGGACATATGGGAGGTAGGGCAGAAGCGTTGTAGCTGTCGAAAGCAATGTGTAAGGTCAGATACATATGTGCAATAGAGCTACATTTCAAGTTTGTACCGAACTCACACCTTGTCCCAGTTAGACACAGGTAGCGGAGGCTGGACAATAGATAGTGATAGGTATCAAGGAAAGAAGGTGCCTGTGGGTGATCGGACGCACCTGGAATCTCAAGTTCCCGACTGGAGCTTTTGCGTATGGTACAGTATATCGGAAAGTGTTGGCGGTTCTCAACCCTGCAACTCTGCCTTGTGGAGTGGCGACGGTAGTCAGAGTGTGGACGCGCCACTTGTCGACGAACTTCGACGTTCTAAAGGGAAGTATAACATAACCTTAGTATTCGCATCAGAGAGTATCGTTGGGTTCTATTCCCTCTAGTTTTCGTCGATTGCTGCGCCTCATGTGGAAGGAATAGCGGCATCCCCGACTCCGACTCAAGACACTCACTTCTGACACACTTCATCAACGCGTGGAAGATCGCACAGCCAAGAGACAAAGCTCCTCACACTGCGCTGGTCCAGAGCATGTCGCTTCAGTGTGTCGTGGGCTGTAATGACGTCTGCCGTTTCTCGATGTGGGGAAATGGGTGCTGCAAGAACTGGGCGAATGACAGCTACAGCAGCGAACAAGGAGGAGAAACGCATTATCAACGGACGGAGGGGAGAGGGGACGGAGACAGGGAGATTGGTAGGAAGAGAGAACGATCCGGCCAGCGGTTACAAAAGACAGGACTAAGTGGAAGTGGACGCCGGACCAGGAGGGTCCCCCAGAGAGAGCGTAGAAATGGATGCGGCGGTCAACGAAGCAGCGGTGCTTGCGCAGGTCGCAAAACAACAGCGGCAGTGATTGACCCAATGAGTACTCTAAACGCGGAATAAACGCAGATGTGTATTGTCTGGCGAATGCGCCGCGCTATTGATGCTCGTTCGCCTTGTTCTGCACGGAAGCTCGGACCGCCGTGAGCTGCAAGTTTGGGGAACAAAAGCCATTAGCTTGGTTCAAAGTCTGTCAGCGAGCACGCAGTGCACGTTGGCGACGTCTTGCTCTTCAAGATACGGTTCCAGCCTTGGAGCTGCACTTCTGCCTGCTTGCAACGAACGTTCGCATCAGCGCACGGCTTGTCGATGACCGTGAAGCTCAGGCGGGGGATTGTGTGTTCGATAAACTGAATCCACATAGCAACTGTACTCTGTCATGGACATTCACCCAAGCTTCAGGCGGCGTCCGGCCTCTCCGCTGCAGCTGTATGTCTCGCCGTCTGCTGGCGTTTGCTGGTCGTGTTCGTACGATATGCCGACTCGGTATGGGACCAGCATTGGGCGTCGGCAACATCAGCACGAAGCAACAGAGTGCGCGACCTTGACCATCTCGCACATGCAATGCTCATCGAGGATCATACCGAGATCCACTGCAAATACCCATACAAGACACGCGTGATCGGGCAAGCATTCGCCAGCTGTGGTGGCAGGGAATGGCAGCTTCCTTGCAGTAAAGGTATACGCACTTGGAGTGCTTTTCTGGTTCTGTCCTGCGGAAAACCTGCTACCCGCCTGCAAGCGCCTTCGTGTTGCATTCCGCACGACTGAAGCGGCGCCTTCTCACCTCCGTTCCGGCAAGCTCTGTCTCAAGGAAGCAACACTCGTTCAAGACGTTTCATCTCGCTTGCCTGCAACAGTTACTGAGGCCTTTGTCTTGTCCGTCTGACGGCGTCCGGCCTCGCTTCGAGGTTGTCCCGGCTTCTTACCGTCCATACCTTGTTTCCGAAACCGGGCGAGTTGGACACACTTACAGGTTATATGAAGAGAAAAGCTTCACGACCGTTGTCCAGTCTACATCGCTTGTTCCGGAATCGAATGCTGGCTTTATGTGCTCTGCGTACTTGCGTTTACCGCGGGACCTGCTCGCTTGGCTTCGTACTTTTTCTCTCTTCAGCATAGCCGGTGGCCGTGGTAGTCGCTTCTTGAAGTATCTGCGTCTTACCGCTTCCTTCGCTTGCGACCTCGGTTTCATCATCTGCTTTCAGGGTATTCCCCTCGCTTCCTTCCGTCATGGCTTTTGCCATCGCAGAGAGCGTTGGTGAGTGGCCATCCATGTTTCAAACATGTCTTCTATGATTGGCTGACGGACATTCATGCCGATACAGATGTCACCAAGGTGTTGAAGGATATCATCCAGGCGTATCCATACGGACCAGGTGAGCACTGCTTCCATTACCAAGCCGCTGCAAATGCCTTCTTACACCTTGTTACTCCATCTAATCCACCTTCTGGCATCACGCAGGTCTCCTGCGAGAACTTTTGCAGAACTCAGATGACGCTGGGAGTACCTATCAGACATTCATCCTGGACAAGCGATCCTTTGGGACCTCCACACTTTATGACCCTGCTTTGGCAAAACATCAAGGCCCTGCTCTGATCGCCTGTAATGACTCTGTATTTAAACCCGCAGACTGGAAAGCTATCACCCAGTTGTACGGTAGGTTGGCTACCTGTTCTATCGCCAAACTCGCTCTCTTGCGCTCGAAAGCCTATCCTTTCTAACTTTTGATATTCCATCTACATTCCTGCATCTCAATGTGCCAAAACAGAGTCAAGCAAATCATCGGACCAGACCAAAGCTGGCAAGTTCGGCATCGGCTTCCGGGCTTCATACCATCTCACAGACTGTCCTGCGATCCTTTCCGCCGACCAGCTTTGCGTACTCAATCCTCATGCTACTCTGGCACCCATTCATCCCCGAGGCTTCAGTCTCCCATTCAGCGAGTGGCTTCACTATTCTGACCAACTTAAGCCATTTCAGCCGGCTGAGGAGCCATTCAAAGTGCCGTACGAGGGCACTGCGATCCGACTTCCACTTCGAACAGTTGAGCAGGCGTCACACAGTCGAATCAAGCAGGAACCTATCACAGTTGACATCGTGGAAGAGCTCTTCAATCAGTATCTGGCACTTGAGCTAGATGTAGCCCTCCTTTACTTGCGTCATGTGCGCAGAATCACTTTCATTGTAAAGGAGACCGATGGCAGTTGCAGAACCGTGGGCCAGGTAGAGGTCCAGAATGCAGTAGGCTTAGGTGATCAGAGAAATGTAACAGGAGTGGATGACCTTGGAGTCAGGAAGTTCACCCTTGATATCCGGACTGAGCGAGGACAGCAGGTCGGCCTACAAAGGTGGCACATGCTTCATTATATCGAAGGCACCGACACAGCCACACAAATGGTCGAAGAGATTTTCCTTCATCCCGTCAAGACTCGGTTGCAAGATGAGAAGCTATATCCCCATGTCGCATTGGCAATGCCGGAACAGCCACTGGGTGCCGGGCAAGGCAAATTGTTCACAGTATTGGTAAGTTGCAAACTATTGTGGAATCGCGGTGTACCATTTGCTGACGACTTTCGTCGTGTATGACTACAAGCCGCTTCCTCTTGCCACCAACTTCCCACTGCATGTGCATGCAATGCTGGCAATCACCCCTGATCGTCAGCATCTGCGAAACGCTACTGAGCACACTATACCGAACAGTCGAGATAAGTATGTTGCTTTCGACCTGTTAGCGCATTCCTGTGTACTTGCTAAAAGCGCTTCATTCGTCGAAACAGCCTCCTCGTTTGTTGGAATAGAACGATCTTGAATAAGATTCTGCCAAAAGCCTGGAGACAACTATTTCTTTGGCTCAAGTTAGCGGGCGAGAAATTCTACACGGCTTTCCCACCTTCGCTTCCTGCTAATGCTGGAGAGGTCTGGATTGGCCTTTTCGCAGCATTGTGCACTTTATTGTCGCAGGATCCGGTATGGCCAGACAATAGGAATGCCTTCGTTAAGCTGGAGCAAGCTCTAATATGTGCCAGCACGCACGAACATGTCAACAAGCTTAACCCTATACTCGCCGACCTACAAATATCACTAACTGCTCTACCGAGCACAGTCTACAACAGCTTGTTCGGCGTGCGTGGAAGCGCGAGTTCCGTGTTGAAGGCTAGGGTACATAGCTCTGCTGTCCTGGCTGCGAGAGTGAAGGTAAGCAAGCAAGAACCGGTCTTTGTGAAGAGGTAGATCGGCGACCGAACATATCTTGCTCTTTAACATAGGAACATCCTCTGAACATACCAGCATTGAGCTCCGCCAACAAGGTTTATCTACTTAATCTCATTACCGAAAGTGGAGAATCGCTCGAACACTCCATTGGTCTTCCGCTTTGGCCTGTCATGTCAGGTGACTTCGTACCGTTGTGCGCCGCCTCGTCCAAGGCTGCAGTTCTCTTCGTCACGCGAGATGCCGCCGCTTTGAAAGTCTTCCTTCAATGGCAATCAACCATAATGGATACGTCAATCCTACCTGCTGCCATAACTGATACTCTGTATGAATGCACGACTGGTAACGACACGGGCTGCAATTTGGTCCGTTTGCCCGCTTCCCAACTTCCCGCATACCTAGCGGAGTATTGCTCGGGGTCAGGATCGACAGGACCCGTGAAGGCAAGCCAAGCCATGCTAGAGTGGTGTTGCCACCTTTGGACCTGGCTCTTCTCTATCACGCATCTAGATAGATTGTTGAGCTACCATCAAGTATCAGGGTATGCAATCGTCCCGGACTCGAAAGGTTTTCTACACACCCTTCCTGGCATGTTCCTACCAGCTACTGGTTTCTCTTCGGCCCTCCGCACACTTCTCGAAAAATTGAGCATTCGATTTCTGGCACCCGATCTAAATACTAGGCAGCTCAAGGTCTGGAAAAGTATCATTGATAACGACCAGAGGCTGGGTTCAATCCTCGCCAATATACCGGAGACTGTGCCAGAACTGTCTTTGCAAGATTGCAAACTTTTGCGAGAGTTTGTCCTCCAAAATGCCCCCAGCATGCGAAACCCCACAGGCGAAGCAGTCAGGGCATTGAAGCAACTGCCGATCTGGCCAGTTCTACATCATGGATGTGTCGAACCCCCACGAATAGTCCTCGCGCCGTTAACGGGAACTGTACATTGGTGCGCACGTGACGTACACCATATTCCCGTATTACCGGTTGGAGTAAAGCTCGTAATGTGTGACCAAACTTACCGCACGCGTGATGCCCTATTTTCAATGGTCAACGCGGCCTCTCAGAAGCCTCTCAGCAAAGAGGGTGTGCTCATCCTAGCACTGCAACATTGGTCATTACAGAACGAAACCGAAACCCTTCTCTCCGAAATCATTAACTCGATGCACGGTCTTTTTACGCAGTATCCCGCCGCAAAAGCGCTTCTGCGTGACATTCCCGTCATTTGTGTAACGGGCTCAATTAAATTGGCATGTCTGAGTGAAATTGTTCTGCCCGGATCGCCTGTTCAAGGACTTTATCTAGAAACCGAATACGTTGTTCCAACCTCGGAAGAGATGCAGAAAACAAGATGGAAACAATTCCTGGCATTCGATTTGATACCGAGGGCACTATCCCCTCAACTCGCTTCTGGTAGACTGTCGACTTATCAGGCCTTCCGAGAACAACAATGCGATTCGGAGGAACTTTCGCGAAAAGTTGTGCACCTGCTCAAACTTATCGACGACTGCCTGACCCAAGGTGCAGAAAGGGCCTTTCTGGAACCTGCAATAATAGATCGGCTTCAGCATGAGCTACAGGCAACCTCCACGGGGCTTACAGGACACGTGACTGGCCGGTGTCGAGATCAACAGAAAAGCATCCTGTTTGACTTGGTTCTTCCTGTGATCCCCTACACAGTGCGGAATGCCGAGCTCCGCAAAGCCCTCCATTGGGATACTGAAGTATCATTCAAGACTCTATGTGCTCAACTACAAGAAGCTACGAACCAGTCCGCTACTGATCCGCTTCGCAACTCTCGGGTTGTCGCGATTATCAAAGCCCTGGCCAGCCGCTCACTTTCTGCAGCAGAAGAACAAGCCATGGAAACACTGTTGGAGGATCGTGCGTGGGTGCCAACGGAGAGCGGTGATCTGACCGTGGCAAAGTGCGCGCTTCGTAAACCTGCCGATCTCCAACCGGCATTCTTCACCGTTTCCCTTGAGCTGGGCTCTGAAGAAGGCACTGCGTTATTGACGAAGCTCGGCATTATGGAAGCCCCTAGTCTACAGATGCTGCTCAATTGGCTACATGGGCAACAGGGGAAGACGCTCTCCGCGTTGGAACTCACTTGTGCCGGCAAAGTCCTGGGATACATCGCGGATCATCCAAGAGTGGAGTATTACGATGTTCTCGTCGTTCCATCAAAGGAGAAGATGCTGAAACCAGGTGAGGAATTCACTGGTCTCAAACTGAACTTTCTGTGCTAATGGCCACTCATGCTCCCTATTTGTAATTATAGTCGCCGAGGCGCTCATTCCCGACCTCACCACGGTCGATGTTTCCTTGCCCGAAAATACTTTCTTAGTATCCGATCTCATCACGTTGACACTGGCGAGGAAGCTAGGTATTCGTTCTGCGCGCGAGGCCATATTTGCGGATAATTTCTTCGAGAATGGGCAATGTGAAGATTGGACACAGAAGCAAGCTCCAGCTTCACAGATATCAAAGCTTTTATCCGAGCAGGCAAGTAGTAGAGACGGCTATGCGCCCATTGCATCATTTTGCGAAAGAACCTAATATCTGTTAAACTACAGTATTCGCTGGACCAAATGGTATATGAAGTAATTGCAAATGCAGAGGATGCTCAAGCAAACACCCTAAACCTATTCCTGGATGAACGCCATCATAAGAGCAATGAGTATTTGATATCGCCCGAGTGGGAGGATCAGACTGGTCCAGCCCTCCTCATCTATAATAGTCAGTACATTTTGACCCTGCCCTCTTTTCGACGCTGATCAATCTGCTTCTCAACCGGGTAGATGCTACCTTTACTGAGACTGATTGGGAAGGCTTCAAGGCCATGGGACAGGGTAGCAAGCGCTCGCTCGCTGAGCGTACTGTGGGCCGTACGTCCAGCTTGCTTTCCTGTGCATTGAATGCATTTGACAGCGCTTCCCCATCCAGGCTTCGGACTTGGCGCATTATCTATGTATCATATCGCCGACGTAGGTCACTTCCTGTAGCTGTTCTCCGCTTTGATTCATTCATTTACTGACTCTCCTTCTCCCTCAGACGATTACTGTAAGCCGATCTGGAAACATGCCGACCTGCCAAACTGATGTTCTTCTTTCAGGTTTTGTCTGGCGAACATATTGCTTTTTTTGATCCGTTGTGTCAGAGACTTCCCCAGATAAAAGGCCACGCTTTACGCTCAGGAGGACTACGTAAGTGCTAGCCACCACATAGACACATCATTATCGCACAGCACTGCTAAAATTGAGCATTACGCTCTTAGGTTTTCCTCTTCTCAAGGATGCTGCCTTTCGCTTGGGTGGACACCTCTCACATCTGAAAGGGCTATTCAAGTACGATCCGTCCAAGCCATTTCCGGGTACTATCTTCAGACTTCCTTTGCGCCAAAAGCCGAGCGGCCTCTCGCCCGCAGTTAGGTCTGCCTTCGATCTGCGCTCACTCCTTCGAAGCTTCCAGGAGAAGGCCAGGTCCTGTTTTCTGTTTACGAACCATATCAGGAGGCTTGAAGCGCTTTCGCGCTATGATGGCTCTACTGACGAATCCATGTGGACAGTAGAGTGCAATAAGACCCAGGACCTTGGCCTTGATCGAAAAATCGCCGGTGGCTCTGCCCATCACGAGCGCGTGGTCGTGAATATTCGAGGGGATTCTGAGAACTGGTCTATCTACAAGCTGAGGATACCAACGAATGTTATTCCTGGAGTAGACCACCGGAGACTAGGCTTAGGGTGCGAGGTATCGGTAGGCATAGCGATACGGAGCTATCTGGAAAGGCCCGAATCCATAAAAGCTTCGTCAGCAGGGCCAGACACGGTCAGCTCTAGTTTATTCGCAACTCTTCCTCTTCCCATCGGTTGCAGTTTACCATTCTTACTACATGGCGACTTCATCCTCTCACAAGACCGATCTGCTATACGCCTACACTCGGATGACTGTCCTGATCAAGCGGAGTACAACAAGCATCTATTGCAAGAGGTGCTACCAGCACTTCTCTTGCATGCCATCGCGAACAGTCAGGATGCACGAGCAGACAAATCTAGGTACTATACGAAGTCTCTTTGGCCAACAGGGGCCAATAGTACGGTAGAGAAGGTGTTGGTCCATGGCCTTTACAACAGACAGCTCGTCGATACCAACGAGGCCGTCATCCCAGACCACAAAGGTCGACTCATCCAACCATCGGCTGCCGTCTTCCTTAGGCAGACAAGGGCACATATTTCGCGCCAAATCCTCTTGGCGGCGGGGATTGATGGCATATGCAATAGCATCCCTTTCCCTCCACAAATGTTATCGGATGATCAATGGCGCGAGCTTCAGACAGATACTATACCTTGCCTGATTGCAGCAATGAAAGGCAATCCGACCGGCCTTGTACAGAGTTTCAAAAGCAAGAAACTCGACCTTGCGAGCCTTGCAGCAGTACTTGCACTCATTTTGAGCGATCCCGACCTTACAACACACCATTTGAAGGCATTGAAGGTCATTCCTGTAGCATCGGGGGATCTGGCAGTAGTACCGCTGGAAGGAGAAGTGCCACTGTACTACGCTAACGTCGGTGACATGCGGATTCTGCAGACAATAGCCAGCAGGCGTCTTGTGGCACCAGACTACATCAAACACCTGGCAATGGAGCGTCTCGTTGTTGGCCAGGGTTCGATGAAGCGAATAGCGATAAACCCGATTGACAAAGCTGCCATCGAAGGACTTGTAAACATTGCCATACCGAAAGCTCTCCAAGTAGCAAAAGCAGCCTGTGCCGTCAATAACGAATGGCTCGATGAATTTTGGTCGAAGTGTGCCAATGAGCACCATCTGTCGGCCGCCGCAGACAAGCTTCGAGAGCTGCCCCTTCTGCCTGCCAGGCGTCCTTTCGATGGCACTGAGCTTATGGTGTCGTCAAACGCATGCAGTACACTGCCTATCATCGAATCAAACGTGCCAGCCATCATACGACAGTCAGTCTTTGAACTGCCGCACATCGTTGTGCTGTACTCGAATCAAATACATAACGCAATAGAACCGTTTTCATCGCGACAATTGCTCGATGCTATTGGACGCCTCCCTAGTGCTGAACAGCTACAAATTTTTGCGAGCGCTGCGTTTCCATCCGTCGCCGGATATCTTCGGAATGAGTTTGAACGTGAACATCAGGCAGTATTACAGACGGGGCGTCATGTGGAGCAGCTGAAGGATCTACCGATTTGGCCTTCGACAAAACGAGGCAAGGTCAGTGCTGGCTCCCTCCTGCAATCGACCGCTTTCACTCTCCTGCCAGTAGGTATGACCTGCACACAAGCCTACTCTTTTCTCTCGGATACGCCCGAATATATCGATGCGGATAGTCGGATACGCTATCATGCTCTACTCGCCCTGGGGCTGCAACCCTTGTCACTGCACAACGTTCTCAACCAGTTGGCCCGGCGGGCGGCAATAAGTGCGGAAGATTTGGAAGCTTATCTGCGATTGGTCATTGATCTAGTACGACATCATGGAAACGAAAAGTCGGTCCTGAATGCCTACAGCTGGATACCTAACGGAGAGGGCAAGTACATGTAATGCAGGGTTGGTAGTAACACTGACCTTTCTTTGCTATCTCAAATGTAGGTCAGCTACGTAAACCTGCAGCCCTGTACAGCGACTGCCCCCTACGCCCCTTCATTTCGGCGATGTATACACAACGCTCGACTGCATTTCCACACCCTGGACTACGCGTCATCAGGGCGACACTAGTTCGACACGGTCTGCGAGACGATCCGACTCGTGAGCTACCGGGCTGCCTCACGGTCTTCTCCGACGATGTGATAGACGTGATAGCGAGGAACGAACAAGGATTGCATGGCCGTCGCATTGCTGAAACTAGTGCTCAGCTGTGCGAAGTCATATCCCGCCTACCAAATAGTATCAGTCTGCAGCAATTGCGCGATCTCCACATAGTACCTTGCCAGCCCTCGGATCGAACGACACACTGGGGTACAAAGCACTTTAAGTTTGCTACAACTATCGTTGCGCGTATTCGAGACGTACTCTTTCCTGAGTTCGAAGCTGTAGCGTGGACCAGAAGACCGCTAGCCCAGGCAGATGCCGCCTTAAGCCTGAAAAGAAAGTATCCTTCGTTGGGCGTACCTGACTATGGCGAAGTGTAAGAGAGCGTCTCTTGCTGCATACGCGTGACTCACATGAAGCCCTTATCCTTCAGCGTTCATCATCTCCAGGTCCTCGTGTGCGAGGTCTTTCCGGCCCACGGTGCAAGCTTGAAGCTGCTCGCTGATCTGAAAGCAACCTACACTTTCTTGCAAGATCGGCTGATGGACAACAAAGCCCGCTTGGCACCGCTACGAAATCTCAAGGTCTTCCTCAACGTCGATGACGCTAGTAACATGCAGCAGTCCTGGCATTTCCTCTGTGCCAAAGATTTGGCAATCGGCCAGGAGTACGACTTTCCCGAAAAGGATGTCTATGCTGTGAGTGGCACTTGTCTGCTGGAGTGTTGAGTCTGAGTCAACTGATATCAGGTTGGTAACAGGTACGAAATAGTCTCCGAAATTATCAAGACTTACTAGAAGCGGCCGGAACTGCTAAGATCAATTGGCACACGGAAATTGAGCGTGCTTCGGTTGACAATCACTCTACACAGGCTGGGCAACGCATGCTCAAGTTTAATGAGATGCGTCACGGAGAAGGTGTATTGACAGACATGGCTTTCGAGCTGCAAGACTCTGAGACCACTTGGAAGGTGCACAAGCTCGTCCTCCACACTGCTAGTCCATTCTTCGAGTCAATGTTTGACGGCGCTTGGCTAGAAGCCACTCAGTCTAAGCCGATACTAATCCACCACGAACATCGTGACTTAACGGAAGCAGCTGTCGATGCAATACTCCTGTACATCTATACCGGTACACTTCCTCAATACAAGCATCAGACTGAACCTGACAAAGCAACCGATCTTGCCGAGCTCCTGTTGGATATATTGACACTATCGTAAGCTCATGGCTGAGAATCTGTTTGAGCTTTTTACCGTGCTAGAACAGAACTCACCATTATCGCACAGGTCTTACTGGCAGTTGGATACCCTTAAAGACCATGTCGAAGCAGAATTAGCGTCGCGACGGTTAGGTAGGGTTGGTGAGCCACCGTGCGAAGACTTATAACTGATCTTGAGGCTATCAGGTCTCCTACGTCCCGATTCTGCCGTTGACATTCTGGCTTGTGCTAAGGTTTGCGATGCTACTCAGCTCATCTCAAAATGCGACGAGCTCATCCAGAAAAACCCCGAGTTTGCTCGAGTCTAGCAAGTTGGTACAGAAGACAGTAGGCAAGGGAGGAATCAAGTGTGAGGGGGATTAGGAATCATCGACTACAGGAAATTTATGACATGCATCTTGGTGTGATGTGTAATGGGCTGTCACATCGACACTATCCCTTTACTGAAACGCTCAGATGCTTTCGGATCAGGGAGCCAACCTGTTATACTTGATGCCCTCTCCAAATATTTTAAATAGTGATACTATTCTATTCACAGCAATGCATACATCGTGCACGTACGAGCATTATTGATAGTCTCGCTTGTGATCAATTCCAGTCCAGATTGCCACACGAATGGAACAACCTGGCCGTGGTCAGATAAAGTAGGCTGAGGGCACCCAAAAGTGTGAGAGACAGGGTCCACGCCGAATGAACACATTTCAAGTTCTCACAGGATAGTGCCGCGAAAAGGAGCAGAATACTGTTGCCACAATGTGCTCGATTGGGTTGATACATGGCGAAATAGTACCGGATGCATGTCTTCTGTGTACAACTACAGGAATCATGGCAAGAGGTATCCAGCTCGACCTGACACCCGCCGTAGATCGGCTAGACCGCATTGATATTCTGCCGTCTCCTCCGCCAGCGTACAGCCAGCTTCCGGCTGACGAGGATGACAAATTTCAAGATGCACCTGAAGATGATGATGAGGACGATGAAGACATAGACGACGATGATGAGCTCGACAGTGATGATCTTTACGACGAAGAAGTCGAAGAATGGGATGGAGAGCTGCGCATCGACAAAGATCTGGTGAACGACCAGGACTGGGAGAACGCCTCGGGTGACCTGACCAAGCGGTACAATCGCCTGAGACAGCATGTGGGCGCGTTGACTGGTGAAGAAGCTCGACAAGGGCAGGCGAAGAGCAGTCACGATGGATCTACGAATGCAGCGGCATCATCTAAGCAGGCCCCGTTGCGCATGCCATTGCCTGCCCAGAATCAGCATAGAGTACGAAAAACCGCCACACAATCTAGTCTTCCGACTGGCCAGCCGCAAGATGACATTAACAGCACAGAAGGCATTCACGCAAGCAAACTTGATTCTTCTTTGGCACAGCTATCGCAACGCTATGCCTCAGCCCTAAACTTGGCTCCTGTAGCTTCCACTTCATCTGCCCCAGGAGGACCTTCAGGTGCATATGCTGCTGAGCCGTCATTTACCTCTAACGCTGCAACGAGGAAGGGTGGAAGTGAAAGACACCATGTCATCAAGGACAAAAGCGACCGTGCCACGAATGAGCAGGTTCTCGACCCGAGAACACGGCTTGTTCTGTTCAAAATGCTAAATCGAGGCCTGTTGCAGAAAGTTGAAGGCTGTGTCAGTACGGGAAAAGAGGTAAGCTGGTCAATCGCCCACATATTGCGATCAACATATATCTTCGTACTAAGCATGCTTGTCCAACATAGGCCAATGTCTATCACGCTCTTGGTCGCATGCACCCAGATGCTGAACCACCCTCGCCGCTTGTGCATTTCGCCATCAAGATCTATAAGACATCCATCCTGACTTTCAAGTCTCGCTCAAAGTACCTCACAGGCGAGTTCCGCTTCAAGAGCGGGTATAGCAAAGCGAAGAATCCGCGTAAGCTAGTCCGCCTGTGGGCTGAAAAGGAAATGCGTAATCTACGACGACTCCATTCGTGTGGTATCCGAAGTCCAGAGCCTGTCGAAGTCAGAAACAACGTCCTTGTCATGAGCTTCTTAGGGCAAGGTGATGATGGGTGGCAGGCATGCCCTAGGCTGAAAGATGCCGAATTACCCGCGGAAAAGATACAGGATCTCTACATTGAAATGCTTGGAATTTTACGAAGGATGTATAAGGTCTGCAAGCTGGTCCACGCCGATCTTAGCGAGTATAACGTTATATACAATCCAAATGACGGTCATTTGTATACTTTCGATGTGTCGCAATCGGTAGAACATGATCATCCTCATGCCTTCGACTTCTTGCGAAGTGATATCGCCAATGTAGACGAGTTCTTCGCCAGGAGAGGCGTCCAAACGCTGGGCATCAAGAGAACATTCGAGTTCACCATTGGAGATTGGGGAAAGAATGGAGAAGAAGAGGAAGAGGATATAATAGCCGAGATGGAGCGCAGATTTGAGCTTGAGGAAGATGACAATCAAAACGAAGAAGACATCGAAGCAGCAAGGGAGAAACAAGTTGCTGAGGATCAAATTTTTAAACAATCTTATATCCCTCGAACTCTCAACGAGGTCTACGACCCTGAAAGAGACGTGGCTAGAGTCGCGAAGGGAGAGGGAGATCAGCTCATTTACGCAAACATCGCTCAAGTAGTTGCACCAAAGGACACACCTTCGATAGCACCGTCTGCGAAAACTGTGCGCATCTCAACGGAAGACGGAAATGTGAGAGCGTCACCAAGAGACCAGGATGGAGAAGATCTATCATCGGACGAAGTCGATGATTCCCAGGATAGCGATGATGACGACGGTTCTTCGGAAGAAGACGAGGATGAAGATGATGGTAGAGTAAAACCGCTCAAAGGCAAAAAGCACGAAGATAAAGATGCCAAGAAAGAAAGGAAACAAGCTGCTAAAGAAGAAAAACGCGAGAAGAGAAAGGATAAAATACCTAAGAGCGTTAAGAAAGCCAAAATTAAGAAAGGAAGCGGAAAGCGAAAGTAATGTTACGGGATTCTTGCAGGCCCGCAAGGCTACACAGTGTGCCACATAAGCCTTCTATGGAGAGAACGCCTCAAACTCGGGACTTCTGGGCGAAAGCCGCGGTGGCTTGCTGGCACCAATGAATGCTTACGAGGCAGTGAGCCGAACCGCAAATGGGCGCCATTGACGCACATAGTTATATACATGAGTAAACGAACAAAAGGCTTGAGCAGCCGAAGTTTCCGATCCCTAACTTCGATAAGTCGTTGGGCTAGACCTTCCCCACATCCGGATTGCAAGTGTGTGCCCCGGCGCGAGAATCTTGGTCATCCTACTCGGCATACTCGCAAGAAATACCTACCGAAAGCGATAGGTGCACACGTCCGTATATGTTAAGGAAAAAGCTATTGCGGATGGCAAGCGGGGCAAAGGCGATCTAAGCCTGTGGATTATAGGGGCAGGAAGGATGAGGAGACGAACAGTCTCAACTCTGCATTTCGGATCGCAGGAAAGGCTTGATAGATACAGAGGCAGCGCGAATTCTTGCGGAGGAGTATATGGAATACAGGGAGTAACGGCCCCGGCACCATGAGGGCTTGTAGCTGTAACCCTTCATTGCAGACGAAGCACGCCTGTCTGGATGTAAAGCAAAAATTCTTTGGTGTCCATCTCAAGCCATACTAATCGCAGGCGCAACAATAGCAGTTGCTTGCTTCCCCCGTCGCTTCCCCCTCTTACGTGTAACTGTCAACTTATGAATGGTGTCCCATCTGGAAGGATAATTAGGCTATAAATGAATTAGGTACTAACGAACAGAGAAATTAATCTACGTGAAGCAAGGTTGTCTGGTCTCCCGCATTGCCAGATTTATCCGCGCAGCGGAGTTTCTGGAAAGGAACATAGAACCATTGAAATCTGATTTAAGGAAAGAAGAGCAGAAGACCAGGAAGAGAGGGGAATATAGATGTGCACAGATAATTGTGGGGATTGTGGTGAAGTCTTCAACACTATCGATAGCTGAAAAGCAAGAAGTGGCGATCGTGACTTGGAACAGAATGATGGTTCTTCTTTCTTCGGCTTGCCTGGTGGAAGCGGGAAAGATTACTTTCCTCTTTTTGAGCCCTCGGTGATTAGTCTTCTGTCCTGCCGCCTAAACAGCAGGAAAGCTATCCATCTTCGAATCTGCAACAATACCATCTCTATCATTATCACTAGAGATTGGAGCAGGAGAAGGGTCCGCTAGAGTTTTTCTCTTGATACGATGATAGGAGTTGCAATATCGTCTCCCTGTACACTTTCCATTGGACCAATATGTTCTAGGTTGACAATTTCCAGAAGGGTTCTGACCATTTCTAGGCATTGGTTCATCGTCTCTGCAGGCTGTTTTACGTTAATGACATAGAGTGAACAACATGCATGTGTGAGGTGCAGGAAAGGACGGCAAAGCCGAAGGATAAAGGAAGACAACAACATCGTCAGTGTCAATGCCGAGTATTTCAATCCTTCTAACGGCATTTTGGCTTGTGAAGGTGGGTTCAATCGGAAAGACATGGCTGTAACTCACGTAGATCAGTTTGGCAGTCATTATTGCACACTTGCATGACTACATCGTATGCTCGAGTCCTTATATCCTTCATCTTGGAAGATACCAGGCGATGGTCGGGTAGTTTGGCTATTTATAGTTAATGTGTAATACACATATCTCAGCATGAGCATTCTCCAATAAAGCGTACCTACTCTCAGGGGAAACAATCGAGGCAAGAGCTATGCTCACCATAGTTGCAGACTTCTTTCGCTGCTGACTCATGAGCAGGCCATTCTAATTCCAATCAAAGCAGAAATTGAGGGAAAGTCAGTCCCTGTACTCGCGATACACAGCCTAGGATACTCACCAGTACAGCAACGACCTTGCCCCCAGCAACTGAAACAAAAGGCACGCAGAATCGCAAAGCAAAAACGCAATACATCAGTTCCACCATTGTAGATCTGACCAGGATGCTCCCTTGATTTTAAAGTCTTCCCCAAAAACCTTGACGACAAAGAGAAATGATTCGCACTCACTCGGCTTGATTTCTGAAGAAGTTGCAAAAGCAGTTGATCTTCTGTCTCAGAGTGCCTAGATGAGTGCATTTCTCGTATTCTGGATATCTGCGAGCTCTTCCGTTGTATCCTAGACATCTATGCAAAGAGAGAGATTGAAGGACGTAAAGGACACAATAGAAGGATTGGAGAGTTTACGTGGTAATGGTGGAATAGGGGATAGCACGAGTAGCACGAGACGGATGGGGAGGTGGGAGAATAGATTGAGGGAGGAAAGGGAAGCGAACGCATACTTGTCAGTCCTTGACACGAGAGGCAGTATGACAGATATCTAGAGGATCAGCCCGTGATGCAACGCTGGTCTGCCCTAGCTCGTCCTGCTTGCTGTCCCTATCTTCATCGAATGCATGTCGCCCCTTTTTACAGACACGTGCGTTGTTGTCGGGTGTGGCGATTTTTACGGCTGTTCAACTAGCCCAGCACGACGTACGCGGTGCAGGAACCAGACAAGGCAAGGACAGCGAGGGGAAGCGTAGCAGTAGGCACGGAGACGTAGTCGTGTATGAGAAGACAGGCGTAGTGGCCAACTTACTGAGCCAGCTTGCCGTTCATCGTGCAGCTCCCACCGGTCTGTACGCCAGCGCTGACTTGCAGCGGTGCCTGCTGCAGCACCGAAAGAAGAAGCGCGGCGGGAGTGAGAGTTGAGAAGAGCGTGCTCAAGAGATGCATTGCTGCTTGTTGCTGACTAGTCTTGTGGGCAGAGTGTGCGTTAGTCGGTATGAAGCTATCATCAAAATAGGTGGTTGGCGGCGGTTGCTTACCGTTTGTCTGGAGATCGGTTATTGATGTTGTACTACTGCGTACTTTATGTGATATTCCAAGTCTGACTGGCCGCGACTAATGAGCTTAGGGTGCTTCAGGCTTTTTGGTTATCGTGACTTCGGAGCTGTTTTCACTACTTATTATGACAGCTTGCTCGTAGATGAATGACGCAGGCCTCACCCGGAGTTACTCGAAAACGATAAATAGGCAGGTGGGCAGTCCAAGAGTAACTACTACTAGCCTATACTGCAGGCTTACAATCTGTCAATCTGAACAGAGGCTGATTATGATACGGTCTATACTAGATCGCTACTACCCTTTGCGTATGATATGATACTGTGATGAGCTATATGTACTTCCGTTAGTGATTGACCAACGTTGTTTTCGCTCGAACTCGTATTTAGGCAATATAGTCGCAGTACGCTACAGATACAGCATCCTTTGCCAGTCTTGGATTCGGTACAACTCGGCCATTCAGGCTGGCTGAATCTGCAACGATGTCGCGGCATTGGATACGGCTGCGAGGCCATCGTACGGTTGCTTATCCGAGTTTCAAGCTTACCCAGTTAGTGCGCATTACAGCCAGTTCCTAGTTGACACACCTGCTTTATGCCTTTGCACGTGATGGCCCACGATGCCCGGGCGTTTCCTGCCGTACCGCAATCACAGCCTAGATGATTCTGCGCACTATGCTGTGACTTCGGAACTTGAACTTATGGGGATCTCCGCATAATCATCTTGTGCGCTCGTGGCTGAAGCCATTGGCTCTTGACTGTGTATGCTGCAAGTCTTCCTCGTCGCACAGCCAGCAGTTTGGGCTGTTGAGGATAGCTGTCATGACTATCTTGTGTCGAATGCTGCCATTGACTGACGAGTAGCCGGTTGTGATGATATTGCTGATTGCACTTTCCGCGTGGTTGCGCTGTAAGCAACTTACAGCAGGCTTATATGTACCGTCTAGTTGCGGATGATCGGGAGAGATTGCCGGCGGGAAAGCTTCAAGGATGCTTTTTAGAGCTCAAAAGAGATCTTTCCGAGAAGCTATTGCCAGGTGCGGTTGTCTACCTTCTTACATGCATATATACATACATATTTCTACATACATTATTCATACGACAAATGTCCATGCTATATGCAACCAGTCTGACACAGCTGGATCTGTTCCCCGATGATGTGACCTGTACGATGGGTGTCGCGCGAATAGGCGATGGTCCGAAGAAGATGCACGGAAGTACGGACGACGGACAATGACCTGACTTACTTATTCAAAGCTCAATGCACCAGGACTGGACTAAGCGCGGTTGACATGCGACTGGCTTCGCGATGTGTGCCATGCGATGAATGGGAAAGCCCATCTGACTGACCGTCAACTGACCCGCCCACTGTAACAAAGCGGATCAGTTGCGAAGTGTAGGCGATACATCTGTTTGGTCTGATTGCTAGTATGCACTCCTTACATTGCTCTGTGAAGGGCCTGGGATTGCGGACATTCTTCATCCGCGAAGACAGCAGGAAGCCTTCCGGCTAGAAGGGGATCGCACTGCCCGCGCCTTCAGGGATTGCGAAGCGGGTTAACGGGAGGCTTTGCGGGGAACAATTAACACGTCGTACTGACCTCGCCACGGGAGCACGTCTATCCATCTTCTTCTACATACCACTCGAACAGCACACAACCAGCCATAAAGAACACAACTCCTCACAGAACCCAAACACCCATCCCCAAACACCCATCCCTAGTCATCAATCACCAGTCGCTAAGCGTTGACCGCCAGCAATTGGTCGATCATCACCCCTCACCCATCACTCAACGGCGACTAGTCACCAGTCATCAAGCACTAATCGCCAGTCACAAATAGTCACAAACTACAAGTCCATCATGAGCTTCCCATGGCAGAATGATTCGGCTGAGCTAGAAGGTATGTACAGGCGTAGTTCAGTTGAGCTAGGATTCCGCACAGACTTACAGCTGACATGGCCCATATTCCATCCTTGCATCGTACAGCTATGGAAGAGCTGCCAGGCGGCATCCTGGACACAACGCCTTCGCCTACACCCTCTCCCGCGTCCTCTCGTGCATTTTCTCCCGCTCTCTCTCCCTCGCCTGGCCCACAGCTCGATGTCCGCCCTAGAACGGATGTTCAAGCACCCAGACTCCCCCCACTCATGCCGGCCCACCTTTCAACCTCTACAAAGGAGCAAACCGGAAGATCGGGTAGACCCATAGCGGGGAGACCATTGAAATTCCCATCGAGTGGTGCACCCAGGTCGAATCTCGCAGCTGGAATGCAAGCAGGTCCATCGGGCCCATTAAAGCCTCCTGCAAGCCGCCTAACAGTACAACCTGGTCAAATCCAAGAAAGTACTCCATTCAATATGCCAGCACGAACACTATCGGCGGTCGCTTTGGGCAAGCAACCCTGTAGATCTAGCCCGGATGTTAATGAGGCGCAAGATAATGCTTACCAGCAAGCATCAGGAAGCAGCCATCCCTTTCCTAGTAGTCAAAAGCGTACATCCAATCTGGCAACAACTGTCACGCAGACCGATTCGGACAATGAAGCTGAAGCCGCTAATGCATCGGCCGCTCATGCGACCCAGAATGAAGGATACGAGTCCGACAACAGTGACGTATCCTACGTGGAGGTCCCCATCGGTACACCCGAAGCATCGGGAAGCATGCCGGTTGCTGAAGCCGAACCAGTGGCGGTTCCGACTGCTCAATACCAGCCGGTTGGACAATCTGGTAGGCCGAAGACGGAGGTTGCATCAAAGTCTCAACCCGTCGGTCTTTCCGAAGTTGCACGGGGGAAGCAACGATGCAAGTCCCCGGATATCCCACCCTTCGAAGGTCAGCAGGCCTCCCAGTCCGCTACAAGAGAACGAGGCAGTGCCTCGACCATGGCAGGAGCATCCCCTCCGAAAGCCGCAACTCGACCTATCTACAAGTCGAAGTGGGCATCTCCATCGGGCTACACGTCGAAGTGGGCGAAGGCTCCCGCTGCCCGATACACATCGAAGTGGGCAACGGCTCAGCCGGAAGATGTACCAGATGCCGCTGGGCAACCCGGGTGGCAGGAGGAGGCGGACGCCTTCCACGAAGATATTGGGGAGGAGGTAGATGTCTTCGATGAAGATATTGCAGAAGACTTCGATGCCTTCGACGAAGATGTTGAGGAGGAAGACATCGATGGCGGAGAAATGCCAATCGATGAGGAGAATATTGATGAAGATGAAGACGAAGATGACGGTATGTCAGTCGACGAAGAGGAGCCACCTCAAGACGATGATGACGACGCCATGCCTGTAGACGAAGAAGAGAGAGCGGAGGAGGCCGAAGATGTGGACATGCTCGTGGATGACCCGGAAGACGAGGATGTTGACATGCAGGTCGACCCAGAGCCAGCTTCTGCGGCGCCACAATATTCGCCAGTCCCACCACAGCCTTCCAATTTCCACTACTCCTTCAATACCCCGCCAGCTCCACGGCAACAGGAAGCGCCTGTCCCAGACCCTCGACCGTTCTTCGAATACTTTGCATTTCATCCGCATCCACCTTTCTTTACGGAATCGAGACGAGAAGAAAGATATCCTCGGCCATGGCAATCGAAGCCAGCTCCTACCTGGACACAACGCCCCCGTTCCTACAAGTATGGACAGCAGCCATACACACGATGCGCGTCATACGTGCCATATAACCCCCGACAACGGCCTTTCCAGCCCTATCGCTTTACACCTTCAAGGAGCTACACCCAATCTCCTCCGCACCCTCTCTCAACATACTTCTACCGTTTTAAGAATCAGTTTTCGACACCCTCATACACATTTGCGCACTCCGAATATCATGAGCCACAGGTCTGTTCAGATCAATTGCGTTTTGAAGATAATTACTACGCCAGAGAAGAAGAGCTTTCGCAGACCCAGGATTATTCAGACGAAAACCAAACCAGGCAGAGTTTCGCTCAAGCCTTCGTAGCAATGATCAGACGCTTACTAAAGCGACGTGAGGAAAAAGAGATCGACGTTCAAGAGAGCAACGAAAGGTGCGTAAAGTACGCAGAACACGAAGATCGGAGATTCGAAGAGGATACGGAGGAAAACGATCAAGAGGAACAGGAAGAGGACGAGAACGAGGATGACGAGGATGATCAACTAAGAGTGCAGATAATCGGAGCATACAAACCGTACTCAAAGCAAGCACATCACGCATCCGGTGCTCGACAGGACAGACAGCATGAAGGAATGGTTGAAAACTTGGCAAAAAAGACTAGCCAACTCATACAAGAAAATAAATGGATCGCCCTTCCAGCAATCGGTCTTGCTGTCTATCATATCGCTCCGACGCTTGTTAAACTGTTAACCTCCATATAGTCGGATCTATACGTTGGTTGTCTTCAGTCATCTATAGTAGGTGCTATCGTGCTTTTCTTTGCATTTCGTTTCCTGATTACCTCTTATGTGATATAAACCTCAAATGGAATCGCTTAGCTATCCTGGAAGAAGCTGCTCGGCCCATCTATGTTTGTCCCAATTGTGGGCAGAGAGTATATAGTAGACCTCCTCCTTTCGCCTCCGAGTACGATGGAAAGCATCAATGCTAAGGCTGAAACAGAAAGATAGATGCAAGGGCCCGTCTTGACTGACCTAATGCGATGTTGAGCGAAGTGAAATGGTGGAGAAGGGGTAGAGACATGCAAGCCGAGCTGGATGGAGAGATGAACCTGTCTGCTCACAATCAGCGTGACAAGCGTGGATTCGAAATTAACAGAATCTTATCTGACAAGAAACGAAATCCCCACGCTGCTATATATTAAAACCCTCAAATGTTAGGATCCTTTTATCCGACAGAATATGGTGGGTTCGCTACTTCCTTCCGACGGTTTAGTCAGACAGCAGCTTGGCTGACTTTCACCAGATGAGCAGGAATGACGTCCAAGATTTCGAACGGACAAGAGTTAGAGGAGCAGTCTGAGTACGCTCATATGCTACTATCTGGTGTGAAAGAGGAAACTCATGCAGGTCCATCCAGATACTAGCTTCCTGGTTCTCGTACAAGCTACCGACTAGGATTTGCTATCCAGCTGTTACAGTGCCTCAACATTCGCCAGCCACACTACCAGCATCTTCCCCTTTGCCCATCATCTCTTAGCCGTCTGTCCCTCAGGAGCAGCTCGCATTGCCTAACGATTGGAACGGGAACAAGAACGGGAGTCTCGTCAATCGTCGCAAGGGACTCCATCTCTGCATGAACTAGGACGAATTGTCACCGCAATCTGCACGGCAGCCATGAATGTTATACGCACCATGTTAAATGCTCTAGTCAAACGCAGTCAGCAGCTCCAAGTAATTGGGTCCGATCATCTCCGCCGTGCCAGGTCTCTCGACCTTCTTTCAGCTTTTCCAGGAACATTGTCGAACACCCTCGAACTTGTATACGCCCTTCAAACGCCATAATCTCGAGATTCATTGAAACCTGTTTCATCTAACAGTAGGCGTGTACCAAGAGGGACAGCCGTCGTAGATTCAGCCCTGCTTAAGAAAGCGTACAACCCACGCAACGATGGGCTGAGGCCAACGAAGCGATTACTAGGCATTCGTGAAAGCGTGGTGCAGGAGGATAAGACGACGCTTCTTGCAGATAGAAAGGCAATTCCGATAAAGACATGCTGGGAATATATGAAGCTGTAGTGTGCGAAGATGAAGGGTATGAGTAGCAGGAGGAAGAGGAGGCCGACAACGACAACGAGGATAAGGACATGCGTGAACCATTCAAGTCCAAGCAGTCGAGGCACACAAGCGAGACTCACAACAAGCTCATCAAGCAGGCAATCCACGGCTCGCCGACAGCGGGAAGGAGTGCATTGGAGCTTGGCATAAACAAACATCTGAGTTATGATCCGAAAAGCAAAGGCTCGCTCATCCCTGCAACTGGCTTTGCTCTCTATTCCTTCACTCCGACACTCATTGGTCCATCGTCCTGCAAATGATGCTCTACCTATATATATTTATATATTCTTCAGTTTCTTCAGCCCGCTGAATTTCCCTTTTCTGACTATTTCTAGATCACAGAACCCCGATGGAATCTCTTAGCTAGCCTACAGAAACTAGTCGACAGGCCTACCTATCTCACTTTCAAGCGTCGAAACAGAGTGTATTGGAGCCTTCTTCCTTTCACCTCCGAGCACGATGGAAAGAGCAATGCTGGGTTGGGGGAATGAGGATGACAGGAAGGAGCAAGTCTTGGGAGAAACAGTGCCGTGTCGGCCGAAGTGAGGTGAAGGGGAATCAGGGGGACTGAAGAGCCGATGCTGCGGGGCGAGGTGGTTATGTCGGCTTGGGAGCAGGTATGAGCATGGATTGGCCTTCAAGACAACAAGACCGAAACACCAAGACACTAAGACACATCACAAAATGACAAGCCCACGTACTAGGACCTCTCAACCGTTGCCTGAATGGCTGCAGACTTTTGTGAGCTGCTATTTCCCCTAGTTATAGCCAGCGAGCAGCTTGGCTAACGTCTAGCTTCGTTTCACTTATCACGCCGAGTCGTGGTCCAGCCACAAACACGTGTGGTTGGATCACGACTCGAGTCTCAGCTCCGCCTTTCTGGCTTGGATTCTTCCCTGGCTCTTCCTGGACTCGCGAATCCACAAGACCGCCTCCAAGCGAAGATACGCCATCCTGCCATCCTGCTCAGCCCAAAGACATGATACCTCGTCCCGGTAAAGCTCCCAGGGCCGCAGTTACCTCTATTCCTTTGCTTCCTTCCGCTTGACATAGGCTGACCTCTTGAGACGAGATTACGCTCCGTAAACTACTGTTTGAATCGTTCTTCTCTCCCATGCATAATTCTACACTCCTACTTTCCATCAACTTGGACGGGGTCTGGAAAAGGTGACATACACGATGTGGAGATACATGAAGGTAGTAGGATACGGTCCTGTTCGTCTAGCAGACACTGGGTGGAGGGACTATTGAACTCCGCAGCTAGAGACCATCGGGGCGTATGTGATCTCCAAGAGACGGAAATCTGGTTCAGACGCGGTGCTATCATCTTTGCGTACCTACCCGGCGTAGTCTACGTACATCTATTTGGGTTCAGTCTTCGGTTTAGTTTTAGTTTTGCTTTTGGTTCTAGTTTTATGATCTATCGGGCTTGAATTTGTCTTCGTCTGAATCTACTGGGTGTACGAAGCAAGCGGAATCAAGGAGCAGTATCTATGATCTTGGCATATCGCGTTGCTCTGGACTGATTCCGCTTGAAGCCACAGCTTTCGGGAAAGACAGCTATGCTCCGTGTCTTTGCTGCGAGCCTCATTCCCGTACGGCTCTGTCACGTGAGGCCTGATCGAGAAGAAGTGAAGACAAGGAAAACACTTTCAATCCCTCGTTCTCTCTCGTCGAATGGCAATGTTGACCAGGAGAGCCAATCTCGACGGTTTGAGCACGTCAAGCATCCATGTAAGGAGACGCGTCGTCTGCTCTTGCTGCTATGTAGTGCTCACAAGGGAAGATAGCATAAGACCGGCTATGAGCACAGAGACAGTCGATAGATCAAGCAGGAGCCTGAAAGGTTTGCCATGCGATGGCCCTCACAAGATGAAGTTACTTGCAGCCTATGCCCTACCTCACCACCGCTGACAAAAATACACACCTCGCCTACACAACCTGGGCAGATGTCTCCCACTGAGTAGACGAGCGGGTCCTCGAAGCATTCAGCAACCGCCAGAGATGCTACGAACCAATCCTGCTCGTTGATCCTCTTTGCCCCGCGTCTGACGTGCATTTCTGCATTGGTTCGTAACAGTTGGCTGTCGGCGAACATTACCTGGCTTTGGATAAGCAGAATACTGGGATGGAGAAGACGTATTTCTGAAGTACTCCGATGGAGAACCCTTCTCGTGCACTGCACAATTTGGCTGCTGATCTATTTCTATTTGGGTATGGTTTCGCTGAACGCACATCACAATTGTCACTGCCGAAGGAAAGTTCCATCACTACGATAAAAATGCCTTTGCCTAACTTCGCCATAACCCCCTTTCCCGGCCCATCCTCTTTCCTCAATCAATAGTGCACTAATACTCATCCATGAATACCAAATCCTTTGCCTTTTCAAAATCGACGTTGAAACCTGTTCCATCACCCCTACCAAGAACAGGTAATTTCCAAACAGCAGCCAATTTGATGCCCATTCCATCATCTTCTCTTTCGAAATAACCATCATGCATATCGAGAATATAATATAGAGGATTAGGGAAATTGAAGGGAGCTAACATAACATTGTTAGGATAGAATCTACCGGCTTCGATATTTCTATTTTCTACTACTTCTCCTGTTCTTTTCAGATTATGAAAATTTGAAATTAGATATTTCGCTCCTGTTCTTTCAACATTTTTCACTAGATTTACTCCATCTTCTAGAGATAAATGTTGAATAACGTCTCTAACCATATATACTTCTGATTCTGGTAATTCATCCAGAACTAGATCCAAGTTTATGAATCTTGCATTTGAGAATTTCTTGTGCTTCTTGCTGTTTCCCAAAATCAGTTCTGGTACAATGTCCATTCCTGTATAGTTGATGTGTGCAAAATTATCAAGTGATGTTTGCCATGCACAATCTCCACATGGTGCATCTGAGAACGATTTGATGTTGAACCTTTTGATGGTGTAGTCTATGAGTTTGCGTACCCGCTCTGTATATTGTTACACGTGGACAAGGCCAATAAAGCTATCGTCAGTGATAGTTGAGATGTACGAAATGTGCATACACTCACCCGTGTATCGCATCTCACTGCCTTTGCCGCTCTTGCTTTCAGGCGAGCTCCATTCGTTTGTATCGTAGATTTCCTTGAAAGCCCAGCTTCTGTCGTTATCTGCCGATTTGCCGCCTTGGGGAAGGACAGGACAATCTTCCGGTCTGATCAGTCCAGCTTGTTGTGCTTGAAGGGATTCCAGTTAGTATTGCCATTGGTTGTTGCAGATTGCAAAGAGTTAGCACGGCCATCCCATCTTGCCACTTTCTGGTGACACACTCCACACACACTCCGCACTCACCCAGTTGATCGCTCGGGGGGAATGGGGATGCGGGATAAGAAGCATCGTATTGCCCTTTGGAATGGGCGAGCAGGAAGGTGACGACAGCAATGGAAGCCAGGCCTCCAATAGTGATGTATCGTCGCCTGCTCGCTGCAGGAGTGCCGCCGCTGTTCATGATGGCGTTGTCCCGGTATCACGCTGAGGAGGCCGGAGTCGGGAAGCTGCCGGTCGTGGATGCGAGGAGGAGGGGGGAAGTTATGGATCCCTGCTTGGAATAGAGATCAGTATCTGATAGGCGAATTTAAATGCGGTACTGTTCGGTCAGTCGGATGCAAGCTTCAGCGGTCGCGCCGTCGTTGCCTGTCTTTTCTTCACTTGACCTCGTTTCTGCGGCCTTTCCAAAAAGCCGATCGAGGAACGTGAAGGAGAGTCGGACTGTCCACATTTACCATGTCTATACACTTCGTCCGTCAATTGCACGGCAGGATAGTACATATACAGGCCATGCCAAGGGAATCTTGCCGGGCAGGAGAGCTGTACCATCAGCTTGGGCAGTATATTGCCAGTATCGGCAAGAACGGGCAGCATGGTGTCGGGGGTATATTCGCATCAATCGAGAACAACACTATTCATGTTGACAAACGGACAAACTACCGCCTTCTACTCAAGGACGAGTCTATGGATGACAGTGACATCGTCTACTTCCCTTAATCGTCAAACTTGATGGAGTCTAGTCAATGGAAATAGTCAGCAATCCAGACATGCATCGCCAAGAGCTTATTGTGGTGGCTTTGGTAAAATAGGCTGAGGATAAACTCACGACTCTCCATAGTGATATCACCACCTCTATAGCTACCTCTTTTCTTCTTGTTCTTTTCCTTTCTGAATGAATCACCTCTGGTAACAATCAAATCCTGGGCTGCTTTCCATCCATAATCACTGGTATGAGCACCAGCTTTGCCCGTGAATGAGTTGTCTTTTAATCTTTCATCTACTTGATGCTCCTCTGCTTTCACTCTTCTGAAAGGTGTATTTTGTACTACCTTCTTATTCCCATTCTTCTTTTCACCTCCTGCTGGTGCTGGACTTGCACTTGCACTGATATTCACACCCAATAAAGCGGCTCGTTCTGCGTTCATGGTCGTCGGTGTGGAAGTACCTGAAACGGATCCGGAAGGTGGCTGTGGTACTTCTGTAATCGTCACCTTCTTCTTTGCGACTTGAACTGAACCAGCTTCAGTGGCCGGAATTTGAACAGTAACAGTCTCTTTCGTGGTACCAGCAGCCTGCAACTTGGCCTGCTTCTTAGCGGGTGGTTTGTCGTCTTCGTCGTCGGACGACTCAGAGGAGGATGAAGACGACGACGAAGATGAAGATGAACTACTATCGCTATCGCTGGAGCTATCATCACTTGAAGAATCGGAACTTGAGTCGTCCTTTTTCTTTGTCTTCTTCGCCTTTGATATCCCCTCCTCCTTCTTTACGTCTCCTCGTTTTCTCTTCTCCCCTACGATTGTCTTCTTGGCGTCTTCAAGATGCGGGACAGTAGCAAGTACAGCCTTTTCAGCTACGTTTTCAACAGCACTCTGAGCAGCCTTCATGAAGCCAGTGAATGGTCCCGACACAGCAGAAGTGATGGCGTTGGTGGTAGATAGTACCTCGTCTGCCTTTGTGTCTTCCGCCTTTCCTTTGGAGGCCTTCTTAGTCTTATCTGCTACTTCCTTTGTCTTTTCAGTAGCTTTCTTGACTTCTTTGGCAACAGCCTTGGCTGCTGGTGCTGGTTTCTTCTCGTCTTCTTCGTCAGATGAGGACGAGCTCTCGCTACTGTCAGAGTCGGAATCTGATTCAGAGCTGGAGCTGGAGGAGGAGGAGGAGGATGAAGAAGAGGATGAGGAAGATGAAGACGAGGACGACGAGTCAGGCGCAGCAGCAGCAACCGCAGCCTTTACTGCTTTCTTTGGTGTAGAGGCCATCTCAGCGAGAGGAGGTGGAACGGCTGCGAATTTGCCTGTGTTTGCCACGACCACTGCATCAGATACTTCGGATCCAGGGCCATGATTTGTTCGCTTGACCGCTCACCTTTTACTTTGGATACAGCTTCAGTGGCCTTTGTATCCTTCTCATCCTCACTGCTACTGTCATCGCTTGAGGAATCGCTGCTCTCGTCATCCGAATCACTCGAATCTTCGGTTTTGACGGGCTCGAGCGTTTGTTCCAGGTGACTATGTGGGCCAGTGCATGCGATGAATGCGCGGTATTCGGACAGTGCAGCCCAGGGTCAAGCGAGGTGAGGAACGTGAAGAAAGAGAAAAGAGTAGGGAAAAAAAACGTGATCGTGCGTGCGAAGTGCTTCAGTTGGATGCTCTGCGTGGACTAGGACAAGCCCTGGACAGAGACAGCTCACGTCTTGACGATCTCGACAAGCTTGCTCTTAAGAGGAGCCGGAGTCCTGTTCTTCAGCGAAGCACTCTCAGGCGCCTCTTTGGCCAGTGCAGATGCAGCTTTCTTGCATGATCGGGCCAGCAGGAAATCGTGGATCTGGATGAAGGTCTCTATGGGGGGCATCAGCGGTGCATGTTGCTGGAGCGTCCCCTGCACTTACCCTTCAGCGCTTGCTCCTCGGTGACGGCCATGCTTGTCCGGTTTATGCGCAGAGTGTGTTTTGGAAAAGACCAAGTCGCAAGTGGCCGGTGGATGGAGCGAAGCATCAGATGGCAGTGGCGAAGAGTTGTAGATGATGGAGAGAATTGCCAGCCTTCTGTAGGCATCTACAGAGCGGGCATGGTGCCCCGCCTTGTCTCTATACTTCGCCATGGTCCCGCATTCGATCCAGCATGCGGCCTGCTAATGCAATTGCGGCGTTCACCACAGGCTGCTTGATTGCAGATACCACTTCTTCCACTTACCATCAGTGCCAGCATACGATACATGGCTCATGGCTGGAAAGGGCAAGGAGCGGGCAGACGACTATGGCAGCTCGGACAACGATGCTCCGACCGATGCGCTTGCCTTTCGCGAGCACCTGCTGCACAAGCTGCGTGCGGGCCATGCACCGTGAGTAGGCCGGACAGTTCACGTGCAGGAGGGCTGATTGCTTTTCCTGGAAAGCAAAGCTGACATCTGCATCTCAATGCGACTGACCCTCCCTCGTCCTCGAGCAGAAGCCATAGAGTCACAGCTTGGTGTCCGCATACCGGTCTCATAGCCTATCCAGCTCCTCTGGCTTTGTCGCCTTATCCGCAGCAGCAGGAACCGACAGCTTCCACATCCCTTCTACCGCTTGCTTCGAACAACAGCCCGTCGATATGTATGACTCTGCCTCATCTATCTTCCCATGGAGACACAATCCCAGAGGTGTCTTTCACCCTTCAACTCCCAGAAGCGCCGGGCGCCGTTTTGAGCAGTAACGCCGGTATTGCTGGTAGTATGATTCCAAAAGAGTACATATCCCATCTATCCTTCTCGCCCGATGGTAACAGTCTCGCGGTCTTCACGTCCATCGAAAGCGACAGTGGTACAACAGCTTCAAGGCAGCAGGAAGCATCTGTCCGTTTCCTTCTCTATCAGCGGGGCAATGAAATCAATACCTGGCTATGTACATTCGACTGGGATGCTCGAAGAGCGAAAGCCAATCTCGTAGCAGCTAGCAAAGCGGGAATGCAAGGCGTCAATGATGTCAGACTCGGCTCTGCTGCTATCCTGGACGTACGCTGGCTCCAAAAAGGAAGTAGTGCCGGGCAGCAAGGGAGAAAAAGGAATCACGATGCATTGCTTGACCTTTCTGGGGCTAGCACTCTGGCCGCTGTGTTACAGTCAAACGAGGTTGGTCCCCTTTGCCCAACAATATTTAGCTAATCCTGGGTCTTACTGACTCTCTCTCCTCCAGGTTCTACTCATCCACCTTCCCTATCAAGCTATACAGCCGCAAATATTTGTCACCCCGCTGGGTAGTGCTGCTTCTTCGGCGCAGGACCTTGCCGGATTAGGGACATCCTTCTCACCTATGCCAAAACCCACACCATTTGGAGCAGGATCTCAAAATGGCATTCTCAACGGTAGCATACCGGATAGCTTAGGCATGAACTTGAATAGCACTATACCCGTCGATCCCCTACAGAATCTTGTAAACGGCACAGCAAGCGGCAATACTCTTCCAGGCGGCCTACCGTTGTCACTGCAGCTCGGTACAGTGGATTCAGCGGCTAGTGCTGAGGGACAGGAAACTAGACTAGCCAGCATCGGACCGTGCTCAACCAAGCAGATCAGCAATGACGTACCTGAAGCCCCACCAACGCTCGTGACGGAATTGCTAGTAGCTTACCAAGAATCCTATCAGCCAAAGATTTTACGACAGCCGGCTCTCGCTGCAGAAGTACGTGGGAAGACTCTACAAAGCGATAATATCGGGATGCATTTAGACAATCCGTCTGTCGAAAATAATGCGTTGGTCGAGCAAGTGAAACAGCAGTTGGCGAATAGCGTACAAGATGCTGAGCAGGGCATTGCTAATAACGTGCACACTGACGCGCAAACTGTCAACCATAATATGAACTTCGGTTTGCCGGACTTGCAATCTTATAGTGGTCAGGGCCCCGGCTTCGAGGCAGGGTATGGCGATATTAATTTGTCTGCTTTGGACGAATTATTCGATAGCGATTTCGGTGGTACTGGTAATGGAATAGATGATGGTGCTAATTATAACCTGAATTCGGAGCTGGGAGGTCTATCATCAACCCTGAATTCAATCAATGAAGATTTTGCAAGCTCTTTTCCTCCTGCCACTGAACCTAATGGGGCTCCTTCGCCTACGAAAAAGGAGCCTTTCCCAGCCTCTCTCGGCAATGGCGATGGAAGCAAAACCAAGGAGCAAGGTGATGGATCTGCGAGTTTGGATAGCAACAACATAGGGAATGGGACAAATATATCTGATAGTCCGTCGAAAAGTATGTTTGATGGAGCTTATGGGAGTAATAGCTTGGAAAGTCGAGGTAGCAGCCCAAGAAAAAATTTGGCCTCCAATGGATTGGACGAAGATGACTTGCTGGAATACCTCGATGATCAGATTGATGGTGGAAGAGTGGAAGCTATGTCTAAAATCAAGATTTCACAGCTGCGAATCGAATGGACGGAATACGGCGTTCTGAGTAAGGTCTTATTCCGAAATCCAAGCATTATCGCTTGCACTTGTCCATGATACTGACCGAATGTGCGGTACATGTAGATGCTAGTATCATGCCCGTCAGCACAATCACTTCCCAGACAGCATGCTTATTGGAGACAACACCAGCGCGACCTCCGAGCGCGATCACACATTTACAATTTCTTTCCGATGCGCAATCAACGGAGGCATCCACGCTAGTGGCAATCTCGTATCCTCTAGCCTTAGAGACGATGGAGGCTTTCTCATACACGCAAGCATATTCGATCTCGGAAGAATCCTTTGTGCTTTCCGATGCTTTCTCATCATTGGAAGGCAGGAAGGCGGATCCGGATGCCGCCTTACTTGCGCATACTCTGGAGTGGGTCGTTGAACCCATTGAAATCCCGCTGATATATCATCATCAAGGTGAACGAGCTATACTTGACATTTGGGAAAGGGCCGGAAAACTTGAAGGCATCACGCTCGATAGAGAAGGCTCGATGCGCCTGTCGAGTTTGACAGAGTGTGTACTATTCCGCGATAGCTGAAGCTAGCCAGAGGTCCGTAGCTAAGCGAGCTTTGCGCAGCAGTGCTTCTGATAATAAGGAGATCAACCATATACTTCCCCAACATTGTGAGTCCTGCACTCGTAGCCTTTGTGCGGATGAGCGTTCATACTAACCCAGAACTTGCCTGAAAGTTCCGCTTTCAGTTACTGTCTCTCCATCCTCAAATTTGGCGCTGGCTTGCGCGTTTGATCCATGTGAAGAGGCATCGGTCGTTGTCGGCAAACCTGCTCTCTTCGTGCTCACATCGACAGGACCTCAATCACCGCCGAAGATAAAGAACGAAACAAACCGGGAAACCGAATCTCAATCTACCAGATCGCTTGTAGATGAACTGTCTTTTGCTTTAGTGAACAGCCTACTAGCTAGGAAGAGCGTCAGAGATATCCTTATCGTGGCTGACCGAATGTCTTCAAGTGAGCATACTGCACGACAAGCCTCGCTTCAGACACCATACTGATCGCGGACCATGACCATGAACAGCTGAAAAAACTGACCTCTTGCGCAAGAGCTGGACGGTCGCCTCCGGTTTGGTGCAGGGTACAAGCGTTGAGCAGACACGTCTCCTATGGCCTCTGCTGGCGGTGCAGCGTCAACTTCATAGGCGAGTCTTGCAGTTATTCTTCTTCGCAGTCGTACTCATTATAAGGCTTAATATTGCAGTGGGCACGCTATCGCAATCCTGGACGACATCATGCAGCTCTTTGCGTGTTTAAGGATATTACAGGACAGCAAAGCTACATTTCGAAATGCCTTGCAACAGCCTGCAACGCAAATGCAGGTGAACGAGACATTCGAAGGTGGTAAGCTAAAAACTTGCTTACCATTCTCGAATGGAGCTGCAGATTAATGACGCTACTGTCGTAGATGCAATTTGGCCGATTATTGGGCATATTACCTGGATGTTCAATCTTTGGGATAGAATCATCACCAGTATGACCTCGACAGAACTTGATAGAGGTGTGTATCGCATCCCGGAGAAATGGAGTCCAATCTTCGATCATACCTCCGATACTGACGTTTTCATCACGGTACCCAGACTGGTCAGGCGCCTCGTTCCTGATCATGCATCCGCTACCCCGCATGTTGCAACAGCGGCTCGTTCGTCTGATTGCAAGATTCGCCAACTATATGATGAATCTGCGGGAGGGAACTCTTCTATCATCTGGTCCAGAGGATGGCTCCGCTGCTGTACTAGATACGGAGCTTGCCAAAACGGTTCTAGGCGATATCATCGTTAGTCAACGACAGAAGACGCAAGAATGGAATAATATGCTACAAGGGCTTACGAACAAACTAGGAACAGAATGGACAGGTGAGCTTGATCTTGGCTATTGAAACAGTTTTTGTGGCAAAACAGAATCATCTTGCTCATCCCATTGTTATATCAGACGACATCTCAAAAGGTCGGGAGGCCTTGTTGACACTGCAACTTCCGCCTCAGCTGGAACGCACTGCTAGAGAGATGGCCTTCGGCATGAAGCAGAAGCTCTTGCCACTCGTACAAACGCAAGATGTACAGGACAAGCTGAAAGTCGGCCCCGCAATGGACAAGGTAGACGTAGTGACCAGCGTACCCTTCAAAGCTAGTACTGGAGGTTTCCGCAGCTGTTTTCTATGTAGGGGCTCGACACAGCTATACTCCGAAAGCAGCAGGAGTGGATGGGAAAGAAGTAAGAAGCGGAGCTGCATATGCGGCGGACAATGGGTCGTAGTAGCTTGAAATGGGCTTCGCTACATGCATCTACCTGGATACGCCAAGCCGGCACTGGGCCCGGTTGGTAGTCTAGATTAAACCAGCCTGTATGACAAGAAACGTTGTGACAGTGCTCTACTGCGACTTTGATCAGCTGTAATCAGCGAGACTGTAGCAATATAGAATCGGGCGGTACATGAAGAACAACATGCCGGGTGCCTCACCATAAAGTGCATCAGAGTCTGGAATCATCGTTCAATAGCCTCTTTGCCAACATCCGAACAACCCCATTTCCCGCTTCAAGACTAGCGTGCCGGTAGCACCGGGCTCCAGGTCATGGTGCTTACAGTAGAGTCGATACCAATTCTGAAGGTATACATGATCGTCGGAAACTCGAGCTGCGACAGCATCTTCGTGCTCTTGCCATGCATCTTGGTAGCGCATCAGAACTACTTCTTGACCTGAGTGTACGTCTCTTTACACGTGTTTGCGGTCGTACGAGGGGGCATTCTAGATTGCGCGTTACTACTAGCTCTTGCAGGCGTAGAATCCCTACACACAGAGTGAACCTGGAAAGCCAGCGGAAACCGTGAGGCCAAGGAAGAGGGAGTTGGAGAGAGACAGAAGGAGGGAGGGGGGGTGTTGTGAAAATGGTCTCTTTAGGCTTCTACTGCCGTGTATACGAGTCGACAGACATGACAGCTTCCGATGGAACGCCGTAGGAAACACCGACTTCATCCGCACGTTGAGCCTGGCCTTGATTTATAGGTTTGCTGTTGCCCCTGTGGTTGTCCATGCTGCATGCTCTTCGCTGTTCTCCCGCACCATCTCTATTCCACCCGGTACACTGGATGCCGGCCAGCTAGGCTCCTAGACAGGACGGCTACATCAGAGCCAACATAGCTTGATCCCTCGAATCGGTGAGCATGAGTACCATATGAACTGTGCACTCCGGCTTGTCCCAGTATTCCTTGTCGATCACCCAAGTGTCAGGCGTAGCATATGCAGCCATCTCTGTTTCAACCATCGTAGCGCAGTGCCGTATTCTCCGGTCCTGCAGTCTCCTGTTGGCGGCCTTTGCAGTGCACGAGGACGGGTAGCTCGCGCTCTCCTGTCAAGCTGAACGACAAGCCCGGTACCGACATGGCTTCAGCCGTATCGCCGCTGGTCTCGGTGCCACGCAAGACAACGAGCGATGTCGACTATTCTTCTGCAATCAAACAGGTCATCAGCACAACGTACGGCGAGGCCCCGGATAGATATACCGAAGAGATAGCGAACCTTAATCGGGCGAGGCAAGATGCAGTGCGGGGAGCCGCTGGCAGCGACATGACGGCAAGAGACCTGCTGTATCGCTACTTTGGTCAGCTGGAACTACTGGAGCTGCGTTTCCCAGATTTACGAGTGCCCTTTCCCTGGAACGATGCATTCACCCCAGCGAAGAGTATCTCCCAGCTGTCACTGGCATACGAGAAAGCAAGCGTCATCTTCAATATCGCGGCCACCTTGTCGGCCCTAGCTGCCGCACAAAACAGATCCTCCCCTGAAGGACTGAAACGGGCCTTCAATTTCTATAGATCCTCGGCCGGCATGTTCACCTACATCAACGACAATTTCCTGCATGCACCCTCCACCGACCTTGGCCGCGACCTGATCAAGGTACTAGTAGCACTTATGACAGCACAAGCGACAGAGGTGTTCCTAGAGCGCATGAATGAAGAGAAGAGATCGCCCGGTTTAAAGAGCAAGATATGTGCGCAGGTCGCGGCCGTGTATGCTGGTATGGTGGAAGATGTCAAAGAGAACGTCAGCAAGGGATACTTTGACAGGTCATGGCTTGTCATTGCTCAGGTGGGTGAGACTGCGGGGGCCGAACGCGATAAGTCCATAGCCGGCCAAGATACTGACAAAGGCCACTGTGTTGCAGACAAAATCGAAGTACTTCGCATCCCTGGCTCAATACAACCGCTCGCTAGCCGACACGGCCGCCTCGAAGCATGGAGATGCTCTCGCTAGATTAACGATCGCCGACACGAACATCAAGGAAGCTGTGCGGTTATCACTCACATACGGCACCTCATTCTACATCAATGCGGCAGCTTCTGCAGCCTCGACACTACCGGTCGACGCCGGTCAAACCTTGCAAGAGATGTGCAAGAATCATGCCACCGTGGTCAGCGAAGCGAAGAATGCAGCTCAAAAAGACAACGATCTGATTTATCATGCCATCGTACCCAGCGAAGCCAGCTTACCTGTGATCGAAAAAGCCGCTAATGTTGCCGAGCCCATTCCAATACAAGAAATCTATGCTACTCCTGAGGTTCAAAAGTTGGTGGGACAAGACATCTTCGTTAAGCTGGTTCCTCTGAGCGTTATCGAAAGCTCTTCGTTATACTCGGAGGAAAAGGCCAAAATTCTCAGAACGGAAGGAGAAAGATGTGACGTTGCGGATGGGGAGCTGCAAGCCTTGCTGGATCATCTCGGGCTTCCGGGCAATCTTGCAAAGTTTAGAGCAAGAGGTGCTGCAGGTGGAGCAGGCAACAGCGATCCGCTGGCGACCATGGCAGATCCTGGGGGTCAAGTGCGGGCATGGTCGAGGGAAATCAAGGATTCTGAATCATATAAACGCACAGATGCGTATATTACAGAACTAAGCTCGTTACGCGACAAGGCGAATGCAGATCTCGATCACTGCTCTCGCGAGCTGGATACAGAACAGCGCGAATGTGAACAAGCGCGTGTCAAGTATGACTACCTGTTCGAGCAATCTCCGTCCGCGAGTCATACGAAGTCCTGGCGCACCGACATCAAAAACGACAGAGAGGCTTTGCAGCAGGCCCGAGCTAGCGACGACCAAGTGCTGTCCCTATGGTCCAGCGTCCGAGATGATGTGAATGCATTAGCTGCTGGTGATCAGGTCATCGAGGGCATCTTTAGCGATACGATTGCGAGAGTCGAGCATAGCAGCGGTAATTCAGGCCAAGGGCGTGATCTACTCGATCTGGAGCTACCGGATGACGAAGGTGACGAAATGAACAGACGAATTGCAACAATTCAAGAAGCATTATCGCGACTGTCGAAACTGAAAAAGGAACGGAGCGATGTTATTGCAGATTTGAAGGAAAGAGTACACAATGATGATATATCGCAGCTTTTGATTCTGAACCGGAAATCCCAGAACGTAGAACCAACTCTCTTCGCAGCAGAGCTCGAAAAATTCAGGCCGCATCAAGCGAGAATTCAAGCTACCATAGCTATGCAGCAGTCAACTCTACAGCAGGTGCAGGATGTGTATGCACAGCTCACCTCAGGAAAGAAGGGAAAGGAGATACAAGATCGCTTCGTGAAGATAGAGAGGGCGAAGAAGGACCTGGTAGCCAGGTACAAGCGGGCTCATGACTCATATTTGGAGATCAGGACAGGTATCACGTACGTAGATCTAGCTTGTCCTTTTGCTTCAACGTTGCTAAGTCCCTGTTGCCTTGACAGCAAAGGTGCCGAGTTTTATCGAAACCTCGTTCAAATGGTTGGAACGCTTCGAGGAGAAGTCTCCCAGTTCGTCTCAGCAAGGGCGAGCGAACGATCGCAAATGCTGTCTCAAGCCGAAATGAGGCAAAGGTTGACGAGTACAAGTACTCCCACACCATCGGACGGGTTGGACCGATCGTTCGGTTCCATGAGTCTGGGTCAACCCTCATCCCCACGTTCCTTGGCTGGTCAAAACCAAAGCCACATACCACCCGCCCGTGCCTTCTCGGGCTCGAACTACCCCTCGGTCCCAGGATCTCAGCCTGGTCAATCAGCACAGCCCTCGTACTCCCCATATAGCGGCCCACCTCCGCCTCGACCGCCTGTAACCACCTCTTCATATTCCAGCGGACCTGGTTCCGCCTATCCATCGTCCTCTACGCCATCCTTGCCTCCCAAGCCATCAACACAAAGTAATCCAGGGCCTGCGCAATATCGACAACCAAGCTCATCTGGATTGCCACCCCCACCAGGACAGCCACACTATTCCTCGCATGCACCCAGTGCGATGCCACCGCCTCCGACAGGCTTAAGCTACAATAGCTATCCGTCTCCGCCAAGCGCACATGCCTCGTATCGACCTGCCTCATCTGCTCTGTCAAACTACGGCAGCCCTCCGCCTCCCCCTCCTCAGCACCCTTCTCACACAGGGTATTCTTCGTATAGTCAGCCGCCAAGTGGGGCGAATCGACCTCCTCCGCAAATTCCACCTTCTCATCCTATCTATGCGCCAACGCCGCCCCAGCCTGGCAACTATTCGAGCTATACCTCACAAGCGAGTACACAGCCGTCACAACAGCAATATCAACAAAGTTCATATACTCCACAATCCCAAGCACCTTACGGTCAGCCACAGTATGGCCTTCCGCCTGGTCAGCAACAGCACCAACCGCCTCAGCATGCAAGTCAATACGGCTATCAGCCATCACCGCAGCATCAGTCCCAACAGTATAGCGGACAACCTCAACAACAACAGCCTAGATACTGAACATGCTTGTTTTGCTCGAATGTAATGCTCTGTTGTTACACGATGCCGGTGTGATTGTAGCAGAATGCACTATCATACTACACTGCACCCTTTTTGTGCAAGTCCGTTATTGCTGCATCATCGAGACCTAACTCATCCCGAAGAACCTCTAATGTATGCTGGCCTAAGACAGGCGGCGGTCGAGTCACTGGCATCCTTTCGCCATCATAAGCGATGGCGGGCGCTACAAGCTTGAGCTTTCCTATTCTGGGATGGTCCACTTCTTGAACTATCTTGCGCGCTATAGCCTGAGGATGTTCGAATGTTTTCTGTATATTGTTGATGGGTGCAAACGGCAACCCTTTCCCTTTCAATGCCTCGAGCCATTCGTCTGTCGTTCTAGTTTCCAGTATATCACTGACATTCTGAATGAGTTCTTTCCTGTTCGCGACTCGGGCTGAGTTTGTAGCGTATTTGGCGTCATTGGCCCATTCTGGCTTCTGAAGAACGTTGCTAAGCAAACCCCATTGTCTGTCATTTCCAGCTCCAATCATGATGAATCCATCTTTGGTGGGGAGCGTCTGGTAAGGAACAATAGACGGGTGAGCTGTACCTTGTCTTTCCGCTTCTTGACCAGCTACAAGCCAATTTGACCCGATATTTGCTAAGGAGGCGATTTGGGCATCGAAGAGGGATGCGTCGATGTGGACGCCCTTGCCTGTTTGCTGTCGTCCGATGATCGCAGCTAGCACAGCATGTGAGGCGTACAGGCCTGTTGTGAGATCTGTAATTGCTACACCGACTTTGACGGGAGTCCCTTCTCGCTCTCCTGTGATGTGCATTAGACCCGCTTCGGCCTGTAATGTGGAAGATAGTCAGCGCGATACGCATTGTAGCGGTTCGGAGATGGTCGGGTTTCACCTCAATCATCACGTCGTAACCTGGATAACTTCGATACGGTCCGGTCTGTCCGTATCCTGATATGCTGGCGTATATGATGCCCGGGTTTATAGCTTTGCAGTCTTCATAGCCTAGTCTCAGCTCGTCGAGCTTGCCTGGAATGTAGTTCTCCATCTACAGGTAGCACGTGTCAGTCTGAGATACAATACGATCTACATGCACTCACTAGTACATCAGCTTTTGAAACCAACTCGCGAACTAGATCTTGTCCTTCTTTCGTCTTCAAGTTCACCCCGAAACTCCTCTTGCCTAAAAGTTCAGCACAGTTGGATCAATGTCTGTATCACGTTTATTTGCGTGCTAATATACCTCTATTGACACCAAGGAAGTAAGCTGACTCTGGAGGCAGCTTTGACCAATCTTGGATCGGTATCTGATTTGAACTCGAACTGCCCTCTGATCCATCGGGAGAGGGTGGCGGAGTTGGAGGCTGCTCTATCAGAGGAGCAGAAGGAGGGTACCTGAATATTCTACCGTTAGATGCTAGCGTGCCGCTTAGACAGACTTGAGCACATACCATTGCCGGGTATCATCTCCTCTCGTCGGCTAGGAAGAATACAAGGCAGGTCAGCATCATGCAGTTGAATTCCAACTGTGGAACCAAGGAATGCTCGCATACATGTTCTATCTTGATCACGTCAGCGCCTAGGTCGCTCAAAAGCATGCTACCATAAGGTCCAGCAAGAACTCGGGTTAGATCGACCACCTTGATGCCTTTTAGAGGGGGTTCAAACTGGTATGTCGGTCTTGTGTATGACAACCATCTTTTATTCAACGCCAATGGAAGACGTCTTGGTAGGCATTGGCATGTACTTCTGCTTAGGGCTTGCATTGTAGATTACCGGGGCGAATGACTGCCAATTCCGCCGGTTGTAAGAATGCCGGGCTTCTATTTCGGTACCAAGAGGCTTATGGAAGGTAAACCTGGTAGCGAGTGACAGCTATAGCACCCGTCTAGGTATCTTGTTACCAGGAGAGACTGCTATTGGCTCCCAGCTCTGTAAAGGGCACGATGGTGTTGGAGTATATGATAGTTCACGTGTGTCGAGCGAGATCCGATCAGCTTGTCGAGAGAGCGTATTAGCGGTGGCAGACCTATGCGCAAACAAGCTGGACATGAACTAACAAAGAAGAGGCAGCTTCATGCTAAGCAACGAGTCTACAGACGATCTTCGCGTGAAATCGCTTGTCCAGCGAAATCAAAAACAACTTACTCCATCATACTACTGCTTTGCTACCTTCCAACGCACCTGCCGGATCGAGAAAGACAAGAGCAAGCCGTCATGCCGTACCAGTTGTGAGCCTGAAACGCCATATTGTATAGTGATCATGGCCCGCAAGTACTCACGTTCAGTGACTGTTTGTTTAGGCCTTCCTTACTCTACGACATTCCCCGCAGCCTACCGTGGGCTGTTGGACTGCCCATCCTTCTTGGCAGCGTGAATGGCAGAATCACAAAGACCGGAATGAGTACCTGGTATCCCTCGCTCAAGAAGCCATATCCCGGTCCTCCTCCTCGTTGGGTCTTCCCTGTCGTGTGGACGTGAGTATTGTTATCTAAGCTGCAACATCGTAAAGATGCGTCGCGCGACCGGCGATACGGTCACCTACCGGAGTGGGATGTCAGGCCTTACTGAAGTTACCATGTTTTGCAATTGCATAGAGCCCTCTATGCAGGAATGGGTTGGGCAGCTCACGTTGCAGTTAGGGCGTTAGACACTTCACCTCGCCCAGCTGTGCGAGAGGCTGCATCCGCCAGCTTGGTTCTATGGTATGCGCAATTCGCATTGAACATGGCATGGACACCCTTGTTCTTCGGGGCCAAGAAGGTGAGAAACGGTGATCCAATAGCGAGTTGAGAAGTCGTTAATAAACTCATCTCTGCCTGTAGACCGGACTTGCCGCTGTTGACATTGTCGGACTTTGGGGAACTGTTGCTGCTTTGACTGTGAGTATCCGCGCGCTCTTCTGCCATCCATCAACCACAGATGCCATCGCATAGGGTGGGCTCCCAATATCTCTGTGATCAGGCCAAAAAGCCGAGGCCTGGAGCTAGAGATATATGCCTGAAGCAGTGCTTCTACTCCGTAGACCTATGATAGGCTACGTCATCAAGATGCTGACGCGTGCTTGTGTTTCGCTGTATTGCAGGTACAAATGGCAAAAGTTGACGAACGTACGCTCTTCGTATTTGTTCCTTACATGACTTGGCTTTCTTATGCGGTGCGTGATTGGTCGAGCGTTGCAGCGTGAACATCGGAAGGGACACCTTCAGCTAATGTATCCGACCATCACCACATGCAGTCATACCTCAATCTTGGAGTATGGTATCTTAACGGAGGAGAGGCAAAGATCGACAAGCTCAAGCAAGAAGGCAAGGACAAACTGAACTGATGACCATGTACAATCAAGGGCTATCGATGCCTGTCGCAAAATCAACCAGCAATGTCAGATGTATTTGAACTGTGTTCGTAGACGAGGATGATCACCTGTTACTCGCGGACAGGCTAGAAATAGGGCGTTTTGCTGGGTGTAACTGGGACGGGAGATTTAGTCCCGTACCTTATCCTGTCTCAAGCATGTCTTCTCTGCTCGAACTCAAGCCACTCTGATATTGTGCTGCGTCCAAGCTGGTCAAGGGCAAATCCAGGGCACGAAAAGCCAAAACAGCCGTGTTTAGCGGGGGCGATCTTGCATGGGACCGAACTCGACAAAAGGCGAAACTGACCGTTTCCAACCATAGTCGCAACAAGGATGTCTGCCGAGCGTAACAATGCTCTGGTCGAAAGATATGCGACAAGCATGCTAACGAATAGACCAGCTTTCAAAAGCTGTGAGATTGACACACTATCTCGTCATGTAGATTCGGTTCTAGCCTGTCCGGCTTTGAATGATCCTAAACCAGAAAGGAATCTAGGCAAGTTCAGATTCGACACGAAACGGTAGATCAACTGCTTCACCAACTGCCGTGTAATAAGCTCAGCTTCACAGCGAAGACTCCTCCAACGGACCTCGCTACCTGTCACAACACCGCAATGGGCTCGATCTAGCTGCGGAAGCTATGTCGTGGCTGTGCAACTGGGCTGCGCACCGTCCGATCTGAACTTCGATTCACATCGCCGATTTTTTCACAGTCCGATCCTGGCGTACTGGAAGTTGCAGGTCTCCGCTTGTGGACTGTCCTCTCTTTCTTTCTTCACCACTTCATCACACGACAGGCATCCAAGGGCTCAGAACCGCTCGGAAGTCCGGCTAATCTCCTTTCTAGACTGAGCCAGTGTTTCAGGTCCATCTCGTTGGAAGGCCATGCACCTCTTCACCTATTGGACGACGGTCGTCTCCAGTCACGGGACCAAGTACACGCCCTGGAACTGAAACTGGAGGGACAGGAGCTCAAAGCCGTAGTATTCGAAGTACTTCGTCTAGGTCAGCAGCGTCAGGTGCTAACAGAGCACCCTCGGCACCTGCAAGTACCCTCTTTCACTCGCTGGCTAGGTGGGGAATAACAGTCACCACCGAAGTCACTACCACCACCACGACCGGCGGCAACTCCGGAAGCACAACGGGATCTACCAGTATCGTCGGGGGCTCCGGAAATTCGCAAAATCCTCGAAATCAGTAGTGCTTTGAGTTGTTAGATTACAAGTCGAGACTGGTAGTGCTTGGAAGAGGGGTACTGTCGTTACATCTCGCGCCCTCTGCAGCCGGACGATCTTGTAGGCGTGCCTACCGCTGTATATTCTGTCAATTTGCTCTCTAGTCGCTCCAATTCCCCTTGTAACCCTGTCACTTTGACCTGAACCGAGGTTGGGATCAAGTATGATTGCACGATGCTGATGGTACGGCATTGTACTGTCCTGCATGCGTGCCTGTCACGGAGAGTCTGACCCACCTGCAAACGCCTCATACATGGCCTGCTATACCAGGAGTAGGCTTTCGCCACCGGCAATTATCGTCTCACGTGTTTTTGCCCTTGAAGCAAAAGCTTAGCAGTGAGAGCGCAGCATGGAGGCGGTGGAGGGACAGGACCAGGAAGTGCACGCTTTAGAGATTTGTGGAGGCAATCCAGCCAGGCCCCTCCCGCCTGACTAGTAGCAGTAACGCCGGTGGAATTCTCGTTGATTTGACTGTTACAGCGTCTTTGTCGGTTCGGTTTAAGTTGCTTGTCAGCCATCACCGATATCAGTCCAGGCTGGGCATTCTCTTGAGGTGGGCTTGGAAGACGTATCACATCATGGGATGTCCCAGCCGAGATCGCTTACGATCCATGGAATAGTAGTCACGGATCCAGCAGGTTAATCTTCGATATTCGTCCCGGTCAAGACCAGCGCATGTAAGAATACGACGCAGAACCTCGCAGCCAAGGGTGCTTGGACTCGCATGGCTTGGGCTGGACTGACTTTCTTCAAGCCCTCCCATACACATCACTCTTGCACCAAACCACACCTACTTGGACATCCTGCAGCCTGCGAGCCATCTGCCTTTGCATCTGGTCGTGATTCATCGCCTCACCTCACTTGTGCAAACTTCCGCTTCATTCTCCCGGCAATCGGGGACAATCGACGCATTCCATCGGCCCAGAAGAGGTAAATAGAGAGCTGCAGACGGGACCATACATACGTATCGACCAACCAGGGTAGCATACACGACAGACCGGTACATACGATAAAGGATACCTGATCCTCCCTGCAGAGACAGCTCAGGCCAATTCCGCAGTCCGCCACAGCTCACCGCTCGTGATCTCGTCGGCTCACAATCAAAAGCGCCAAGCAGCGTACGGAAGCCATGTTGAAGCCATCGATGGCGACGAAAGCTGCATCGGCACTCCTGGCATTGGGATTGGGACTCTCATCGATACCCGCACCAGTCAACGCTGCCCTTGCTGAGCCTCCAGCGGGCAAGTTTGTCCTCGGTGAGTTGTGTTTCTTGGCGATGGTGAACCGTGGTGGCGTCGCACCCAGCAATCACATTATTGACTTGTTTGACTGTAAACTCAGGTCTCTGGTCGCAATTGTAAAGTTGCTGCTCCTTCACGAGTGCCTTCCTTTCTGGCGTTTGTCATCTAGGCTCCAGGATACCATGCCCGGGTTGGAAATTGAAGAACACCCGGGTTGAGCTATTCACAGTCTACAAACATGCTCCAGGAGGGAAGGCAAGCGGGAGATAATAGTTCATTCGAGCTGATACTGCAATGTCCTTTTCTCCTCAAACAGGGACGACGGATACCAAATCACCCCAGGTCAACTGAACGAAGAAAGTGGTCTGTTGTGGCCTGCCTTCCAGCTATCCCAACCTATTCCCGTTCCAAGATATGACTTCGTAACCGGTGTTGGTGGACCCGTTCCTGAGGCGTACATCGTGAGTTCGTTTTTTAAGTTTCCCAGTTGCGAGATCTACCTCTGATTGATATATTTCACCACGCACCAACAGGCTGCAACGGGTACAGATGCCGATGTGTAAGATCCATTCCTGTGCAGCTCGACAAGGCTCAGAATCCTTTATAAACTATACAGAGCTGAACTCTTTTTTACCTTACCTATGCACAAACAGATACCTCACGGTATACCCAAATCAAGGATTGGCATCAGTGACAGATGCAGATCTGCTTTCATTAGCACTCCAAATAAGGACATATCAAGGTTCCGGAAGAACCGTCTTCCTAAGATGGGCTCCTGAATTCTCAGGGGATTGGATGTGCGTCTGACTCGGTTTCTTCCCTCGTTTGCCTCATCTAAGTGTGCACGGGAACGAGGGCTATCTTGAAGAAAATGATTTTCAAATGACTAATTCTGAAATTGTCCTGTTCCTTCGTGTTCTCTGGCTCTATCAATATATTCCAGGCCCTACGGTCTTCAGCCTACGGCATTCAAAGCTGTATGGACCAGAATGTATAATATCGTCAAAGCTGAAGCTCCCGACACGGTTGTGGTGTGGAGTCCGAACGTTGGGTATAGTTATCCGTGAGTTACTCTCTTTGCACACTCGTCCGATTCCTATACCGTATGCGTATCGTGCTCACGTTTCCCCGCTATACCGTCCACTTCTGCCACATGTCACCCTCCAGATTTGGTGCCACCTTCGCAAACGTACCAGATGTAGCAGACCAGCTTGCCCTCGACACTAATCGCAATGGTCAACTCGATCGTGGCGACGACCCTTACTCTCCTTGGTACCCCGGCGACGATCAGGTCGACTGGATCGGTGTTTCCCTGTATTGTAAGCTTTACAGCCTTGGTCCAAAGCAAGTAAAGGGGTTAGTAATCATTTCTTCTGCTGACGATCGCATTTCTTCCCTACTCTCGTTGTCTTTGAAAATGGAACCTGTATAGACAAAGGACCTGACTTCCAGAATATCAATGAAGTTCAAATTCGAGGATACGTTTATGACTTAATTCATGGCCAAAATCCATATTATCCGAATGATACCCCTCAAACAGATTGGTATCAGACGTACTGCGTGGAGAAACCAGATAAAGCATGTATGCTTTCCGAAGCTGGTGCTGCATGGCATGCTCTACCTAATCTGGTTGCTTCGGCCAGGAATACCCAGGTGAGTTGCACGACCGCTTGGTGTTGCGGCATCTACGGAAGGAGAAAGCTCAGATGGCCTCTTTGCCTGTTTTATTTAGGTGGAAATGCAGAGAGCTTGGTGGCAGGATTCCTTCCTCAATACCTCCTTCCTTGAGCAACATCCTCGACTACGGGCTTACTATCAGTTTGAACATTATAAGATCGAAAATGACGGAGGAATAGTTGATGATCGCGATTATCGAATCTTGAACGATTCAGCGGTCCGCTCAGCCTTTGTTGCAGACCTTGCACCACTCTCTACCAATTACATCTGGGCCAACAATACCTTGACAGAAGGAATGTTCTCAGGTCTACCGCCCAATACCTCCGCATTCGAGATTACGCCGTCAGGTCCTATCGTAACCGATACCGTTACTGTAAACGGAACCGAAATGATCACCGCAACATATACACAATTCTACTCTGGTCCGTTCGTCAATGTTTCGTTTGTTGGAACGGCAGATCCTTTGGCTTCCCCTACTGGTACCTCGACTATACCATCAGAAGTACTGGCTTCTGCTACCATGAATAGAAATGCAAATGGAATGGCAGCTCCAACTCAAGGTACAGGCAGCAATGCTTTTACTGGAGACGCGTCTAGAAATCACAAAATAATGGATTCGTCTATGATGATGGGCAGTCTTGGCGCCGCAGCTTTAGCCCTTTGCTGGTTCGCTTAAAGTACATACCCTTACAGTGCAGCGGAGAGTTCTACGTATGATGGGCAGAGGGATAGGAGAACTCTTAGACTAATATGTATTAGCAAAACCTTGATAACGATATGGACGTCAACTTTGTCGTGCATCGATTTCGCATAATCTATGGACATTTTCCACATTCTTTTCCCATCATTGCTCAAGATACTATTTCATTCAAGATTATTAGCAGCAGTTTACAAGGGAATTCATCTTGCTACAAGATGCCGCCCTTTCATACCTACCCCGCCTTCTCTCGTAGTGTATGTGCGAGAAACACACGGACATATTTAATCAAACTTACTTCCATATGGCGAAGCAATGTTCTGGCATTTTTCGGAACGTTGCGGTCTCTGTCTTTCGTTATAGCAAATTCTAGCAATGCTTCGGCAACGTTGTCACCACCTTCTGACAAGTCAATATCCTTGAGAATGGACCCTTTTCTCTACTTCTGTATTACCATACTTTATTCCGGCCTTGTTATCATCATTATTTAGAATCTTCAACGCATAATTGGCTTACTTAGCGGTCTCCTCTGGATATATCTGATTGACTCCTTGACGTTCTCGCTTCTCTTATTCAATACCCTTCAAATATTCAGTGATAACATGGAATCGCTCGCCTCTCCTGGGGACCTTTGAGGTATTCATATGTGCCTTCTGGCACGTGCCAATGGTCGGGATTGCGCTTCAACATAGATGCAACGGATAGCGAGCCGTGGGTTACTCATGCATAGACCTGGTGTTTGAATGTCGGATATGGCCAGGCAGTAGTGTTGGGACGAGAAATCTGCTTCCTGTCAGAGCACGATAAGCTGCGATTTTGAGGATGATCGACAAAGAAATTGACAGGATAGCGAAAAGATAGGCCATGTCTGCTTTAACGGAAAGCCACAGCGAGAAGCCTACATCGCCCAAAGCACCTAGACGCGAGTGGATGAGTCTCGCCCATCACCTTGTCCTTCGAGCACGCGCTGGTTGTCTTCCTGGCACTTCACGGCTTCCTCCGACGGTTGCGGCCGCCAGCTCAAACGTAAAAGCACAAATCCGGAGCCTCGCACTGGAACGAGGAGGCGCAGACTTCCGGCTTGCAAGCCACCGACTGCACACGTTGGCAAGAAGCAGCAGACAGGATACGGCCAGTCTATCGGGTCCAGGGAACGGTCGTCGCCCATCCACCTACCACCGCTTCAGCACGTCTGCGCCGTCGCGCGATACCGGTTCAGCAGAATCCCAGGTGGAATCAGCATCCGCAGCCATGGAGGTCGACAGCGCGAATGGAGCAGGAGCGGCCAAGCTCATCGACGGCAATGCCATTGCCAAGTGAGTTGCTGGCAGGAACCTGCTCGCAACGCCCAAAGCGCCTGCTGATTGACGATTTTCCATCTACCCGCTCACTCGCCCGGTTATCGGCAACGTGCAACCCCCCTTTTCCATTAGAAACATGCGTGAAGGCATCGCAAAGAGAATCGGTGAAATACAATCCAAGCATCCCAGATTCAAGCCCCATCTCGCTATCATTCAGCAAGGCGACCGGCCAGACAGCTCCCTATATGTCCGTATGAAAGCCAAAGCAGCTCAAGAAGCCAACATTGGTTTCACCCATCTCATCCTCGCTGAGGATGCATCAGAGGAAGAAGTCATGGCTGAAGTCGAAAGACTCAATGGTGACGAGAAGATTTCTGGTCTCTTGGTGCAACTGCCTCTGTCGGATGGCATCGGCAAAGCTGGTGAAAGAAGAATCACAGAAGCTGTATCCCCCCACAAGGACGTCGATGGTTTCCATGCTTACAATATTGGCCTGTTGAGTTCGAGAGCTTCAGAGCCCCTCTTCCCTCCTTGCACCCCCGCCGGCGCAATGGTCCTTCTCGAAAGTACCGGAATCGACATCGCTGGCAAACACGCTGTTGTCCTGGGACGTAGCGACATAGTTGGATCCCCTATCTGCGCTATGTTGAGGAGGAAGGATGCAACTGTTACGCAGTGCCACAGCAGAACTCAGAATCTGCCCGAGATCGTAGGTCTTCCCCACCATTTCCGCGGCTATCTGCTCCTGGCAACTTAGATGCTTGGTCTACATGGATACTGACTCTAGATTATTTGTTCCAACACGCGCAGCTCAAGAATGCCGACATCGTAATTGCCGCTATCGGTGTCCCCGAGTTCGTCCAGGCCGAGTGGATTAAGCCAGGCGCTGTTGTCATTGATGTTGGCACAAACTACATTCCAGGTGAGTTTCCTATATGCTCTCCTTAGAGATGCTCGAACTATTCGAGAGCAATGCATCGAACACGTTGATTGACTCCACGACGCCTTTTATATCATACAGACTCCTCCAAGAAGTCAGGTCAGCGTCTAGTCGGTGACTGCAATTTCGAAGCCGTCAGCAAAGTCGCCAGCTCCATCACTCCCGTCCCAGGTGGTGTTGGACCTATGACTGTTGCTATGCTCATGCAGAATACACTTACTTCTGCTGAGAGATGGTTGGAAAAGAGCCTGGAAAGACACGTCAAGCCTTTGAAGCTTCACTTGTTGGAAAAGGTTCCTAGGTGAGTTCAAGCCAACATGCCCTTACAACGAAGGTCTTCTTGCTGACGTCTCTCCCCAACGTCCATCAGTGATATCGAGATTGCTGCTGCTCAAGCACCAAAGCATGTCGATGTCCTAGCCAACGAAATTGGCATTGCAGCTGGAGAACTTGACTTGTATGGTAAATTCAAAGCCAAAGTCGATCTCAACCTATTAAAGAGACTAGAGCATAGGAAAAATGGTAAATATATAGTAGTAGCAGGTATTTCACCTACACCTTTAGGAGAAGGGAAATCAACAACTACAATAGGTTTAGCTCAAGCGTTAGGTGCACATTTAGGTAAAATTGCATTTGCCTGCGTTAGACAACCTTCCCAAGGTCCTACTTTTGGTATTAAGGGTGGTGCTGCTGGTGGAGGTTATTCTCAGGTTATTCCGATGGACGAATTCAATCTGCATTTGACAGGTGATATCCATGCTATTACCGCTGCTAATAATTTGTTAGGTCAGTCTTCCGACATTAGCCTAGCCTGTCATCACTGTCTGGATTTAGCTGACGATCCTTTTCTATCCTCCCTTGTATGCCACGTACTCACAGCCGCTGCAATTGATGCTAGGTACTTCCATGAATCTACGCAATCCAACAAGGCCCTCTTCAACCGTCTATGCCCCGCCAAGAAGGGAGTCCGCACCTTCGCACCTATCATGCTTAGGCGCTTGAAGAAGCTCGGAATCGACAAGACAAACCCAGACGATCTGACCGAAGAAGAGCAAGCCCGCTTCGCCCGCCTCGATATCGATCCTACTGCCATTACCTGGCAGCGAGTTTTGGATGTCAACGACCGTTACCTGCGCAAGATCACCATCGGCCAAGCTGCAACGGAGAAGGGTTTGACCCGAGACACAGGTTTCGATATCGCCGTAGCATCCGAGTGCATGGCTGTTTTAGCTCTAGCTAATGACTTGAAGGACATGAAGGAAAGATTGGGTAAAATGGTAGTTGCTACCAGCAAGAATGGCGAACCAATCACTGCGGATGATATCGGAGTTACTGGTTCACTGGCTATCTTGATGAAGGATGCTATCAAACCTAACTTGATGCAGACCTTGGAAGGAACGCCAGTCTTCGTCCATGCCGGTCCTTTCGCAAATATTGCTCATGGTAACTCGTCCATCTTGGCCGACAAAATCGCTCTCAAGCTTGCGGGTGTAGAGGAAGGACAATCGGAGGACGATTATGGTTATGTTATTACTGAAGCTGGTTTTGGTGCCGATATTGGGTACGTCGTCATCCAGCGGCTTCCTTGCGCCTTTCACATTCCATTGCTGACTAATTGTTCCAATCGCTTTGCCTCATCAGAATGGAGAAGTTCTGCAACATCAAGTGCCGGACAAGTGAACTTCAACCAAATGCTGTCGTTATCGTGGCGACGGTCCGCGCATTGAAGATGCATGGCGGGGGCCCAGAAGTAACACCCGGCAAGCCATTGTCTGATGTTTACACGCAAGAGAACCTTGAGATCCTAGAGAAAGGCTGCTCTAATCTCATTCGACACATCCAAAACTCGCGCAAGTTCGGAATGAAGGTCGTCGTTGCTGTCAACCGATTCATCAACGATACCGATGCCGAGCTCGAACTCGTGCGCAAGATTTCGCTTGAAGCTGGTGCTGATGCAGCTGTCGCTGCTAATCATTGGGCTGAAGGTGGTAAGGGTGCCATTGACCTTGCCAACGCAGTCATCGATGTCTGCAAGGAGCCGAATGAGTTCAAACTTCTTTACGATGAGAACTTGTCGATCAAGGAGAAGATTGAGACTATTGCAAAGGAGATCTATCATGCTAAGGACGTTAGCTATACAGAAGAGGCGGAGAAGCAGATCGAAACTTATACAAAGCAAGGATTCAATCTTTTGCCTATCTGCATGGCGAAGACCCAGTATTCGTTCTCCGATGATCCTAACAAGAAGGGTGCTCCGGAAGGTAAGTTTGGGGTGGCAGATGTAAACTGTTGGCGCCGGAGACTAATCCCTCCTCTCTAGGTTTCACCCTCCCTATCAGGGAAGTCCGAGCTGCTGTTGGAGCTGGATTTATTTACCCTCTTGTCGGTACCATGCAGACTATGCCCGGTCTAAGCACGCGACCTGGGTTCTTCGACCAGGATCTCGCGGACAATGGGACCATTATTGGACTTTCATAAGTCCGCTTTTGACCCTGTCCGTTCTGTTAAAGACCCGTTCAAACATATCTATCGTTACTATACCCCAAGCATCAACTAGCTTGTTCACCCCGCATATTCCGCATCCAAGAAGTTTCACTCACGCGCAGTTCACCAAGACGAGCTAGACAGTAAAGGTGGCATAGAAGCAAGTACACCCAAAATTCCCCTTAGTATGTCAGCATGTCGGAACCACGCTAGCATCCTCTGATGGATGGATCACCTTGGCATTTTATTTGGCTGTCTTCACTTGTCTTCAAACTATGTCACATTAGCATTCAAACTAAAAAAGCAATAAAACACCTGAAAAGGTCTTCAACGACAATATTTACATTGCTGACTAGCATAGCGATTGAATAAGACGCGGATTGCTTCGAGGTCGGGGGGGCTGCCTCTGCAAACTCGATGTCTTCCTATCAACGATCGTTATCCGGCTGCAGACTGGGTGACTCCGTCAATCTTGGCGAATTGAGATGATATCTTTCACGACTCTTGAAGCGCTCACCTAGAAACGCATGCTGTGCAGTGTCCTGCTCATCTCTGACGTCCTGCCAATGGTAGCAGTAGCGGGAAAGGCGGTAGGTGCCCTCGGCGCTCTTCACAGTAACTTCTTATCTTTCTTGACGGTAGATGGACTCTTTAGGACGAATGCGATGCGGGCAATCGTAATTGCTGTATACCCAATGATGTTCACGATATCCTCTGTCCTCCAAGCTGAAATACTGAACAGTATGCCTTGGTCGCGCAGCGCTCGCGAGAAGGCAAATAGCATCGCGATATCGATACAGATGGTCTGGGTTATATAAGGCTTCCAAGCTGCTCTGTTGTTTTGATGATATATTTGAAGCCAAAGGTGCAGTCCGGCCAAGCCTGCGTACCAGCCTGCCATAGCATCCAGGAGAACTTGCGTTTCAACATTGGGCGGAAGCAGAGGCTTAGCTGTAAATCCGGATAGGACTGCAGAGGGGTTGTTGTTTGTTAACAACCGTTAATCTCTGTCGAATTGGGTCGAATTGGTTTTCGATACATACTGTTTTCCGGAGAGAATAAATGGCCGAACACGCCTCCGACTGGCATTAAGAAATCGAGAACGAAAAAAGTAGCTCTCCAGCCTAATGACACAGGTTGTCCGGTGGCCATAGTGTACTGCTTGAGGTCGTATGGTGTGGCTGACCGAGATAACTACGCGGGAAGCAAGGAAAGCAAATAGTGCACGTGCTTGCGGGGAGCCACGGGCTGAACGGGCTGACTTTATGATTCGTCGAGATCGATAAGGGCCAAGCTACGTGGAGCAGATGGGACCCAGTCGCCCTTGCCTATATCAGTGAGGGATGGGGTGGAGGAGAGAAGAGCTGTTCGCCTACGAGTTTTCTCTTGTTTGGGCAAGACCATCGCAGTATTACCGCCTTTTAAGTGCGCATGATCGCAGCCAATTTCTGCTAATCTGCGAATTTAAGTGCGAAGATGAGGCAGTGCGAATCAGACGGGACGCGAGAGACACGTTAATCGCGGCATGCAATGTCGCTCTTCCCGTCCGCCGTATCAAGACCACTGCGTGATCTGCGAACTTCAGCCCAAACTGGCAATCTTCTGCGACCATTGCGCCATGGCTCATATGGGTTGTTTCAAGACACAATTATTCCGCTACTGCATTACCGTACAACAAACCACCATTCGTATTTGTAAAGACATACCGTCGCATTCGATACAGAAGAGCAGAACAGAGAGTGAATGGTTGGGGATATGTGTTATATTTGAATCCGTAAAGTAAATTAGCATGATATTGATCAAACAGAAAGGATAAGCAGGCAACCAGAACGAAACCGGGGAATCCTAGGCGTGTTGAATAATAATAGAGCATGTAGTTGATAAGTTGTGCTGCTATGCTGTCGTTTGAATTTTTGTTTTTAGATCGCTTCTACTCAAGCTTCGCCAATGAGATCACCACCGACGGACACTCCCAGGAATTGACTGCTCTTTCTGGAATCATCGTCAAAGTTGAGGAGACTAGCAGCGCTTGAAAAGGTGGGAGTCTGTTGAATCATAGGTGTACCTGGAATGCAGAGGGAACTCTGGGGAACGACGGGAGAAGAGTACGATCTTGATAATGCAGGAGCCTGCAAGTAGTTGCCTTCAGACACTGTTGAGTTTGCGCTCTGGGCGGACGAAGGTGTCTGAGCACAAGGCGGCGGTGAGGGCGAGGAACTCTCTCCATTTTGCGAGTTCAGGAATGAAAGTGGGGCCGAAGTAACGGTTTGCGTGCCTGACGCATCATTGTAGAACGCTGACATCCCGTTGTTTTGTTGTCCCCGCTCATCCATGTGGAAAGAGAGCTGATCGCTTGACTGCATACCTGGATGTGAGGTAGTGACGTACATCCTCGGAGCTGTAGCAGAAGCAGGCGTGAAGCTTCCATCGTTACCAAATTGTGCGATAAATTGAGGCTGGGATGAGGAAGGAGGAGTAGGATACAATGTATATCCATCGCAACCACCTTTCGGAACGGCAACAGTGTTGTAGCCAGCTAAGGTACCGCCGCGGACCCCGTAGAATTGGGGCTGTGGTAGGTGTTGCTGCTGTTGTACTGGCTGCTGCTGGGCCTGCATGTGTTGCTGATGATGAAATTGATACTGATAGGCAGGATGAACTGGGTAGATAGGCTGCGGATGGCCATTATGAGCACGATGGACAGTGTGATAAGCTACCGCAGCCTGTTGAGCATAGGCCGGTGACGCGACCGATAGGCTTGCCTGCTCAGCAGAGTAGCTGACTGAAGGCCGTTTGTACGTAGCTAGAGCAGCGGCTACTGCGGGAGGAGGCAAACCGTTCGGACCCGAGGCCGCCATTGGCTGCACTGACATAATGGGGGAGATGGAAGCCGGAGAGACGAATGTTTCTGTCTGAGCTGAGACTGCCGATCGTGGAGGTGAGTTATCTTGCATGGAAGCGCTGGACATAGTTCTAGACTGGGTCATTGCCAACGAGGCAGGACTTGTTTCGACCTTGATTGACAAATCCTGAGCCTCCAAGAAAGGTCTAGATAGGGATTCTGGAAGGTCTTCATCCTGGAAATAAGGACTGATGGGTGTAGAATAAGTATCTTCCATTTTCAAGCCAGAAGTGTAGGTTGAGGAGGCAGCGTTCTGTAGATCAGCTTCTTGCTCATGATTTAGGCGTTGCTGATATAGGTAGTGGGGATTGTAGAGATCATGCTGCATGACCGGAGGGGCGGAGAGGGTGGAGTGATTGGATGTTTGCGAGTAGCATCGTTCTCGAGGAAGAGCTTCCACGCGCTCGGAGTGATGAGAAGGTGAGAGATAGAAACCATTGCCTTGCGCTTGAATGCGACGGATCGCTTGAGACGGCTGAACGTGTCCTGAACCCATGTTAATGCCCAGCCCGACAGTAGGAACACCATACCCATACGGTGCATTGTGAATCACTTGGCCATTTGAGTCCTTGCCGTGATAGTGTTGAGGGGTTTGCAGGCCATGGGGGCCGTCCTGATCAGAGGTGTCGTCCTCCTGTAAGAACATGCCACCATCAACATCCTGGCGGAACATGAAAGAGCTAGGGCCGTGGACACGCTGTGAGTGCGAGGCGATGTGTGGTTGCAGCTGGTAGTAATGTGGGTGTCCTGGAGTCACTCTGAGATAGGGATTGCTGCCTTCTGCATAAACTGGGATCTGTTGCCGCAGGTGCAAAGGAATGCCCTCATCGCTACCTGGACTTAGTTTCATCCCAGCTCGAGCGCCATCCCTCAACTCGGAAGAAGTGTCTGCAGGCTCTTGTAGGTCTGTGTACATGTCTTCACCCTTCTCGCTGCCAGCCAAACCCGTATCAGATGCTTTGATATACTTTCGCCGAGCATTGCCATAAGAACCATGTTCTCGATTGAGATGCTTGGTGAGAGTGATCTTTCGGCAGAATCGCTTCGAACAATGTGCTTCAGGGCAGATGTAAGGGCGATCACCTATGGGGTATTGCAGATATGGGATGCCGAGATGGTCTAAGCATGGTAGATTTGCCAGTGAACGTTTTGAGCAAGACCCACCTGTATGCACACGACGATGCCGAGCCAGGGATGAAGAATCGCTGAAGGCTTTGGTGCAGCCAGGTGAATCACACAGATGGGGTCGTTCGCCAGTACTATGAAAATATAGCGCAACATCGATGAGCAAGTGGCCTGTTATGCTGGCAAAACCGCGAGGACGTACTGTGTTCGGAAGTGGACTTTGAGCGCGCTGGCCTGGATGAAGCCTTTGCCGCACTCTTCGCATGTGAATGGCCTATCGATGAAAGCATGTGCAAGGATCAAGGATGCATGCATCATTAGTATCACAGCTACGTAATCCCTGGTCCCGTCGCCCCTGCCTGACCGGGCCACCCAACCGCTAGGATGTCGACCAGGATCAAGCAAGGCAGATCAGAAACTCACCTCTCATTGGTATGAATGCGGTTGTGCCGAACAAGGTCAGAGCGTCTCGCAAAAGACTTTCCGCAAGCAGCAAAGGCACAACCGAAAAGTTTCATCGTCGGACCACTAGCACTATCTTTGGCGCTGTTGTCAAGCTCATGATCGTCGTCTTCAGTATCTTCGAGAAGCTGTTCTTCGCCGTCGTTGTCCATGTCGTCTTCATCATGTGTGTAGTGTTCGTGAGCTGAAAGAGATGGAGAGACCGGCTCCTTTGTTTTCGCTGCGCCTTGTCCAGCCGGCGAAGCCTGTCGAGCGATGTCGGCAGATGGGGCTTGCCTGGCTTGCCGCTTGGAACCGCGATACGCCTGGGCACTGCGCTTCTGCCGTTTTGGTTGGCGACGTGTGGTGGATGAAGTGAATCTCATGTTGGATAAGGGATGGTGCGGTGTGTGATGCCTCGAGTTGCTCTGTTGCTGAGATAGATGGACAGCAAGATCGATGACCTACAGGAGGAAACTTCTCCAGAGGCGTCACTTCGGACGATGACCGGGAGAGTGTGAGACTGAGAGATGAGAGCTAGGAGAATGAAGTCGATGCAGATACTGCAGAGATGGAGCTGGGCTTGTGCAGCTTGGGAGTTCTAATTGGCTGGATTGGCTCTACAGGCAGCGCCTGTTGTACTGTCCTTCAATCTGTCTATGAGCGCCAACACCGCAGAGCAGATCAGACGGAGCGAGCAGAGTGTGACGATGATTGGCAGTGACGCGGTGAGATGGATGATGAGGCCGTGAGTGCTTTGCCGGTTGAGGGTGGCCTGTTGCAAGCGGTCCAATGGAAGGAGGCAGAGAGATGGCTGCTTCGACGCAGGCGGACGAGAGATTGAGGATTCAATCGGACCGTTCGAAGGAGCGGAGGTTGATGAAGTCCTTCGCTTTCCTTCCTTGGCTCTGTGCCTGATCTCGCAATCTTGCTGTCCCGTTTTCTAGGTTCTTCGCCAGCTGCAGCTCGATTCGATGAAGCGGTGAAGGGTAGGGCCCCCGATGTTAAATTTCGAGGACACGACGCGCGCTAGGCCGGATGAGACGCGCTGGGGGTCTGACAGGGAAAACCCTTGTTCAGATGTCTATCGCTTTCTCGCTCAGGAAAAATTGTAGCAAGTGTGAGGGTCTCGCGGTGGGCTGGGCTGTGGCGAAAGGATGTCCAAATATGCGTGGAGTAAGCAGGAAGATAACCGGGTCAAGCGAGTGCTGGATGGCTTACCGAGTTGCAGCAGACTACTGGCTGTATCTGCTTGTCCTGCACTGCTTGCCTAGCTCCTGCCTGGTGGAGCGTGACCACTTGTGGACGGGTTCCTGTGCTATTCTGTGCCGGCCGAGAGAGTGGGGTGGGTGGCGGCAACTGGCCACCTGGTGAAGGTCACACGGGTATCAAGGAATGCGTTACCGGAAAGTCTTCCTTGAAGTTCTGGTGTTGGAGTGCCCTTTCAATGTGTAACCTTGTCGACGATGCCGTAGGAGTTCTAGGCTCTTATATCGAAACCTTGCCTGGGGAGGTATTCCGAGTCTGGTATTGAAAGGTTACGCAAAGTGGCGAGACGCTTGCTGTGCGCTAGTCGATGTGATGTGATGAAGTGTTGAAGCGAGTGTGGAATTTCAGTTGATGTGTGGCGTTGTGGTGTGCGAACCGATAAATGGCCCTGTCACGGGTTGTATAATGTAAACCGCTGTCGTGACCAGACGACGCACGGTGCTGAAATAAGAGGGCGTTGGATTCAGAAAGAAAGGAAGACAATGCGGGAGAGACCCATGACCTACTGGCAACCCGGATGCAGCTTCGCCCGCTCTATTCTGTACACGCAAGTGAAATGGGCCAATTGTTGCGAACGCCCACATACGGGTGCAAGGTACCAAAGGAGGAAGGAGCGCAAGTATCATTTTGTCAGCTTTGATCCTCACTCATTCATCATAATCTGGCGTGCGTGAGGAACAAAGCGAAGCGGCACGTGCGGACCTTTTGCCACCATCCTTTACGTTGAGCAGCAACTTACCGAGAAAGAGGATCGTAGGACAGCTAAAGCCTTTCCCTAAGCTGAGACCGAAGCTAAACGCTATAAAATCGGTGTTCAGTTGATGTGCTTGAAGTTGGAATTGCGAAACAAGAAGAAGGTCCAGCCGACAGTCTCGTAGCTTGAGAACCAAAAGTCAAAGACTTGCGAGGTCTCGAAAATGAATGTGTATCGGTCCAGAGCAGGCCCTAGAAGTAAGACGATACCTATAAAGCGAAGCCCCTGGGCGAAAGGAGGCGAAAGGGGACCAACAATAGAAACAAGAAGAAAGTCGAAGACACGATAGTCAGTACTGCTAGCGGCTGCTTGGTCCACAACTTCGAGCAAGAAAGTACCACCAATATAGCTTACCTTGTATCGCGCTAGTTACAATTGTTCACGATATACGAGGATGCAAAATCCATTGGCACCTCCCATGTAGGATGCCGGCAGTGACGTCTTTGTCTCGGCATCGATGAAGGCTGCTTCATAGACTGAGATACCATTATTCTCCTATCGCTTTATTGTTGGATGGTCGGAGCCGTTGGCTATTCTTCGTGTTCTATAGGTCCTATTGACTGTGGGCTGGCTTAGTGGCAAACCGAAAGAAAAAGAAAAGGTACAACGTCAAACAAAGCCACGAGGCTTTGTGTAGGTACGGGAAGCCACATGGAAATGTCAGCAGATTAATTAAGCCTTTTAAGTTCGTCTCGCTATTCGTTTCGCGGGTCTAAGTCGCATCTTCCCTTGGCAAGGCTAGGGGTCCTCGGTACCAATACAGGTGCTTTCGTTGATTCGGGAAAAAACGCTCTGAAGCAAGACATGCGCAGTGTTGTCATTATTGTTCACACTTCCTGTGCGGGTAGGTGGCTGATACTGTTGTAGCTCTCTTTCCAGCATGAGGTGCAGAATCCATTGTCCGATCAGGGAGTTTCTCGGTTGAATAGGGTACCCTATCCTTTTTGTTCAGCTTTCCGGAAGCTATTCCCCCAAAGCTGCATACGATGTGCGGGATGTGAGCGGATCTCCCTGGATGAACAATGCGACCATGTCAATACGACCACGGCCAGAGAGGATAATTGGCGACAGTCTCGCATTCTGCCGGACGAGGGGTGGACTCCTTCAAAGCCGCCATACCAACTTGGACCGATCATCAAGGGCTCTCGCGGATGCAGTCTACCGCAAAAAAGCAGCTGCCTGGTCGAGGTTCAATCCTTCAACTGCTTTGTTGTCCAACCAATCAATTCCTGTCTGCATGTTCGATTGGGCGGAGTCGGAGTGCCAGGACCGGTTCCGGATTGACAGCCGCAATATTAGGGTGATGTTGACTATCCAAGTGGAGTTGGGGTAAGGCTGCACGATGAGAGGTATGGGCTAGGGCGCTGTTACATGGTTTAGTTGCCAACGGCGACGCCCGCTGTTGGATAGGTTGCCTGGTTCCTCCAAGGGGGGTTCATTGTGGATTCTTTGCCCCCGCAGGTCTACGGAAAGTCTCATGAAGATGGCTCGGCCGAAGGCTTCTCAGAGCAGCGCATCGGGCTGTATCGGGCGTGGTTTATGCTCGGACTTGTAGGAGATCTACTGTGCCAACGTTGTTATTGAGTAAGGAAGAGAGCCATTGTGCTCGCGCAACAAGCCTCCATTTAGGCAATTCGGCACCATCCAGCTGGACGAGCTGGACCTTGACGCAGTACCTATCCGGGTCAAATGAAAGTAAATGGTGAACATGGCTGAGTATGCAAACATAGAACAGACCCTTATCACGGCTTCGAAGCCATTGCTCTATGCGCAGTTGCCACCTGTCTCGATCGCCTTGTCTTCTTCGCTTCTCTATACACGGATGCGCTTTTCCCTCCATCACGCGCCGTCCCGCAACAAACATGTCTCCCTCTCGTGAGCTAGCCCTTCTCTCCGATGTCTCTACTTGCGAACGCCTCAAGCTGACTCAAAGCTTACACGAGCTAGCTGAAGCCATTGCCATCCAGACTCCGCTGTCAGTTGTGGCTGATTTGTTCGCCAAAGGCAGCAGCGAGCCCAGCAGCAGCAGCAGCAGCCGGGAGAATGAGCATAGCCACAATTCTAGCGAAGACTTCTATGCCAGAGTCAGAGATCACTTCTCCTCCGTATTGGCTGATCACCTCGATGCCGTAAGTACAGCACGCTTTTGAATCTCGACTCTAGTCCAAAAGACGCGTCGAGCGTTTCAAGACTGACTGCAATGTTATTATAGATACCTCATATCGAAAATGTCAATACTCCTGGTCGGCTTGCGCGCTTCAGATGTATGATTCAAGACACCGGCCTGCCCAACGAGGTCTTTGTCTTGGATGCGGGTGGCGACAATGGCAGAGGGTGCTGCGCATACTCGGAAGGTGCTGCCAGTGGATCTCCAGTGCTGGGGGTATGTTCTATCGTCGGCTTACATCACCCCCACCCTGCTCTGATGCACCATTTCTCATATGAACGCGCCCTTAGTACGACAGCACTGATTACTCGCAGCTTCGCGAAAGGCAGGTCGTCTACGCTACATCCATACCCGGCGAAACAGAATGGTACAAACTGAGCTCAACGAAAGAGCAAGCCTCCACACAGAATGCTGCAGATGGTCTGGCCACAGAGCTGTCGTCTCGCTTGCAGGTCAACGAGAACGCGTCCACTTCAGCTGCACCTCGCAATAGCTTTGCAAACAAATTCCCTCTACCAGGCGCGGCACATACCGGTGCGCTGGTCAAGCTTTACCCTACTACTGCAACATCCCGATCCGTCGACCAGTGTACCGACAACGTCAAGGTCACAGAGATCGCAGATTTTGTTGGCGTGGTCGATTTCTCGAGCTTTCCAAACTCTTCGTCCCTTGAAGAACCCTCGGATACACAACAATCCACGTCACACTTACCGGAACAGATTAAGACTCTCCATGCCATCTATCGGATTCCAAATATTGGCGGTTCACATCCAAAGCAATCGCTGGAGCAACCGTCTTCAATACGGGAGGATTTCATAGATGAGCTTGCGTCGGTGCTGGAAGGGGACAGGTTGGCAGCGGAGTGGCTTCTCGTCTCGTTACTTGGCAAGATTCATACTCGGCGCGGCGCGTTAGCTCTCGGTCAACTGCCTATCAACCTAGTGCTGCCTTTGACGATGGACGACACTGCAGGGTTGGTGAACAGCATCCAGGCGTTCCTCCACCAGCTTTTACCTCGTCTAGTTAAGCTTGACGTTAACGTAGCGAACCTGAACAAGTTTGCGTACATGCCGGAAAGCAAGGATGAGAACCTCATCAGCGGGGTGCTTCAACTACCTCAGGGGACAGTCGTACTCGTAGACGAGACCCGCATGGGCGAAGGAAGCTTGCAAGATCGAGGTAAACTCTCTCGCCTGATAGCCACTGCATATTGCGTCGGAACTGAAGCTGGCTTCTATTCTGCCCTGCAGGAGTCAAAAACCTACAAGCCCTTGCGACAGTGGTTCGAGATCAGACATTGGACTATGTCTTTCCATACTCAAGTTTTACCTTCGAGACAGATCTTACGATGATTGTTGTTAGCAAAGGCAAGAGTTTGCTTCCAGTAAGTCTTGTGCTCAAGCCAATATCGACTCTATGACACTGAGCGTCAGCTGTCTGTAGATCGATTGCACCATTCACCTTCGTCCATCAAGCTCTGCATCAGAGAGTACCAGTGTCCCGAGCAGTCTACAGCTGACGTCGTGGCGTACCCTATTAACGCCGCCGGCGAGTGACAACTTTGCTATTCCCGAGGCAATCAGCGAATACATCCAGGCCGACTTCATACGAATGCGACAGAATAAAACAGTCACTCAAGAAGACCTTGTTCTACGAATGTCAGTGGCGAGATTGTTAGCCATATCTCGCGGGAAATCCGAACTCGATTCGAGGATATGGGAAGAGACCAAGGGTTTGGACGAAGCTAGAAAAGCTCGACAGGTTAGATAACCATGGCAATGTATGCATCCTGGCGGAACGTACGCAGTCTACACCGGTCAGATCACAATTGACGACGTATAACGTGTCGGACAGGTCAACGATGTCACTGAGCTGCTTACATTTTGACAAAGCAGACGGCTGCTTGCATGCAAACGTGTGACTAGTTCGTCGTTGCTTCATGGCTGACTGTAATGGTGACTTTTCTGGTGATCAACGATGATGGCAAGACATTTCTCCGAAGTTATGCATGTGGACAGAGCGCGATCTATCATTGTCGAGGGCTTAGAACAAGCCACACTACTGCAGCTCTGTCTCACAACCCGATGCACGTATGATCTCGTCGCTCCGATAGCCTATGAATGTCTCACTTTCGAAACCGGTAGCCACTTCGAAAGTCTGATTCGGCTATTGGAATATATGCTGAGTTTGGGTGAAGACGGCAAAGTTCCTGAAAACGACAAAGATCTCCTCGGCTTCTCTAGAACAATCAGCACGCTATGTCAGACAAGGATCGTCGTTTTCCGTTTAAATCCCGCCGCCAGGGAGTTTCGGTCGGAGCAGGGTCCAAATCAGTATAGAAATGACTCAGCTCTAAGCGATGATCTGAACAGCAGCCACAGCCCGAATCTGCATGCCCTGTCCGAGGACTCCTCCTCAGGTGGTCTAGGTGGTCTAACTGAAATAAACGATGCGGGAAGCAACATTTCCCTTGCTGCGACCGTTTCAGACCAAGATCAAGCGTGGGATGCACAAGAATCAGGTCGATTGTCACATGCTAGCGAAGTTGAAGATGGGCTCAGTCAGGCCGGTGCACCCGATAGAGAGTGGGAGGACGTGCTAAGGGCTCGGTATGTACTGGAAGAGAATGTTGATGCACACTCGCTAGATGCGGAGGTCCGGTACGCCAACATTGGGTGGCAAGAGCGATTTGCAATATGGCGCGAGGATAGAGAGGAGCGCATTCGAAGAAGCACACCCGAATTTCTACGAACGGCTAGTGACGACCTATTCGCTGATATCGGGAGAGCTCTGAGTTGGGAAGGCTCCGTTTTGACTGCTTCTTCTATTGGCTCGTGGCCATCGGCTTCAGCCTCAACAAGTGAAAGTTCAGCGAGTATGGCACTATCTGCTCGCTTCAGTGAGGACGAATTGTTTGAGGACGCCGATACAGCGTCGAACATGACTGGTCTGGCTGAACATTTCCGCACCGTTGTCCATCGGATCTCTGAGGTGTATGCTCTCTGGCAGCGACAGCAGCGCAACCCTGAAGATACTAAATGTAACAGCACAATGGAAACGCCTCGGGACCTGCAACATAGCAGCAAGGCCACGGGCAGCGCAGGCCATTCGACCACGACTAGTCGATCCCGACCGAATGGCCTGCAGCGGGACCGGAGCCGGCTGGGAGTGCCATTTTCTTCTGCAGAGGAACTATGGATCGAGCCTTTGCACTACCCTGCTAGGGGCCCTGAAGATTTAGTTCATCAGATACGCCTGCCTGCAGCTTTTCCAAGTGTGATCAGCCTTAGGCTGGGGATCGACTCTCGAGATGAAATGCATTACGTATGGTCCGCAAATCTCGCTGAGATGGCTAAAGTGGCACCGAACGTAGAAAATTTGGATTTCGTATTCCTGCCCTGGTCGATTGTGGACCACCATACCTGCTCTCACCTTGCTGGCCTCCCTGTGGTAGATTTACGACATTTCCGCTTTCTACGCGTTCTTCGCGTCGACTTGGATGCTGGTTACAAGGGAAGAATACCAGGGGCCAACCAGTATGAATACAGTCTGCATTATGGACAAAGATGGGGTGCTTTGGCGTTTGATATGCTTGTCAGAGTACTGCTGGATGGAGCAGTAGCGTGCAGAGACGGATGTTCCGAATTGACCGACACCTGTACACTGTATCGGCTCTTCAAGACACTATCGGTACATCTTCCGCCCCGAGAAATGATACAATGGCATGACTCGATAGAAGGCTATATTCGACAAGTAAACAATGACCAGCAAGAACTCTATGGTAGAGTGGCAGTAAAAATCAGAGTGAAATACAGAGTCCAAGACTGATCGTTGCCGCACTAAGAAAATCGACAGGCCGGTGTGTATGTCACTGTGGAGGCTAAAGCCTAGTTCCATAGGTTACGCTCATGTACTTCTCCTCCAGCACACGATAAGCTGAGATCAGACATCGAGCCGCGAAATGAACTGCACCTTGCGAGGTATGCCAGAGCCGTCGCAACCGCACAGCAGCTGAAGTAGACTTATCTGGGCTTCGTGTCGTCGTCCAGAGTAGATCATAGCTGTTGTCCAAACTAACTAAACTCCGCATGTTATGCTTACGAGATTTTACCAATTTGCAGACTATTTGAGTCTGAGGTTGGGGGGCGGGCTATCTACAATGGCAAGTTACGAGGGGACGGTCGAGATTTCGGGACGGTCATGACGAGGCGCATGGCTTGAAAGAAAGGCCTCAAGCGTACGAGCATAATACTAAGGGAAACGATCGTTGCACGCATGAAATCTGTAGCTTGGGAATGAATGGGCGGAGTCGTGGTAAGCAAAATTTGGGACTATGTGACAAGCCGCAACAACTTCGAAACTATAGCATACGCTTGCCAAAAGTACAATGCTGAGGCGGTATTGATCTTGGAACATCAGCCTTACCCATTGTTCATCCGAGAACCCGTTGCGAAATTGTCCGACACGAATACGAACCAGCCTTACAATGTTACTGAATCACTGCCGGCCCGACTGCCAGTGCTTGCAAAGTCAAAGACATAAACTCCACATCTCTGCGTTCAGTGCACTCTTACGATCCTGGCTGACGCCAAAGGTGTTTTCAGTCGCATCTATGCTCACAAGGCTGTTTCGGCAACTCATGTACACGGATGATACATTCTTCAATATCACCGATCGATTGGACCAAGGCACTCTGCTGCAGCTCTGCCTCGTGAGTAGCTGGATGTACGATCTTGTTGCTCCGGAAGCCTATCAGTCTATCAATATACACGCAGACAGTCACTTTGACTGGTTGATTCACCTTCTGGATATGCTTGTACGCCTTTCTAACGGGAGTGCTGTCGAAGATACCGACAAGACTGTCCGTAGATTGCACAGGTCAGCCGCCGCATTTGCCCAGACACACACTCTAGTTTTCCGATTAGACCCAACGGCCGAGGAGTTCGATTATGGACGCGACCGGAATCAGCGACGTGATTACTCGGCTTCACACGATAGCTCATTTGGCAGCGATGGCTTCGACCTAGATTCATCGCATGAAGCTTTCTCCTTCGTTGACCGCCCTGTGTCAGATGTTACTGGGAGTCCTGATTCTAGACGAAGCGCCTCCGAGGAATATGGGCGTCATTCTTCAAGCTCCGCGACCTCACTTAGGCAGCCCGTTGGACTCGAAGAAGTTAATGCTCCTCCTGAATCGCCTCCACTCGGCTGGCAAGCCTACGCCGCACCGGACATGCGACATGCCCGTACGGACTGGCAGAAGCGATATGCTCTGTGGCGTGAAAATGTTGACCTGGTTCCTCGGAGACGCACACTTGAGTTCTTGCGCAACACCCGCAACGGGAACTTAATGACAAGCCCGGCTATCCGGGAAAGAAGCCAATCCCTGTCCTCGTCAGCATCTTGGCGGTCGGACCGTTCGCTCAGCGACGATTCCGAAAGCATGATGCCCTCTGTCCCCGCAAGTCGAATTGAAGTGGCCGAGCAGGAGGAGCCCTTTTCGAGTATGGCCGATCGTGCTGAAAAGTTCCGTGGTATCGCTCAGAGGCTGTCTATACTGCTAGTCCTTAGGTTCCGGCACCGCAAGTCCGCTGGTACATCACCGCCTCGCGGTAATCTGTTCCCGATACCCTTCGTTCATGTGACGGATCTTACCATCGAACCTCTAAACTACCAAGCCACGGGAGTTGATGCCTCGTCATACGGAGAGCCCTTGCCTGCAGCCTTTCCGAGGGCGAAGGACCTCCATATTGGGATAGAACCATGCGAGGAAGCATATCACGTGTGGTTAGCAAATTTTGCCGAACTCTCCCACATAGCTCCACGTGTACAAGAGATCCATCTGGGTTTCTTTGAATGGTCCATGGTAGATCATGTCCGCTGTTCGCACATAAGCAGCCTCCCTTGGTACAGTCTCCGGGCGTTTCCTGAATTGAAGGCTGTGCACGCCTACTTATATTCCGAGTACAAGGGAAAGACTTCGGATAGCACACACAACTACGAGATGAGCTACGGACAGTCTTGGGGAGGTCTGGCAGTAGATCTGCTCGTCCGAATGTTGATTGATGCTTGTCTTGTGCGGGACTCCGAGTCGATGCTATCGGATGCGAAAGTTGTCCAAAGCATAACAGCGTATCTTCCAGCTCGAGGAGAGGTTCAATGGCGGCCTCTGTTTCCGGGTTACCTGTTACAGCTTCGAGCCGACCAGCGGGCGACGTACGGCGATGTGAAGATAGAGTTCAATGTGAAATACCTGGATCCAGTGGACCATGTGTTTCGCTCCCCTAAAGATTGACCAATGTTTGGCTTCAACCTAATGCTCGCGCTTTGTGGTCGTACTTGTGTGTATGAAGGTTAGTAGCATGTGTAAGAGCTGTAACGCTTCGGGTCTGGAAGACGCCGCCACAATACCTTGCCGTGATGCAGTATCAGGCGTAACCCTGATAGCTGTTTCAAGTCAACTTCAGAGATCAGTCTCACACTGCCTGTAATGTCTACTCCTGCGTTTGGGGGATCCAACACATATGATATTACGCATGCATGGCTTCCGCCACTCGCACAGCGCCTGAGACGTCGAGTGCAGCTGTAGAGTCCGCAATTGACCGCACCCCAACAGGAGCAGCAGCACAGCTCACACTACGCTGCAAGATGAATGCAGCTCTGCAGGAGCAGATCAAGAAGGGCAAAGGTGGATTGCGCGAGAAGCTCGTTCGGTTGATGTCACAGACTGGCTGACATGCTGCTCGGCGTCCATTACAGGCCTGAAGAAGACAGTGACCGTCGACAAGTGAGGCGGGAGCAGAGCTCACTTCCATGCTGTCCTCGCTGACCATGCATCCACAGATCCGCCCCTCTTATCGATGCAAAGGCTGCATCCGGCGGCGGAGGCGGTGGCATTGCCTCTGCACCCAGGCCACCTGGAGGGGCATCTGCTCCATCAGCTTCTGACATATCTGCAATGGCGAGTGCACCGCAGCTGGGTGGTCTGTTCGCTGGCGGAATGCCCACCCTGAAGCGCTCTCAGGGCACAGTCTCGACAGGTAGGCTGCCTCTGCATGCAACGCACATGTGCGAATCCAGGACTTTCACCTGGCAGCGCTCGACGCGTTAGCTCACATCGCACCAAAGCTTCACCTGTCTGACTGCATGTCTCGCTTGGCTAAATCTAGGTCGGTCTGCACCCCCGCCGGCGCCGGCTTCACCTGCCTCTGCACCTGGCCGTTCGGCGCCACCTGCACCACCACCACTGGCGTCATCATCAAGAGGTCCTCCACCTGCAAGACCTCCCCCGCCACCCTCCAATAGTGCCCCGCGTGCACCGGCTCCACCAGCGCCTGCTCCGCCCCGGCCACCTACAGGTCCGCCAGGGAGACCCTCAGCAGCTCCTCCGGCAGCACCACCGCCGCCACCGCCGTCAGCAGGTAGCTCGCGTCCACCACCACCAGCCGCACCACCCCCGCCGCCGACGCCTTCCGCTCAGTCTTCGAGACCTGCTCCTCCTCGTGCGCCCCCACCGCCTAGCGTGCGTCCACCTGCGCCACCATCGAGCGCCCCACCAGCGCCCCCCATACCCCCGTCACCTTCAAGGAGCAAACGGCCTCCACCGCCACCTGTCCCTCCCTCTTCCTCCTTAGGAGCTTCCAAGGCCAATCATCACGCTCCTCCTGCGCCTCCGCCCCCAAGCAGTCAAAATCGACCAGCCAGAGTCCCTCCGCCACCAGTACCGGCTTCGCCAACCCGAAGCTCTACGCAACGCAGACCACCGCCACCACCCGTTCCTGGCCGCTCACCAGCAATAGCGAGTCCATCCATTTCCCCACCTTCAAGTCACGTCGCCCCTCCGAGACCCAGCGCGTTACCCCCAAGACTGCCTGAGCGGACGCCGTCTACGCTATCGGTGAATGGCAACGCGGCCCCAACTGTACCAGCGAGATCGGGGGCTTCGACGCCGTCTAATCTGGCCCCGCCCCGCTTACCCAGCAGACCAAGCTCTGATTCGATCTCTTCGTCGACGGCGCCTACAAGGAGTGTCCCGCCCTTACCTCCTGCGAGCGGAAGGCCACCACCACCCCCGCCTCCATCAGCTCACACGAACAGCCGGCTAAGTCGGCCACCACCACCACCGCCTCCACCCGAAGATGACGAGGATAGTCCTTTCGCAGGAGCACGTGCTCCCTCCCCTCCACCTACAATGACATCCACCACCCCTTCGGGGTCAATAACTAGAAAGTTCCCTCAATCTGCACATTTCCCTACTCCGAGGCCATTCATGAAAATTGAGCGAGTTTACCCGACAGGCAGATCAGATGGCAGTTCCTACGATTTCAAGCGCGCAATAGCTCACTGATTAGCTACCGTGAGCCGTGTCTTGGGCCAAGGGCAGCGGTTGTTGTTTGGTTTACTGCCGAGAAAATGTCCTCAGACACTGTTTCGAGAAGGTCTGTATCATTACCATCTATCGTTACAATAATGACAGTCCCTACATTGAGCTGCATTGGCGAGATTACCCTAATACGATGACAAAGAAACTGACGGGACATACAATAGATTGAAATCGGAACGGAACTGCTTCGTGATCTTTTCATACATTGAGCAAAAGCAACTAGCCCCGGCCTTGACTAGCTTGCAAACGTTTCCACCAATTCCCGGGCGCGTTGCCGCTGTGTCCGACCAACCCTAAGACCGTCCAGGACTCGCAGGCGTGGTACAGCCTCGATGATCAGCGCCCTGTATGCTGTACGGCGAGCCAGCCATTCATTTGGCAAGGTGTGTCGGTGTTGTGTGTCCAGCGCCTTGTACGTCTTCATCGCTACATTATCTTCGCTTGCTAAGAGGTTCAAGTTGGGCGGCGCGACGGAAAGATTCGGCGAGGCGTAGAAGCCTAAGGTGACGGGATTAAGGCTGGATAGGGCAATCTGTTAGATTCGTCCTCCAAAAAAGGGACACACGGTAGTCTTGCACATACCGAAGGTCGAGCGTTTCTAGCTCGGTACATTCGAGCCAAATACTCAGGAGGTCCTTCACCTTATCGAGCCTATTACCAACAGCGGAAAGTACTCGCAATCGCTTCGCTCCTGCCACGGGTGCTAATGTAGTGAGGAAATTGCTGTCCAGGATGAGCACTCGGCAATTTGGCACTACGACAGCGAAATCCGCAGGTAAAGATGTGAGGCGACAGCCTGATAATTCGAGTAGAGTAAGATTGAGGAAATGCTCGTTTGGAAAAGCCTCGGGGATTGGATTGTCTACGTAAGGGCATCTTTCAGTAATCTCTTCAGAGGGGTTGCCCGATTTTTTTTTTCGCACTTACTGCTCAGATAAAGGCGGCGGATATCACGTAAATCTTTCACCGGAAAGTCACTGCAATTACCGAAGCATTAGGAGAAGCTCGTTTTCATGTCCGTCTTGCCGCCAAACGAACACTTACATAGTACCGTATCTTTGTTCGCGCAAGCTTAGATTCTCAAGCTTCTTTAGGCGACATGTCCCCGATATGCTCGTTATTCTGTTACTGTCGGCAAAGACCGTCCGAACGTTTGGCATTTGTGCAAGATCTAACGAATTGAGCGAGTTGTTCGAAATCTTGATTATCCGCAAATTTGGAGCAGCTGCACTGAGGCTGAGCTCCTGCAATCTATTGTAGTCTATAAGGCAACGAATTCAGTACCATGCTAGGCAGTTGCTGTTGCCGGCTACTTACCCAAGTTTAGGGTTCTCAATGCAGAAAGCGTTTCCAAGCCTATCACTTCAAGGATATTGTTATCAGAGACTTCCAGGGTCTCTAGCCTCGTCCAAGCTGTACGGTCAAGATGCAACCGATCAATGGAATTATTGCACATGCTCAAGGTAACCAGTCCATCGAGTTGATCTATGCCTTCGATACTATCGATACCACAGCCATCTGCATTGAGTGTTCGAAGGTGACGCAAGCAAGCCAGCTGTCGAACGCTAGTAACGCCAGTGTTGCCGCTTATATCCAAGCTTTCCAGATTCTTCAAATGAGCAAACGATGAAAGATCGCCAAGCCTGTTATTCGCCAGCGAAAGAAATCGAAGAGACGACGGTAGACCAGTCAAATAGGCAATATTATTGTCCGACAGGTTGATAGCGTCCAAATTCGGCAAGAATCCCTTCAATCTAACCACACTTTCCAGTCCTCTTTCGCGGAGATTGATGCGCTCAAGATCTTGCCAAGAAGGCTCAAAGGGCACTACATCCGTAAGCACGCGGAGTAACCGATCATATGACACGCCGAAAGAGCATTCTGTTAGGATGGTAGCATTGGCATTGAGAGGCTTGCGGTGCCACGCTAAGGTAGAGGTCGTGGACATCATCGAATTCGCCAAATTGGCAGGCATGCGCGACTTGAGTCGAAGTGAGCGAGGTTTGGCATACGAAGTATATGATGCTGTTGGAGTATCATGCTCCGTATGGCGTAGTACTGCGCTCCGGCTGGCTTGTTCGTACTGACTATGACTGTCACTTGCTTGGACGCCGGCGGAGGCGTTGGAATATAGTGGATCCAGGTCTTGTGCCTGATATCGAATGTGATCAAAAGCTGCTTCCTCTCGACTGCATGCGTTATAATCGCGCGCGACAGTATCATTGTCGCTCAGTTGACTCGATGATATCTCGTTCCTGAGTGCACTACTAGCAACCTTGGCCTGTTGCGTGTCGAGAGAATTCCCCCCTCTTCCAGGTAGTTTACCGTCGGAGAAGCTCACACTTCTAGTTTGTTTGCTGGAGATACGAGAAATAAGCTTCGAGCAGGGTAGAGGAGTTGAGTATGCGTTGGCATCACTCCTTTTGAGTACTGATTTCGGAGGTCCCGATGTGCCGCTCGAGATGCGCTGGTCAGCTTGACCGTTCTCGCTTGTACGCGACATGGTTGTGGTTGATTGATGGGAAGCGACACCTTCCGAAGGTATCTTGCCGTTCGACATCTGACTAGAAGAGGATACTTGCGGGATAGAAGGTAGATCCGGAGAGACAAAAGGTAGAGCAACCGAGATCTGATGAGGAGGAGTAGAGGTCTTCTCGGTTTGTCGGTCTTCTTCCTCGCTGCGAGCGACACTGGCCTGAGATGTCGACAGAGGCGGAACCAGCGATTCACTCCGACTATGCTTTTGTACGGCATACAATTTTCCGCTCAAACTGAGGTTCTTACTATTCTCTATACCGGTAAGATCTCGGAACGGATCATCGGCTGTATTCTCGCTGTCCCCGCCGGGCATCTCCTCAACGGGTGACAAGGCAGGTACTTGTCGAGTAGCAGGATCTTGCATGCTTCCCGGATGAATGGCTCCAGCCCTCGAAGCAAGGAAGTTGTCAATTTTTACCCATTTCTTGTGAACATCATCAAAGATCATATCACCAAGTACGTCCTCGGTAAGCAGGTCTTGCGCCTCAGCAGGTGTGATGTTGACTATTCCGCGGTGCATGTCAGCGTTGTGCCCTTTAGTAGTACCAGCCGAAGAAGCTGCTAGACTAGTAGGTGCGGTAGAGCCTGATACGTATCGACTCGATGTCGAGGTAAAGAATCGATCGCTCGAGCTATGTGATACGGCAGATAGCGCACTGTATCGTGGAATCTGCAAGTGGTGTTGCGGTGCTGGCGATGCGAAGCCCGCCGTCATATTCTGCTGGACTAGCGGAGACGATGATAGCTGACCCCTACCCATGGCAATCTTCGTTTTGGACAGTTGGTTGTTTGTATTGATAGTTGGCAAGGGGGCCAAAGAGTCCAATCGCTCCTCATCAGGTGTTGTGGCGCCACGAGATTCGCTATTACCACGGAGTTCCATGCTTGCTGACCCTTCCATATACGTAGGTTCCTCCTCTTCAGGAGTTGTAGCCATTTGTTCAATCACTCTGTGATTGCCTCTCATCTGATACGCTAATGCCGCGGTAGTAGGCGTAGGATTAGTAGGTCTAGTAAGTGTGCCCTGCCTCGTGAGCGGCCTCCTTTTGAGCGCCGAGTCTCCAAGATATGACTCAGCAGAATCCGGCGTAACGGCTATGATTGGACTCTTGTCGCTTCCGGGTACCAAGACGGCCGCGCTACCTGATATCACCTGACTAGATGTGGACGCTTGCCTTTGCGTATTGCGGTGACGAATGCGCTCCATCAATGCTTTAGCTTCTTGTAACCTGTCTTGAACGATGTGAGCGGGGGTTTTGCCGACTTCTCGAGGCGTAACTGCATCGGTCCGATGCCATCGACTTGGCGGAGTCTCCAGAGGAGCTATTCCCTCTGGCTCAGTGTCTTGCTCTGGGATAGAGGTCTCGTCGTCTTTGTGCGCCATCGATGAATGGTAGGATCTCCTCACTGGCGCGGTCATCGGCGGCAGAGATCGAAGGGGTGGTCTAGCAGTCGACGAAGTGTTACTACATTGTCCGATCGAGACATCCGCCCTTTGCGAATACTGTAGTCTGGAAGAAGCAGAATACGGCGCTCGCTGCGTTCTTCTCCGTATCGGTGTAGTGGTCCTAGGCATCACTCGATTTTGTATACGTGTTCTGAAAGGTGATAGTGCTGCTCTCTGGCTAAGCAGATTTTGTTTCATACGTGACGGTTCTTGCTGATGTTGGTATCGTGGCTGATTATCACTTGCTGACAGTCTCACTCGCTTTGAACTTCGGGTATTCGCAACCCTGCCATTCTCATCGTCCTCGTCTACTTCCAGGATACGTTCATATGGTGCATTATCGTCGGTGTTTTGCTCATCCTGTTCGACATGCGCTGTATGATATGAGTATTCAAAGGTCTGCATTGAGGGATCGTTATGTGTGATTGATTGCCTGTACATTCCCTTTCTTGACGCGGCCAGCATATCGCTCGTTTCTCCGAATTGTGAACCTGAAAGATCGAGCGCGGTATATGCAGGCTCAAGGCTATTGTTTCGAGGAGGTGATGTCAGTCCGTCTATTTCAGCTACTAATGCTTGTAAATGCTGTCTTGTGTATGTATCTTGCTGGAATTTGAAAATGCTCAGAGCTGGAGATGGTTGGGCGCTTTGACGTTGCGAATGTCGATTTTTCGGCGAGGTAGGTGGCTCAACCCGACTTGCAGGATTTGAAGGAGAAGAGAATTGTTGGACTGCTAGTTTGGACGTCGATGGAGTAGATGTCGCGATTCCCCGCGATTCTTGCAGCGGCTCGTCATCCTGACCTTGCGAAGGATCGGTGAAAACACCTTCCAAGTAGCTTGAGAGCAACTTGGGAGGTGACTTTGGCTCAACTCTGAAGGAAAAATCGGTCGAAGGTAGCTGTGATACAAGATTGCTTGATATCTTGCTATGGCTTTGGCTTGCAATCGCGCCGGCCGGAGATGGGGCCGCTGGCGCCAATGCATGCGTTGATGCCTGTTCATCGCTTCGATCCGGACCCGCTTCAACCTCTTCTGCATGTGCGTCAACATAAGGTCTGGAGCGTAAGCCATGGTGGAAGGCAAGACGGAACAGGAAACGCTCACGTGTTTCTTCCACCTCCGTGCGGGTGTTGTTGCTCACGGTAGGATTACGTGAAGCCGATGGAGAGTCCCCATCCGGCGGAGTAGCGATAGCGATGTCCTCGAGTTGCTGATCAACGATGAACGAGGGCTCTCCTGCTTCCTCGTAGTGCTCTCTTCGGCCCTGCGCTTGACCCTGTTGCTGTTCTTCTATATCATGTATGGCTGATCGGTTCTGGATTGACGATGTCCTCGCACTTTCAGCGGCCTGGGGCTGCTGGAACAGGGATTTCAGTCTATCTGCGGGCTTCGGTTTGGCCTGTATGGACGACGAGGGGTCCATCGTGTCCTGCAGCTGGCTGTCCTCGTGATTGTGCAAGAGATCCTTGTTGAACGCGGCTGCGGCCATTGCGAGTTGTTGACCTGGCGAGGGAGCACCATTCGGCGAAGCAGGATCCGAGGCAGCGCGGCCGCAGGACGAGGACCGCTTCTTCGACGGACTGAACAGCATGCTTCCCATCTGGCAGCTCTGCTCGTCCTGGTGCTCCGCGGGTGGATGCGCATCGCGAAAGACTGTTGTTCCGAACTGCCCTCCGTCCAGCGAAGCCTGGCTGGGCGACGGCAGCGGCATGTCGTCGATGGCCAGACTCCCAAAGTCGAGGTGGCCGCCATCCCTGTGTCTGCCTTGGTCTGCCTCGTCTGCCTCCAGCGCGTCTACTCGCTCCGCGTCTTCGACAGGCTCCACCCATTCTTCGCTCAGCTCTGCCATCCACGCCGGGACCATCGTGCTCTTCGCGCTGGACCAGCCAGCGTGTGTTCTGCAGCGTAGTCGAGTCTCGTTGTTGTGTGGGTTTATAATAGAAGGATACGCATTAGTCGGATTCGAATCAAGCCGTCAACACCGCCAAAACAAGGCATCTGCCGCTAAGCGCGATCACGTGCATCGAGAAGCATATCCGGATGATTTGGGACATGAACAAAATACTCCTAAAGCTCTCTCTGGTCCTCTCTACCTTCCAAAATACATGCCTTCTGGCGGTAGGATTCTGTACGCGTGACAGAACATTCGGTTACAGGGATGGCTGCCAGAAGAGCCAGATGCTCGCAGAATAGCGGGCGACTGCAGAACATATGGCGCAGTACAGCAGCTTGTTTCCGCGGGGCTTCACTGTAGCTCACTGAAATAGCTGTGTTCTGCCCATCTTGGTCGTCTTCCCGCAATCTCCAGCCTGGATGGTCCAAGCGCCTCCCTGACACATTGTCCGCACATCTGCGCCGTGGACTTGAAATCAGTGCAGGGAGAGAGGCGCTGCCTTGACCAGAGGCCAAGCGTACCTCATCGGTTCCTTCTAGCAGAATCCAGCCCCGAAGCTGCAAGTGAGTACGTCTTCGCCACCAGTATGTAGACGGCTCGCAATCATCTCAGCCAGGCAAAAGCCAGTGTCAAAATTGGTACCGGTTGTTTAGAAAGTGTACACTGTGGGTCACTATGCTGACTTGTGCTATCCACATCATGTGCTCTGCTGAAAAGTGCCTCGTAAGAATGGCCACCATTCGATAATCCTCGTGATAATCCTCTCCAGCTTCTTTCTCCGTTCCCGCACTCGAGCGTAACAATCCGCATGGCGTCGCCAATCTGGGAAGAAGGACCTCCCGCTAGTCCGCCATACAGCCGGCTCGAGCTTGAAGACGATGTCCCGCTTTCATTCCCATCGTCCATGCTCTCGAGCAGCGGGAGGAATCTTGCAGGCGTCAGGAGGTCCCATACCGTCACCGCAGCTGGAAGCCGGCTGCACAGGATCAGCAGCGGGAACAGCGGCAGTGCAGCGTCGCCCGGAGGATCGTACGCAGCGCACAATGGCGCGGCGGCTTCGTCAGCAGCAGCCGCAGACAGACCTCTGTCCGCAAGCACCGGCGTGTCGAGGCGGACAAGCATCAACACGACGTCGCCCAGCCTGAACAAGGTGGTGGAGGGCAGCACATCCGACGAAGATGCGCAGGTGCCGCCAGAACAGTACCCTTCGAATGCCTATCTGCCATTCGATGGCGAGGAAGACAACCAGGCAATGTACATCAATGCCGCTGCGAGCCTGGCGAGACATTCTTCGATGCCTGTCCGCAGAGCCTTCAGACGCGATCCCAGTAATCCAGCCACGCCATGGCAGAGGACCCAGCATCCTCACAATCATCAGCATCAGCCTGTATCCCCTCCGCCTGCATCTGCGTCGGCAACCTCGTCGGACATGGCTGCCGCGTCTCCTCTAGAGCAACGCCTACGGAGTAACAGTACGACAGCTGAGGTGGGACTGCACTCTGGTGACGGTAGACGTATCCCACACTGAAGCTGATGACTGTCTCATGTCTCGATACCTGCTTTCCTTGTTTCCTCGCATCTACTGCCCCTCCTCGATCACTCCTCCCCACTTTACACGTTGAATCGCAGGCTCGGCTATCCGGAGCATCGTCGGGTCAGGGCTTTTCGACATTCTCTCCCTCATCATCTCTCTACCATCCTACGTCGCCTAATGCGCCTATTTCCTTCTCAAATTCCGGCTTTGTGGTAACCTCAAGGCCCAACTCTCATATGCTTGGCGGCTTGTCGGAATCACAGCATCGCAATGCATTCGGCCACAACCAACAGCAATCATCCACCTCCATGTCTTCTGCGCCAGGCCATGGACGTAGCCTCAGCAGTCATGGCTGGTCCAGTCCAGCAGATGCACATTCGACACAGCAACATCGCTCGCCCGCTCATTCACGACACGCATCAGATTCTTTGTCTGGATCTACGGTTTCACAGGCTTACCCGCTCTTGGGTAGAGTGCCTTCGAATGCCAGTACGAGCAGCAATCAAGCACGCCCCGCTACCGAAAGCACCATTTCAAACCAACCTTCGACACCTTCCCCGGCCTCGCCGATAGATTCATCGCTACTAGGTCAAAATAATCCATGGTCACCTACAGCGGAAGAGAGATTGCACTTCAGGGAGCTCTCATCTACAATGAATCTTGCTACCCTCCGACAACAAGGCCTTTCCTCCGGCAGTGGCTCGACTGAAGGAATCATCGAATCTTCGATCTCACCTGGACCAATTTCGCCACCTTCCAGCAAAAGAGGATCAGCCCTCAAGGACACCGCCTCTCCACGCAGAGCCAACTCACTCAGTACACATGGGAGAGGATTCAAATCGAGAGCTATAGAAGAGCCAGTACCGCACGTTCCTTCCGCGTTGTCTACATCCGACATGCGGCAGCCTCAGCGAAGGAACACCCCTATCCTGCCGCCTCTCGTTACTTCTCCTGAAGCCCTGTTCAACCGAGCTTCGGAAGCCGCTAGTAGCCACGCCGGTGGGCTTATAAACGGACCCAGTAACGAGCAGACTATAAGGACGCAAGCCGCACGTACGACTGGCGTAGAAAAATCCGAAGAAAACCATAATGGGCAGGGCTTAAACGCCACAAGCGAAACAAAGATCATTCGAGGACCAGCGAGCGCCGCTCCATACGTACCCCCTATCGGTCATACACATGACTCCGACAGAAAAGGCTTGTATTCCGGAGGTGCAGGCCTGCCGGCTGGACCTGCCCGTCAGTATTATGACCATCCCAACCGGAATGCCGACTATGGTGATAGTATGCCTAAGCCGGTCGGGGTAGAGCAAATCAACCATTTGAGGGGGTTCACCACCGCAGGTCCGGGCTTACCGGAGAACATGTATTCCCAGGAGAGGACACGGATTGCCGGTTCAAAGTTCGCCCCGTCAACGCAACAGCATGAACTCACCTCGTTGAACCAGCCATATCAACACCACCAGCCGCCTCAGCAAGTCCAACCGGATGCTCAAATCTCCGCCGGTATCACAAGTCTCCCACCCAATACTACTACATCCCTCCATTCGGCAGGAACCATGCATTTCCCTACATTGAACAATGTCAACAGCGCAGCTAATACAGCTGCGCTGACAAGCAGTCTCCTTTTACAGCAACCAATGTTAGCCCAGCAAACCCAGCAATTGCATGAACAACATAATCAGCTGGCCAACGCCCTCGCATCCGGCCTGAATATTCATGATCATCGGGGGACCAAGGCGGACACTAGTCTTCATCGATCAAGTCATATACCAGGCGTGATGCCTTCCTTAACTCCTTTATCGAATGCCCAGCCCGATTCACCATCAAACCCGCCGAACAACTTCCAATCAATCAACGACCAGTATGCTATTGCAGCGAAGATTGAAGCTTTACAGAAAGCAAATGCCCTGCTTGCTGCTGCCATGAATAACCACAGTGGTCATCAGCATCCCCATCTGCTGCAACAAAACCATCACCCGTACCACCACCAACTCGGTGCTCCTCATAGTCTCTTACATGGCGGGAACACATATCCTCTTGGTATGTATGGGTCGATCACGCAAGTATCCGCGCAACACGGTCCCGCTTCAAGTATGGACCTCGGCCAACCTGCGAATGGCTTGAATGGGCATGTACAGCAATCAGGAAGCATTGGTCCAATCGACATACACGCTCTTACAGCTATAAAAGGATATAATCCACAGACCTTTGACGTGCATCCGTCTCAGGCCCGCTTCTTCGTTATCAAATCTTTCACGGAAGACGACGTCTTTAAGTCGATCAAGTTTGAGATTTGGTCATCTACAGTGCTAGGCAACAATAGACTAGACAAAGCATTCTCAGAATCCTCAGAACAGGGCACAATATACCTTTTCTTTAGCGTGAATGCATCAGGACATTTCTGCGGGGTTGCAGAAATGCTTACGCCATTGGATTATTCAGTCACTTCGAATGTCTGGGCACAAGGAGATAAGTGGAAAGGAGTCATGAAACTACGCTGGATTTACATCAAAGATATTCCCAATCCTGCTTTAAGACATTTAAAGCTATTGAACACCAACGAGCAAAAACCGGTCACGAGTAGCAGAGATACGCAAGAAGTTCCGTACGAACAGGGATGCGAAATGTTACGCATATTCAGCACTTATCAATCGAAGACTTCCTTACTACAGGGTAAGTGCATGTCTTTGGGCTGAACAGCAACTGTACATGCTGATTCATTCTGTGTAGATTTCGCTTACTATCAAGCTCAAACCGCCCCCGCGCCAGCTGCAGCACCCGCAGCCGCGCCTGCAAAGATGAATGCGCAGACGTTTCCTCTTAACTCAGTGCTACAGCCTAGTCCTTCTGTGTTGACTCAAGCAGGACATCCTGGTCAACACCATAGGGAGCAGGACCGCTCGAATATCACCTTTCAATCACTACAGTCGTCTAATCTGATGCACCAGAATGGGTCGCACAAGCACAGCCAGACTCAACGGTCGCGCCAGTCGGAACCCCACAGGCGGTAATCTTTTCCCCCTCATCAGCGGTATAACCACTATGGGTCGGCCTGCTTAATCTTAGCCTGCCTACCTTGAGGCAGGCGAAACCCTGGAGGTCGCACGTGTCAGGCCCAATGCGCAACGAACGGACATTACATCCTATATTAGCAAGCCTTCGCATCGTAATAATTTCTTCTGCAACCGTCCATCATTTTACGGTACATTGAGTCGTTATAAATCACTGCCAGAACAGTATCGCAATACATTTTCAACTTCTCCCGGATTCTCCCCAAAGTCGCATTTGCAGTGTAGCTAGGGTCTTGATCGTGCGGGTATGTCTTGCGGTTCCAATGTGTATTACATTAGAAATCCTTCGACACCGGTGTGCAAGGGCAAGACTTGATTGAAATACCTAGACCCTATTCCACCGCTTCTACAGCACGATTGGTAAGACTGACGGGAAATACGATGTCAATGTGGCGAAAAAGTGCTTTGCTGCCATTGCCTACTGGCGCGGCGGCCGGCAAGGCTGCACAGCATGTACCGTGGAGTGATTCAGGAACGTTGACAAGAGAAATGCCATTCTCAAAGTACGTTTTCGCTTTGTCAGATGCTGTGCTGCCTGAGGTCTTTCCCCAGACTAGTGGTTGCTTGGAGTCTCACGATCAAGCTGCTTGTGCCCCCTAATCTGGCCAAGGCTTGCGTCTTGTCTTGGAAATAGCTGTCATCAAATTGCACAGAGTGCCGAGCGGCTTGAATCCTAGACTCCCGCACTGAAGGCGGTGCACCGCAGACCAGGCTTACGGAACTGTGCCTGTGCTTGGGGCTTGTGTGTCACCGGTGACCTTGCCGGGACAGGTGCCGGAGCGCCGAGAAGCTTAGCAGTGGTGGCAAACGGATCTTCGTATTTAGTGAACGTTTCATATAAGAGCGAGGATGTCTTTAAACAGTGGCTCTCGTCCCTCTTCTCTCTCTCTCATCAACTCCATACTCTTTCCAGCTCAAGAACTCAACTAGCACTTCTTTCCAAACATGCGCTTCACAGCTTCCTCCGTCCTCGCTCTGGCGTATGCAACTGCAGTTCTCGCTTCTCCCTTGAGGAAGCTGCAGGTCCGCCAGAATGGCGGTGACGACGACGATGACAGGCCATCAAACGCAGGCAACAGCACACGTGGAAACGACATCAGCGATGATGACAGCGACGATGCCGTCTTGTTCAGCCCTGCGAACCTGACGACTGTGGCGCCCGGCTCTACCTTCAACTTCACCTATCTTTGCGATGATGACGACTGCTCTTCAGTGCGCGTCGCCTTGATCCAATACATTGAGGTGAGAAATAGGCTGCATAATCCATCTCGCACCGGAAATCTTAACATATGTCCGCTTTTGCAGATTGCCACAGGACTACCCTCCACGCCTGGCAATGGGGGCCGAGTCGTCAATGCCCAGCTCACGGTTCCTGCTAATATTACGGCAGGCCAATACGGTAAGTAGGAGGAATGCATCTCATGATTGAATGCAGGGTACTCATGAGCGAACTATACATAGTCATCGGCGTGCAAGAGTTCGATGATGACGATTCAGACGATGACAACGATGACGACGACCGCAATGAGAACAATCCGTATGACTTCGATGTCAACTTTGAGAGGCCAGATGGTGAGTGCGCCTTCGTCAGCTCTTCTGAAACACTGCTGAACCACTGGGACTGCTATCTTAGACCGCGATGGAGACGAACGGCCATTCCTCATTAATGTTGAAGGAGCCACTGCCTAGGGACTCATTGCAGCCGAACAAGTTGCCCTCATGATGAAAACACCTCAGCACTCGAGATTTATATCAAACTGTATCCTAGTCATGTAGAATTTGTCTGATGTCAAATTGACCCTCTTGAAAGGAGCGTCTCGCAAAGCAATGTATGATATGAACTCCGCTCGCATATCGCTCCTGAATCAGACGATGGTATATTATCCAGGTACCATGTTAGTCTACTGTTCCACCCGACGAATTGCATTTTCAATTTTAGGGTTTGAGGGCCAGGACTCTTGGACTGGAGTGACCAACAGGCGCGCACAGCACTCGTCGGATGCTACAACGCGACAATTACATGGATCTCCGAGCCTACACTCTAGCGTCCTGCTGTTTTCTCGCCAACAGGCGTGATCCGATAGCTCGAGCGAAAGATTTACGAGCCACTGCTCGTGGCCAGGTGCCAGACTTCACTTCTGCGAGACGAGCAAGGCCCAGTGTGTAACGTGAGCCATATGTGCTAGGCAAATTTTCTTCCATGAACAACTTGCGCTTCTTGCAAGGTATGTGTAGGAGGGTGGCGGGTGAAGCCGCCTGTGCATCGGGGTACCGGACTTCGCCCAAACGCCGCGTGGCTCTCTTGAATTCAAGAAGCTCCTCGACTTCCGAGTCTGTCCCATCTGTTTCGTCGCTATCCGAGTCCGATTCTGAGCTTGACGTTGATGAGACCTCGGCTGTTGTATCCGATGCATCTCCTTCAAATGAGGTGCTTCGCCCCCTTGCGTCCGGCCTTGACCGATCAAAAGCGTTCTCTCCGGAGTCTACAGCGAGCCTACGTGGACGCGAGCTGTCTCTCTGCCCGGAGGGAACCATCTTCATCCTGGTTTTTGACGGTGTTCTTGACGCAGCGCTCGCTGATGTGGGAGTCGCCCCGGAAGCACTCGTTCTTCCCTGAGAGACCTCCGACAGGTGATCAATATCCTGCCGTAAATCTGCATTATCCTTTGTATCCAATCGTGGCAATGTAACTTCTGGGGCATAGATCAGATACCAAGGGAACATCAATCTTTCTGGTAGAGATGGTGGCGGTGGGGGAGGTCTATCGTGTATGCGTTGTAGGCCTTTGCTGTGTAGGCTGTTCCTTGGAAGGATGCTGTGACGAATGGCATTGACCTGAGAACCCGAGTCTCTCGCGTACGTCTGCTGTTTCGACCGGCTCAGGGACGAGCTTGTGTACATGGATCTGAGATCATGCTCGGCTCCCCTGGAGGTCGAAGTGATGTCCGCCCTGGCCCTAAGAGGTGGACCCTGCTGATCTGGTCAGACCAGCGAAAAATGTCAAGTGATTTATCCCTACTAAATATGCCCCGTCGACATCGCTAAAACCATGGTCTCCCTGGTCCTTCCATTTGCCCTGTCGGTATTAGGGTTTAGGGACCAGCCGGACTACGTCCCGAGTCGCTCAGTATAAAAACGCTCACCTTCGATGCGAACGGAATACGTGAGCCCGTCGAAGCGTCCTCGCCATCCTCAATATCGAGTCTGTGTACATTGGTCGACCTGCTTAACTGGTTGGCCACAACCACAACAAGGGACATTAACGCGATCATCTCCAGGTAACGCGGGTCTAGAGCTAGCCTTGAACTGACTCTCGTAGATTTATGCTGTTGTGAAGTCGGCATATGTGACGTATCCGAAAGGGCGGACTCCTGAACCGAGCTTCTTTCGCGTCGACGACGAGAAGAAGACACTGCAAAGGCGATCGGAGGGATCAATGGCTTGCGTTATGGATGATAGCTCGTAAGCATACTTTCGGCCATCACTGGACAATCGCTGTTCGTCAAACAGAATCGTTCGTTAACTACAGACCTCTCGGATTCAGTGGTCTCATTGTTTGTTGGATGCACTGGCATGGCCGACCGCCAAAAGGCTACCGTGAGCAACGGCAGTTGTGCAGTGTAGTCTGCTAGCCCAGTAATCATTGCTCACCATTGCGAATTTGACCAAGTTGCAATCACCGGCCAGCCCTTCCGGCCTGTACAGTCGCCCTTATCAGAGCGGCCCCGATTGCCTCCAGACGCCTGGAGCCGACTGGCTTCGGAGGTGCCGATTGCTTTTAATGTTCAAAGCAACTTCCGAAAAGCTTTTCACTGCCCGCAAGCTTGCTCAGTTTTGTAGCCCTGAATGTTCGAGGAATCTCAGTCAAGTTATTACCGGCCAGACGTAGAACTCGAAGTACAAGCTCGTTGATCAGCTGCCTGCCTGCCGAATGGACTGAATTATTGCGAACAAACATGCAATTTCTCCCAACAGTGTGTCTACCACCTCGCTGTCAACGAGACCATGGGCTGCGCTAAACTAAAGCACCTGAACCACTACAGGACAATTCTTGGTACGGCCAGAAAGCTTACTGGTACGCATAGTGGCTGCTCTCGAAATGCGGAGTTGGACCGCGCGGCTGACATGTCGACTTTAGGAATGACCGCTACTCAAAGTAAGACGGCAAAGGCTTCTGTAGCAAAACTTGACTAACTTGATGTACCGACCGCTAAAGGGAAGACACCTTTGACTGGTGCCGCAAGTTTAGTGATGTAGCAGAGGAAATCCATGAATTCATTCCGGACAAAAACTCAAGAATAGCAATGCTCGGCTGTGTAAGGAGCACTTGACAAATCGACCCTACAATAACTGACCTTCGCTCTCTGTACAATAGGGAAATTCGTGTCAGTAAGAGTGGTCGGTGGCCGAGTGGCGGAAAGATGGTAAAGTAACCTCCTCGTATGCAACAGCATTCTCTGGAGACATGTACGATGATGGCTATGAGAATATCGTCAATGTCGATTTCTCTTCGGTATGCATACAACGCATGAGGGATTTGCACAGCACGCAACGCCCTAAAATGACATGTTAGTGCTATATTAAACTTTGGTCTTTCACAAAGCTCTGACTTTGCGTACTTCTTTGCGTAGGGATTGAGGGCGACATAAGACATCTGGTGGATCTGCCCTCGGAATCATTTGATGTGGCAATAGACAAGGCCACCATGGATGCGATGATGACGGCCAAACACGATATATGGGTAAGCGCTCTCTGGCGAAAAACATACGATCTGATCTAAGAGTATCGTAGAATCCGCCGGAAGACATGGTTCGGAATTGTCGCCAGGAAGTTGACGAAGTATTGCGGTGAGCTCTCCTGTGAAAACAAGCCTCCTCCTTCTGCAGCTGAATGTGTCCTGTTGCAGTATTCTCAAGCCAGGAGGAGTCTTCCTATATATCACCTTCGGTCAACCACAATTCAGAAAGCGCTACTTGATCAGAGACAATACATCTTTGCAGGTAAAAGAGCTGCTTACCGAAGGGTTCTCGTACTTCCTATATGTTTTGAGGAAATCGGATTAAGTTCAGACAGTGACGAAAAAGTACTTTATCGCCTGTGTTGTGGGGTACATACTGCGACATAGTAAATCCGGTATCTCCAGTGACTCAGGTTATCGAAAATGAGCGACTGTACGTGGCTCCCTCTAATGTCGTTGTTGCCCAAAGGAGTAAATTGCGCTGTAACAGGGAGAGCTTCTTTCTGAAATGGACAACGCAGTTCGTCGCAAGGCGGGCCGTCGCTCAATGCATCACGTGATGCAGTCGCAAGCGAGCAGTAGGCTGAAGGAGCCGCACAGAGCTTCGACTGGGACCGATGCAAACTTGCGGACGGAATGCAACTTATGAAGCCTCAACTACCGGGGCACAGATACATAAAAAATTAGACAAAAAAAATTGTGTGAACAGAGTGGGATTTGAACCCACGCCCCTTGCGAGACTACGACCTGAACGTAGCGCCTTAGCTGGAAGGGAAGGGAAGGAGGAATTAGGATTGTCTCTACGATGAAGACTGCGAGTTATACGTACACCACTCGGCCATCTGTCCGTTTTTCAAGTTGGGACTTGAATTTCCTGCTAAACTTATGCAGACCACTTGCTGCCGGTGAGCCTATTTGGCGTTCAGGTCGGGCGGAATGTCCAGTCGGAAGAAGTATGGTCTGCATTAGTTGTGGCTGTGAAGGCTCGCATGCGAGCGATCCCTATGTTCGATTTGCCTCTTGCCGCTCGATGCAGCATCGTCAATATTTATTGCCTCAGCAAGGTGCTATACGTCGACCAATTTATGCCGGCGACAAACAGCACCTTGGAAATCCTCGAAAAAGCCGCTGTCGATACTGTTTGGGGAGGAAGACGGCACAAAGTCAGCAAGGAGCTCCTGTTCACGCCRAAAGAACATGGAGGGTACGGCTTACTCAAACTCGACGTTCATCTGAARTGTACRCGAGCCAAATGGGTRAYCGCTTTGCTGTCCGAAAATTGGCGAGAGCAACGCTACTTGGGTGCGCTGCGACGAAGAATCAGTCAAGGCATCAAAGACCACATTCAGAAGGAGAAACACACCGTTAGACGAGTCTTCGCTTGGCTCAGATACGATCCCAACACCTTTCAAAGCATGTATTCTGAGTTCAGCTGGGTGGCTACCTTTGCCCAGCCATTCAACTCGTTCCAGCACCCAGACTGGCAAGCAGCGAAAGTAGCCTCCAGACTGCTGCTTCCCCAGCGGTGGCAGTACTATTTGGATGGATGGAACTTCAGTGTACACGTCCTGCCAGACTTCCAGCGTGAGTGGTCACACTCTTTCATTCATCCGGCGTTGTGGCCGTTCAATTCCAAAGCACCTCTCGAAGCCTTTCACGTGCTTGCAGACCCCGAAATGCCAGTTCAGAGCGTCAGCAGAGCAAGAAAGCACCTCACTAGCCTTATCTTCCCACTCCACATCCCATTATTTGATCATCGCTTACAACGAAGAAGGAGGATCTGGGCGACCTGGTGGAACATCCTCCAAAAAGTCCGATCACGTATGCCTCGTGAAGAGGACTCTTTGCATCTTTACGCGCTGGGACGGCTGGACTCGCCTAAGTCCTGGATTCGGCCTGGTCAGCGTCCTGACCCACGCTATCCCAACAATACGTCAAGGGCCTGCATCTTATGCAATCAAGACGCGGAATCCTGGAATCACGTGCTCTACGAGTGCAATGCCGGCCGGGACGTGTGGCAATATCTCTGCCCGCCCACGCGTCATCCTACAAGTCCTGTGGATCTACTCAGCATAGACGACCCTGATCCTTTGATTATAGGCTATGGGGCATGCTATGTGAGCATACTGCACCGGCTCGTCATCACACGCAGGGTATCTCGCGGCGAGCTCCAACCGCTCGATCATGTGCGTCTCGAGGTTGAAGCACGATTCCTAGCAAGACGTGCAAATCGGCTCGAACGACAGCAAGTCGAGGATGCACCTCCTTAGTTGAAAGCTTTGGTCACAACTTACTCTCACACATAGTTTTAGTCATCCTACAGGAATAGCCTGAGCCTCATTGAATCGTCATGTACCACCTTCAGGGCATCGACAAAGTCAGTCCACAAAGCCCGGAAACACCGGAAGATTTTACACCAAGTCAAACAGCTATTGTACATGATTGTTTAGTCTATTCTATTGTCCATCATTAGTCGCTTCTGTTGATGGTAATCCAGAATGTTAAATCCAAAAAAAAAAA
>BCIL01000008.1:106497-196408 GCA_001599955.1 Cystobasidium pallidum
CATCATTAGTCGCTTCTGTTGATGGTAATCCAGAATGTTAAATCCAAAAAAAAAAAAAAAAAAATCACCGCCCGATCACAATCCAAAAAAAAAAAACACGTGCGCCTTGTGTACGAAGCACGACACCTCGCAAGATGTCCAAATCGGCTCTAACGACAGCAAGTCGAGGATGTACCTCATCAATACACAGTTTCAGTCCTATCACTGAACATAGTCAATAGCTATAATACAGAGCCTCGTTGAATCGACATGTACCAAGTTCAGGGCATCGACAAGTCAGTCGACAAAGCCTGCCAGTGGAAAGCCTGCCAGTGGAGACACCGAAAGATCCTGCACCAAATCAAATAGCTAGTGTGCATAATTGATTAGTCTATCAACTACTGTCTATCATAAGTCACCTCTGGGGATGGCAATCCCAGAGAGAAAAAAAGTGGTGCAGACTGCGGCGGCAGGCTGAACCGTAGCTGGTTCGAATCCAGAGTGAGAGGTTACCCTGACTCTTCTATTGCGCTGTATCATCATATTACACCTCCTTTGTACTAACTGGCCAGTACCCAAGCAGCAAACGATCGCTCAGGCAGCCGCCAACCATTACTAACCTTTCGTCCGGCCGTCTGCTCTACCGTCGAGCGGTAAAGCCTGTGCCCGCTTACTTCTTTTCTTTCACTAGATCCGGACTGCCCCCTCGGAGTTCCAGCGCGCTCTCCCAAGGACATCTCTGCTACACGTTGTCTGATGAAATTGACACCTGTCGTCTCGTCTTCCACCTCACGTTCGTCGTCAACTTCTGCACCGGAATCGATGTCGGAGAGTGCACGATTGGTCGAAGGCCGCTTATTCCGCTTTCTTCGTCGTGAGGGAGTTCCAGATGTCGTCAACAAAATAGCATCATCCGCTTCGATTTCAACGATGGTTACATCTGCGTCGTGCTCCAGTGGCTCCCCATCAGATGCCTCGCCAGACGCCTCTTCCTCGGCAGACAGCATGTCTACACCACTGCCGCTCGCCAAACTTTCAATCTCGCTTGCACTAGTGGTGAGAGCGCCCATACTGCTTGCTTCCCATTCAGATGCTGTAGTGGGCGGTGTCTCAAACCCAGACTTGGCTTTGACTGCGGGATCCTGGCTAGTCTTGGTCGACATGTTCGGTCTCAGCAGCCATATTAGGTGGGATAAAGTAGTCGGATCGGTCTTGGCTATGATAACAGCGGGTGAGGTCAGCCATCCAACCGTAAAACAATGCTGCTGAAAAACATACTGAATGATACGACTCGATAATAGCGAGCGATGGCATGTATCAGGAAGCGAGTGAAAGAATCTTCGCTTTGCCAGACTAGGGCATGCGGCTGCTTTGCAATTTGACTAACAGCTTGCACTCTGCCATGTTCTGTGTCGACCTCACATATGCATTTCCGGCCACTATTTAGATGGTGCGCCTTGTTGTAGGCTATAGTCTCCGGGCTGAGCCACACCTCTGTCCCTTCGAGCCACGAACGTAGTTCCGCATCGACAGCTTGTACAATCTGCCCGCCAATCCCCCCTTCAGCGACAATGCGGCGTGTATTGCGTTTCAAGCCTTTCATCGGGAGTGAGAAGCGGCCGTAGTCGGCTGAGGTAACAGAATCATCGAAAGTCGGCGCAGCGCGAGCATTTGGGTCAGCTGTTGGATCGCTTGATGGCTTGTAGGGAAAGAAGGTAGATGGTGGCGGTGAGGGAAAAATCGGATCGGTAGACAGTTGAGCAGGCGAATAGTCGGATGCTCTGGGAGGGACCATATGCTTTGATCCGTAGAAATGAGCTGTTTTTCCCCACAAAAAATCATCGTACACCCCCCAGACACCAAGAGACTGTATCAGCAGGCATCTAACGCCACTAGGCAGGTTCAGTGGATGACGCACCATTCTCCCAGCGCCTTTGTTTGCGACGGCCAAGTTTCTGCCTTGCCTTGTCATGCGCATCGTCTGTGGCTTCATTCAGACCCCTTCTGCTACTAGAGGACTGTAGCTGTGCGATGCGGGCGTTCCTAGCTTTGAACCCAGGTATATTCTGCTTGAGAATGGCAGGGATAGACATGGCTACAGGACCTCTTTCTGCGCGCATAGAGAAAGTGAGCGGGCTCGATGTAACGTCGTCGGACTTGACCCTTGGTGACTTGGCCGACTTGCGATGATCTTCATCGTGTATCGGGATTGAGTCGGCTAGCTGCCGCTCTGAAATGCTTGAAGAAGCCCCCCGGGCAGATACGCTCGATTTCAGGGCCTGCTCCATGTCAAAGAAACCTCGTAGATCGCGTATCGATATTGCAGACTTGTGCGGTAAAGACGAGACTGAGTATGCCTGGACTTGCGCTTCAAGCTTGCCGGAGATCGTTTGCCACAGGTGGTATATCTACAGCCAGAAGGCAGTCCCCAGGCAAAACACGGTAAGCATGTGCCGTGCGTCTGTACGAAGCTTGTTGTGCACCTGGTATATTTTGTTCCGTGTCCTTAGCACTTGGCGGCGCAGGCGGAGGATCGATCCGCTGCCTGCTTCCTTCGGTCGTCTTCAATCCTTGACCTTACGGCAAGCTCTGCGCCAGCCGCACACTGTTTGCATCGGGTGATGCTCGCCTAGCTGTCGGCCGTGTCGCACGTAGACAAGTGGCCCATGGTGCAATGCCCCCTGCCGCGAGCGCTGTGGACCCATGGGACGACTGGGAGAGCGTGAGTTATGCTCATCCATAATGTGCAAGCTTATCCACAAGCAGGCTGAACCAGATGCTATGCACAGGAGGACTACGGGCGTGGCATAGCCCAGTCAGACGAAGCTTCAAGCAATGCTAGGCTGTGGCAGGTAGCGTATGTTGCTTCATTCTCGGACAGGTGGTTTCACTTGGTAGCAGAAGCCTGACTGCTTGACGTGAACAGCAATAACTCGCTTTCTCTTGGACCATCAGCAGTTCATTCAGGACAATCTGGCACCTTGTACAACCCTTATACATACGACTCATCCTCTTCGACATCGTCCCCTGCTCCTCCGGCAGCTTTTGTCCCATCCCTCAAGATTTTGAAACGGCCAACTAACACTCCCGGTTCTTCTGCCTCGGGCAGTCAAGCGGCACGAGATTTGCAGAAGAAGTCTCTCAAAGATAGGGAACGTGCATACAACGAAGCTAGGAATCGAATCTTCGGCGCAGCGTCCGCGTCGACCCCTTCAAGTAACCCTCCTAGCGGAAGCTCTTCGCCAAAGTCAGGTGCACTTTCGCCAAGCATGACCGCCACGCTGCCTCTTGATGAAGCGCAGAATCTCGCTGCCAGCGTTAGCGGACTTTCACTTGATGCCGAGAACCAAAAGAGTGTTGAAGATCGGAGTAGTCAGGGCAATACGTCTTCGACTTCCCTGGACAGAACAAGCAACCCAGGCAAGCAGCGTATACCTAGCCGGGCAGAAGGTTCAACTACAAGTTCCACTCATGCATCTTCACGGCCGTCAACACCGTCAGCGACTATTATCCGCGAGCCTGTCGGCCCCCCTTCTTCAGCCGAGAAGAATAGCAGCGCTAAAGTGCAGATGCAGGCCAGGGGTTTTAGCAAGACGAAGAAACAAAAAATCCTCAGTCCTGTCGCGGCTGCGTTTGTTCCGGTTTCATTCGCACCCAAGATGGAAAGCAAGCCGGAAAGCAAGCCCAAGAAGAAGTCTCAGCAGGGCATAAATACCAGATGATCTTAGCTCCGGAGTTACATAGTCGAATCAGTGCCTGTCCTGCACAGTCTATCCAGTACGAAGCAACGCTCTTTACCGTTATGACCTGTTGTCGCATAATTCACACTGAAAGGTCTGACGGGTGAACCGTTCCACTGTCAACTACGACGAGCTCCGTTAGTCAATCAAGTTCGACGAGCGATATACCTGCCAGCCAGTACATTGCTGAAGCTCGAGTGTTGATGCGTGCTCGCCTACTAATACGAGGACTTACCACTGTCGTGCCATTGTGCGCCGGGTCCTGAGCGAGGTTCCGCTTGGGACTTGTCCCCCGCAACTCGTCGAGTGGCCTTCCACAATGCGGTTCCAGACTTTTCGGCGCAGTATGACTGTTCGATGGTGATCTCTACCATGGCTGACCTGACGTCACGCACGTATTGCAGCTCGACATGGCACCGCTGACTGACACACCAACCGTCCTCGTTGCTAACTTGTACGATATCAGTGTAATCAAGTTTCCTTGATATATACTGGTCTGCCATCTACAACTGTGTCTTCTCCTCGCGAGAACAACGAAAATTTTGTCCTACTCATCCCTACCGCCACTCCTACCTTCATTTGGCCTTGTTGCACAGCATGCAAGCAAACACGGCGAGGCGTGTCAAAGTAGAGCAGGGCATTTCTCTGGCGATGTCGTATTGCGATTTACCCACTCTGTTGACGGTGGTGACGACAGCACGAGTCTACTACCTTGCCGGAGTAGTTCGCGCTTATCGGCGTATCGCTATCGATGGCGTATCTCAGTACCAGGATTTGAGCGACATACTTGATGGGAGGCATCCAAACAGTGAGTCCTATGTATAGCGCGCCTCCCGCGGAGATTTGCCGTGCACACTCTGATTGCGCCTTCGCTTAACATGGGTATGGCAGATCGGCGGGGCCATTGTCTTTCTCATGTACGACGCTTAAAACTGAAGTTGCGCGGCTCGCCGGTTAGAATACTACAAATTCCACTAGATCCCTCAGGTATGGTGTGTAGGGGACTGGCAAGAATGCAAAACTACTACGGTATACGAATGCTAGAGCAGGAGTACATGTTTCCGCCAAATTTGACAACTGCAGTTCATACCAATGCAGAAAGCACAGGTGGTTCTAGCGCGCGTGGGGGTGACCCGACTGAATCAGACAGGGCTCGCAGAAATGGTGGTCATGTTGTTTCCGATGTGCGAGCGAATCAAGAACTTGGCCATGATTCTTCCCTGCAAGAGGATCCCCATGTAGCAGTGGACACTCTTCGCGGTCAGGACCAGCAGGCACCCCAGGCCCAAACCGTCCCTCACTCAATACCAGCAGAGACTCAACATACTCCTATCGATAGCGCATCTCAGCAGCAGCAGCACGACGTGCAGTCCCCCTCTGATCCGCCTCGCATCCCGTTTCTTCCGCTGCCCGAGTTATTTGTGAATACGCTCTTTCTTCGGGAGGCACGCCACAAGTTTACAAGAGCAAGGGAGAAGGTCTTGAAGCGAAGCTCGTTTGAAGGCGATGAGGGTGATGACAGGCTACTAATAAGCAGCAAGCAGATACCATTTTCTCAAGTTAGGCATTTGATCATATCACCTTTTGAGTTTCCAGCTACTGGCCTTCGCCAACCGCCCGGTCCAGCTTCACCCTTTACCTCTGTTCAACATCTGGAACTGCATGTCACTAGTGGTATCCTTCTAAGTCAAGTTTGGGTAGCCAACTTGAGGGAATACTGGCAGTATGCCCCAAATATAGAACAGCTGAGCCTGATGTTCGAGGAGGGATCTGTGTTCCATTCAGCTCATATACGCTTGACTTCGTTACCCCCCTGGCAGAATCTGCAAAGCGTCCATCTTCACCTGAGAAAGAGCTATTCAAGTATTGTCGGGGGCGTACAATGGCGATTTAACGAAGAGATGGGGCGCATATGGGCAACAAGGATCGTCCAGCAGTTCATTGATGCACTCAGATCGCCTGTGTCTCAGACCCCGAAGTTTCCCATGTCACGTCAGAAAGTCCCGTTCGGTATCTCTCACATCAGGCTATATCTACCTGCAGAATCAACGTTTGTATGGGATCCGAGCGAGATGCTAAGTGCTTTTGATTTAGCGCAGGAGAACACAGACATAGGAGTAGCCAAAAAGGTGAACGTGACTTTAGTCTTCGCCGACGAGCCAGAGGGTAGTCATGAGACCTTGTATCCAGATGTATGAATGGGGCTTGAATAGAGAATCTGTCCTCCGTACTGATGGTGATCTACCTGCGTAAAGATCGGCGAAAGTATTGTCAGGCTGCAAGAACATTACATGTGCCAATATTATTTCCAGGTTATATTGCGTGAGGGGAAAAAGTCGAGGCACCCAAAAAAGCAACAAAAAAGGAACAGTTTTTTGCAAAAGGAAACTCCCGAACGGGGAATCGAACCCCGATCACCGCTGTTATCGTACTTGAGAGAGCGGTATCTTAACCATTAGACGATCCAGGACTTGTGAATTATCAATTTAACCCATCTTAGAATATATATAATCCAATTGTGGGGCAAGCCAAAATTTCCCCAGTTTTAGATTTCCTAACATTAATCCAAAAAAACGAAACGCCACAAATGACGCCTTTTAAGTTGTACACCAGAAATCCAGCCTGATCACTGTTGTTACAGGTTTTGGAGACTAGCTCATTATTGATAGCGACGTCTGCACTCGCTTCTGTTGGGCACAGCAATACAGAATGTCAAATCCAAAAAAACGTTAAAACCAAGAAACAAACCTTGGGATGGCCTGAATACCTTCGCCCGCCGAGAATGTGTTGTTCCAACACTACTGTCGTAGGTCAAAGAAAAAAGATGGAAAGACAAGAAGCCTGTTGTCTCTGTACTGTATCCCGCAAGGCCGGATTGTAAATCGCGGAAAGAAACCTACCTATACCGGCACCCGGGTCTCGACTACATTCGGGCACGTGCTGTACGCACCTGAACTGCAGATGAAGAACCCGTCGACCAGAGACTAAGCGGGGCTAGAGGACTGGAGACATATGCATGATGCTGATGAGCCAGCAGGCTATGGACCGGGTGAGGAGGAGAGCGCAAGTTGCAGGTTACTTTCCTCCCATTGCGCAGCTGCCCTTCTTCCTCGTTACGCTACTATACCCAATCGACTAACCTGCGATGGCGGTTACAGGTGAGCAGTCGACCACGAGATTGCGCTCCGAAATGAAAGTGGCAATCACCCACACGAACAATAGGACACTGCCTCTGCGGCGCGACCAAGCTCACGGCCGACATCGACCTCAAGGATCTGACCGTCGGCTTCGAGTGGGTTGTACAGGCTTGTTCTGGTGCTGTACAGGTTGACCTGACCTGAATTGACTCTTGTGTTGCCACATCTCCACCGCGTCTGACAGTCACTGCGAGTAAGTTACGCAGAAACATGCACGCTTAAAGCACGCCCTCTGATACCTTAATCACTACTAGTGGATGCCAGCGCCAGACCGGCTCCGCTTTCTCCCTCGTGCTCGTTGCTCCCCGCAATAAGGTCAAGATCACCGGGGATGTAAAGGTAGGGCTCGTAACAGAGAAGACAGATATTGGCCGCGAGCCACCCCTAGCTAACGTTCCCCAATAGGACTATGCAAAGGCCGGTGACTCCGGCAAGGATGTACATCGCATTTTTTGCGGAACGTGAGTACCAATCCTTGGACTTGTCCGCCACCTTGATCGCCTGGCTAGCAGCTGACCCTCTGCTCTGTTAATTTATCCAGCTGTGGCAGCCCTATGGGTGAGATCAGCTAGTAATGCATAATGTAACACGCAAGCGATTCTGACTGCCCCCCTTATTTTTCCGTTTCTAGCCCACGCTCCAGATGCAGTCAAGGATCTCATCGGCATCAAGGGTGGGATCCTTGATGCGGATCTAAAGAAGCAAATTCCCACACCTGCTATTGATGTCTACACTCAGGTACGATGTATCGATGGATTGTTTCACGCAGCCTTGCAAGTCCATTATCCCAGCTGACCATTGGCATCGATCCTGTTCAGAACAAGCTTTCCTGCGTGACGCAGAAGGCTGACAAGGCTTTCAGCGGCATGCCAGATCAAGACTTTCCATGGGCATGCCTGAGGAGATTAGGCGAAACACCAACTTCGTAACGGGATGCACCCGGTATTCAGCCTCCAGTTACTGCATGCACGTCCAGCGTTGATATCGACAGGAGCGGACATGCACGCAGACTCTGTAATGTGCGCGCTTTTCAAGTTTGACCAGCACGAAGGGATGCGAAAGATAAGTGTCGCAGCAACGAAGCTTATCCATTGACAATGCATATTGTGATCCTATCACATGTAAATCCGGTCTGCCCGAAGAAGCTTGCACAAATGATTTCAAGTTCCACATGGTCTTGATAGGTTTCTGAAGAAGTTAGTTCTTCTTGATGCATCGGTGTTTGACCTTCTCCTTGAGAAGCGAGTAGCGGAAGGATCACTAAAGAAGGCCGAAAGAGATTGCCCTGACGAAGCGGAATAAGGTCGAGAGCTCATTCAGTATTATAACATTTCATGACGGGGTCCGCGTATGTTGACCTGGTCTTGCCGCATTACATCTGTTCCGCGCTGGGCCGGTTGGACTCACCTAGGTCTTTGATCCGACCTGGTCAAACTCCCAAACCCACGCTATCCCAACAGTACGTCAAGAGATTGCATTTTATGCAATTAAGATGCTGAATTCCGGGATCACGTGCTCTACTAGTGCAATGCTGGCCGGGATGTATTCGCAAGATCTGTGCCCCCCTATGCATCATCCAACAAGCCTGTGGATCTACTCAGCATAGACGGTTACGACTCTCTGAAGATGGGCAATGGGGCATACTACGCTAGTATAATTTTGAACCGCAGGATATCTCGCGGCAAGCTCCATTTTTTGGGATTACTCCAGCCTTTTTGGATTTAGCCGGTCTTTTTTTTTGGATTGAACATGGCGGGGGAAATGCATTACGCACGCACGACTACAACCTGAAATAGCTATAACCGTACAGTGTGGGACTCCTTTCTAGAACGCCGGTCATTCACGTGCCCCTCAAGCATGTAGCATGGACACTAACAAGACTCATCAAAGAAGTACAACGACCGGTTAGCTCAGGTTGGTAGCATCACCCCTACAGTTGCAATTCGCGCTCTAATTTCATTTTCTCTTCTCAGCTGGTTAGAGCGTCCGACTGTTACTACAACAGTTTCATCGGGAGGTCGACAGTTCAATCCTGTCACTGGTCGATTCTTTTGCTCAGTTTTTTCTTCTGGTCGATCGTCTCCCTCATGGCCCCTCTGTCGGTTCAACCCTGTTTCCCTCGCACGTGCCAGTGTGGTTCCACCATATGACCCCGCAGGGCTTTCTTTTTGGAAACCACCAGGACTATTCCAGCTGCAGTACAAGCGGGTCCTGGGCCACCAATGTCATTTTCGAGAACTTCGTCGCTCAATACGAGCGTGGCGAGTTACCTCGAGATGTGGCTGAGGCCAACATCGCTAGGGCTGTCAATTGAAACGTTTCAAGTGCCAGTGCGCGCCGTGGGCGTTCCAGCGGTACCAGCTTCGATCGCTCTTGCCTTCGCTTCAAGCGCAAGCCTTTAAGCTCGTGTTCCTATTAGGTGAGTTTTCCTTATCACTACAAAGCCGCAAGTCTTTAAGCTCGTGTTTCAATTACCCACCCCCCACCCTAACGCTATCGCCACCACACGTGCGCCTTGCGCTACCTCTTTGGGAGTATACACACATTGGGTGTCTTGAAAGTATTATTTCTTCTACGACGCGGTAGTACTCCATTTATTGATGTAAGTATAATACTTGGTAGAGGATCACCCACCGGCGCAATGCAGTTCTAAATGTATTACACGATCACGTTTCCACGTGCACATCGGCTTGAACGGCAGCAAGTCGAGGATCTGCCTTATTAGCTGAATGCGTTAGTCGCATAATACTATCATATAAAGTTACATTAGCTATACTACAGGCATGGCCTGAGCCTCAGTGAGTCTGTCATGTACAAGATTTGCGGCACCGACAAGCCAGTCGAAAGCCCAGAGAAACCGAAAGCTCGATAATAGCTGGTGTACAAGATTAATTAGTCTATTATCCGTCGCTTCTGTAGATTACAATGCCTAGCGTACCACATTGCGCTTGTCCGTTCCTGGATGCCAATTGAGCAAGGCAGCTCTAAATGCATATGTTACATCCAAAAAAAACAACTGGAAATTCAAACGGAATAGCCTGAATGCTGTTACCCTTCGTTAGTATAACTGTCCAATGTTTGGCCCATGGGAAAAAAAGGCAAGAAAAGGCCCATGATACTGTATCTCGCGATGCCGGATGGCACATCGCAAAAACAGGCTACCTACACCTACCCGATAATCGACCACAGTTGAAGCACGTGCTGTACATAACTGCAGATGAACCCGTCGATCAAAGACTAAGCGAGGGCAGAGGACTAGAGACACGTGATGCGGATGATGCAGCAGACCGCGCACAAGGCGGGGCGAAGACAGCGCAATGCAGGTTGTCTTCCTACTGCCAGCCAACTGCCGTCCTTCCTATTCACCCTACTACACCCAGCTTGAATCTACTAACCTACGATGACTGTTACAGGTGAGCGGACCACCGCGTCGATTGCTCCCAAAAGTGCTGATGCCAGTCACCCATACGAACACAGGACACTGCCTCTGCGGCGCGACCAAGCTCACGGCCGATATCGACCTCAAGGATGCTACCGTCGGCTTTGAGTGGGTTGTACAGGCGTGTCTTGATGCTGTACAGGCGGACTTGGCCCGAACTGACTCTGTGTCGCCACTTCTCCACCTTCTTTGATAGTCACTGCGAGTGAGTTCAGCAGAGCCATGAACGCTTGAAGCACGCCATTGATACCTTGATACCTGCCAGTGCATGCCAGCGCCAGACCGGCTCCGCTTTCTCCCTCGTGCTCGTTGCTCCCCGCGACAAGGTCAAGATCACGGGAGACGTAAAGGTAGGGTTGCCAATATCATGTTGCTCGCAAGCACATCTTACCGGCACTTCCCAATAGGACTATGCAAAGGCCGGTGACTCCGGCAAGGATGTACACCGTATCTTTTGCGGAACGTGAGTCCAATCCTTGGACTTATCCGCCACCTCGATCGCCTGGCTACCAGCTAATCCCTTGCTCTATGCATTTATCCAGCTGTGGCAGCCCTATGGGTGAGATCAGCTAATTATGCACACTGCGACTCCCCAAGCGGTTCTGACTGGCCCGTATTCTTTCCTTCCTAGCCCATGCTCCAGATGCAGCGAAGGATATCATTGCCATCAAGGGTGGTATCCTTGATGCGGATCTAAAGAAGCAAATTCCCACACCTGCTATTGACATCTACACCCAGGTAAGATGAATTGCTGCACACAGCCTTGCAAGTTTACTTTCCCTGCTGACCATTCTTCACATCAATACTCCTCAGGACAAGCTTCCCTGCGTGACACAGAAGGCTGACAAGGCTTTCAATGGTATGCCGGAATAGAGTGAACGAAATTGCAACTTCGCAACGGCACACGACCAGTCTCTAGTCTCCAGTAAACTGCATGCATGAACAGCGTCTGTATCAACAGGAGCGGACATATACGCAGGATTTGTACTGGGCGCGGTTCTGGAGCTTGCTCGACACGAAGGGACGCGAGATTCAGTGTTGAGGCAATGAAGAGTATACATATGGCAACCGCATATCATAACCTTACTAAATGTGATGCACGTCTCTCACACGGTCCCCGCTCGCAAACTGGCGAGCCCTGCATTATGATAAAGGACAACAACAATGCTTTTTTACCCCAACTGCTCACAGAATTTGCTTGCATCACTGTGTATCTACTGGAATGTTTCCTGGCCTTTCAGTGACATGATCATATGCGACATCCGGTGCACCCGAAGAAGCCTGCACAACTTCAACACAAGTGGCCACATCGTCTTGATAGGTCTCTGAAGAAGGCAGTTCTGCTTGATACGTCGGTATTTCACGTTCTCCTTGAACAGCAGGTAGCGGAAGAACCACCACAGAAGGCACAAGGAGATTACCTTGATGGAGCGGGATAAGATCAAGGGGGCATTCAAGATTATAACCTTCCATGGCGGAGATCGTGTATGTTGACCTGGCCTTGCCGACGACTGCCCAATCGTGTTGATCAAACGATATCTCGTAAAGCATGTCTTGACCCCTCCCAACCCCCTTGTCACTACTGGTCTGCTCTTGGGACGTATTGAACATATTACGGAAGTACCTCCGTTCTTCTGAATTGCCCCAGTCCAGGGTGGAGTTTATGCGCAACACACAAGGAAACCGCTCGCCAACCGGAATAGAATCATTGACCAAGGGAGGCAGACCCAAAGAGACAGAATTAAAGATCGCCACCGTAGGGACTTCAAAAGGGATAGATATCGAATGCCACGGCTCGTTTACCAATAGACCAGTGGAAGCCGGAGTCTGAGAGCCAATCATACATGCGGGATTAGAAGGGACATCACAACAAGACGAATGCTTGCAAGCAGCTCACCTGATAAGCCTCAAGTATGGCTAATTGTATCCGGTCCCACTCATCCTCGGTGGTCCAATAGCTTCGCAAGCTGTCTCTGTATTTACTAAATCGCGCAGGTTCTTGATATCTGGAAAGCCTTACATCCTCTTTACCTACGCGTTCAAGCACTAGAAGGGAATTGAAGTGCTTTATGACATGAGTATCGGCAAGAAAGAGGAAGGCGATCGCTTCGATAAGCCGACGGGAAAGTGTAATCCTATGCTTTCTTAAGATTATTGCGAGGTGAGGCTTCAAGATAGCCAAAAGATCGGCCTCAGTTGTCCGATATACGAAAGTTATCTTCAGTCTCATATCGTCGTTGTTACTACCATCGGGTGAATTGGCGCTTCCTGTTTGCCGTTCAAGGCGAAACGGAAACACCCCCGGTTGCTCTCGCTTGATATTTACCGGCTTATTGCGCTCTCTACATCCGGGCACGACTCTGAACGATGGCGTGTCTTCTAGAAGCGCTTGCTTTACACGAAGAGGCAAGCGTTCTGGCGTTGAAACGGTAAACTTTGACAAGAGGCTGAAAATCACAGCTTCCATTAGCGATGGGCACGTTATCGTGAGGAGGGAACGAGTCACATACAAAGTTCCACGCCTGTAATCGTGTACTGTGACATCGAGGGGCAAGGCTGTCCTTAGCCTTATGCATGTCCTCAGCAACCGCCTCTTTTCTGGTCGGTCAGTGGTATGATAGTGCACAGTAAGTGGCAGCTGGAGACGAGTGCGTTAAAGCTAACAATCACAGCTAGGCGGTCGGAGTGCTAACTTACGTATATGTGTTGCGAACGTGCCAGTGAGTGATATGCTAACGAAATTTGCAAGGTATCCGTTTCGCTGATAGATGATAAAGTCAAGGACCGACTGTCGGAGTTGACTTGTAGCAAGCAGCTTCCGTTTACGAGTGTGGCAGTCTCGTATATTATTTGAAGCTTGTTTGTCGTATCTTCAAAATATATGGTTGCCTTGCTCGGCGTTTGGCGACCTGCATGTACCGTCAAAACCATTTGGCGAGGTTTATCGAGACATGCTGTGAATGTGCGCGTTTCAGCATGACTCCGGTGTACCATGGAGTAATCTGTCTTACTTTCAGTTACCTCCTCTGCAGTGATATCCAAGGCCAGGGGATCTTGCGCGAAGTTTACTACAGGTTGTTTGTGATGGGTCAAACTGTATGGCTTCAATACTGAACTAGCCGAGAGCGCATCGTCACGATGCGTATGCTGAAAGACTATCCGAGAAGTACGAATTTGCGATGTGTCCAAAGCGTAGATGCCGACAAGCGAAACCTAGAGACAGCAACATCGGCGCTAGTCACGGCACCCTTTCTGGCGTGAACAATGGGACATACCAGAGCAGACACAGTGACCGAGTTATTGTTCCCTGGCTTGAGCTGAACCGAGCCGCTTGCGAGCCAAATGGGCTCTTCATGCGTGCTCGTGAACTTGAGGCGGATGTCTTCGACATCAATCGTCTGTAAAGACGTATTTGTATGAGCCATGCAACCTTGTGCCCGGAAAACGTTGGCCACACGTACGCAAGGTAAGTGACTGGCGATAGTGACTTCTACATTCACGCCATCCTCGCCTTCCAAGAAATGCCCAACAGCAGACGCAAGTGAAACCGTGAAGGCAGGCACGTCAATGATGGCAAAGTCTAGAAATGTGAGATTTAGTCATCTGTTCAACGTAGAGCGATGACACTCATACCTTTATTCAGTTTTCCACTGAGCTGCCGTGCCTCCGCTAGCAACGAGCTTGCAGCTTCGGGACCATCCATTCGCCTAGTTGCCAATGTCCAGCTGAGCGATCCCGTAGAAAGGCCATTCCTGATCAGCGCTAAGACAGAGAGCAATCTCCGTGTCTGGCCATCGGCATCGTCGAGGTCCTCGCTCAAAGCGACCGTCTGGCGCAAAAGTTGTGCTTCGACAGCTACCCAGCGAGTACGATCGAAATCATTTACAAGGGTAGAATATATATCTAGAGCCCGATTGTGGTTATTCCGCGCTCTAAGAAGCGAGAGATGAATAGCAATCCATATTAGATGACCCTAGAAGTTCAATGTCTCCTGTAAAAACCCACTGTTCCAGCGCGGCAAGAGTGCCTTTGACCTTGTTCGCATTCCGCATTCGCAGACTCCCGCTCCAGGCTTCGTGTACGCGATCTAGCATGGATCTGTACATTCGATCGAAAGCTGCTTCATTCCCGAAGCTATCTTGCAGGTCCGTATTGCTGCTTTCCAAGTGCACAGGTGATTCCAGCACCATATCCGCATCACCCTCCTGGTCCTCCAGTTCCTCGAGTAGTAACGACTGGGCGCTCATTAGGAATGGATGCGCTCGAGGGAGGTAGCCGCATGTCATTCCCAATTTCTCGACCTGACGAGTCGCCAATTCTAGGAGCTCTGCTAAAATGGGTAGCAGATCTGGTATAGCTGCTGCGTTCATTTTACGGGCGTTGAGAAGCCGGTGACATTCGTCAACCGCCACTAAACTCGCTGTAAAGGTCCAAGATTCCATAAAATACTTCTTGAGCAGCCCCTGAATACAAACAAACGTAATCAGCCAACACGAGCAGACCTCACAATCGCTTATACGCACGTGGTGGCTACGCAACATCTTTGCCATGCTATATATGAAGGACTTAGCCCTCTTCGCAAGGTCAACCACCCTGCCTAAGCCAGAAACTAGGGAGGCTTGTCTAGAAAACAGGTATATCCGGAAGTCAAAGACTGAAATATCATTTTGCATTATCAAGCCACGATATGGTTTGTCGTGACCGGAAAGAATGGAGAGACTATCATCCCCGTCCAGATTACCGCCGATGCGCGAGAACCAAGGGAATGTCTGATCTTTCGCACCGAGGTAGTATGATGCTTCCAACTCATCATATTGTAGAAGAGCATCTTCGAGCAGGTTCATCGCTTCGAACGAATGCGCTAGTCCCTCCTGAACATGCGATCAGCGTTGACCAACACCTGAAACGATATTTTTGACTATGCTGCTTACTTTTTGAATGAAGAAAGTGCAAAAATTCCAGCCTGGAAGTTGCCTCTGTGAGTCAATTTTGCGAACATCTTCTTCATAACTCGTAAAGTTGGCATCGAAAGAGAGTATGATGCTTTCCTTTACTTTCAAGAGGAAATCTCGCCAGATGCTGCTGTATTCCTTGTTGTTATCGTCCGCTAAAGAACCGGGAACCGGCAGTTGCAGCACTCTGCACGGAAAATCATGAGTGGAGCCTGATTAGCATTTGTACGCTGCATCCTACCTATCTATTTTTCCAATATTGAAGTCGGCTCTAATCTTATCAAAGACAGATCCTTTACGGATGTAGAACTTCGCCGGACCTGTCTTCTGCGATGTTACATGTATTATAAGCCATTCTTGGAGCTTTTTCTTCTGCACCGTATTAAGCCATTCTCGTATTTGAGGTCTTAGTGTGACTCTGTACGCTTCGTTATCATCGCTCGCTACGAACATCAAGTGGAGATATGGTCTTTCCAAAAGATTGATGGGTATCTGGTGAGGTGCTGCATCCTTCGTGCTCTCCTGAAACGAGCGGAACTCGAGATTTAGGGACTCGATTGTTCGCGTAGTAGAGCGAGAAGAACTCTTCCACTGCAAGTCGGTTAATGGCAGATGAGAGGAGAACTCATTTGTAATAGGCGTTCGCACGGAGGTGTGGGCAGGCAGAAACTCGAGAGAAACAATAACCCGTCGAGCTGCATTGACGCGACCAAGGCTAGCGCGAGATGCAGCCTCGGGGTTTGATTCCATGCCGGGCGTGTGCTGGATGCCAGTGCAGAGCTTTCTATGATCTGTTCACTTCGCCCGTCATGCACCATGTATTAAAGGTGATGGCTTCTCCTGCACCTTCAAGCAGTGCCACTGGGGGATCCTCGGGCCTGACGTGGCTTCTCGTGCGTTTCTGACTGGCCCGGGTCATGTTGGGACTGCTTCAAGCATCGTGCGACACTGTGCAGAGATTGTCTATTGTGTACACCTGCAAAAGCAAGTAGTCCGAAAGAGCGATTGATGTCTACTCCAGCGGACCGCGATCGGCGTGCTTGATTTCTGGCGGGAGGTGATTTGATGGAGGCTCTCTCGCTGACATAGATGTCAGTTGGGAGCCTCGCACCATGGGAAGCCTTCACGTTCCATTCATAGAGCTGTTACCCAAGGTTTTGCTAGAATCAAGATCACCAGCAGAGGTGCGATCACGTATTAGAAGTGTGTTTGCCTCTGTACGAACAGCAGCATGGCAGCAGTAGCAGCGAAGGACAAGGTGTGAGTTCAATGAACGACGTAATAAATCGCTTTACCGACGAAACTTGTTTTCATACAGCCTGGTCTTCGGTTCCAATGCCTCCGGCGCTCGAGGGTCCGTGAAAGCTCTCCTCACCAAGATTACTGGAATCAATAGCAAACATGGGCCCTTTAGCTGTATTATCTGCTTGGGCGACATGTTTCCTGCGGACGAAGACGACACGGACGAAGATGTCACAGCTCTCCTGAACGGCAGCCTGGCTGTACCTTGCTCTACATATTGCATGCTCGGCAGCAGGCCTTTACCAAAACGCATAACAGCAAAGAGCGAAGCGAGCAACGGCGAAATATGCGAAAACTTATTCTTTCTCGGTGAGTATGATGCTTTGCGAAGCTCGCCCCTTGCGTCTCTACGCTCCCTGGAGGTCTACCTGTCTTTCCCTCTGCCGGCCTATGATATCCCCAAGGATGACCGCGACGCATGATTACTTAGGTAGCATGCGTCAAGTTCTTTACACTTGATATGAGAGTTTCCATGCCCTTCAGAAAGGCAGGGCGGGTATCTGCCAGACCTGTGGCTTGTGCTTGGACAGCTTCCGGATGGCAGTCGCGATACTGCAACCGCTGTTGTCCAACACACGAGACGTCATTAAGCTTTTACCCGCTTGCTCACTGCTTACCAAAACAATCTTGATCTAATATGAGGCCTCGCTAAAAACCTCCTCACTTTGCCTCAACCCTCATCCCATTCACAACCATCCGGTCTAGATACTGATTATACCACTTTTCTCGCTTGTCAGGGAAGCAAACAGTTCTGACGCTCTCTTCAGGACTCAAGATAGCTGCTTTCGGTGGTTCATTCGATCTGGATTCCTTCACCTCGCCCACCGTTCCTCCCTCAACCCCAAGTTTCACTTCAGCTTCGCTTGAAGCATTCATATCCAACCCTTCCCTTTCGAGCACCGATATACTTCTCACGCATACATGGCCTAGTCAAATTACACGATTCTCTGAAAAGCCTATACCACAACCCTCCTCGCCGGGTGGCAGTGAAGTGGATGGCGGCAATCCTGCTGCTTGGGGTATTCCGGCCATGCACAAAGTATTTGCCAAAGCCAAGCCGAAATACGCCTTTGTGGGTGACAAGAATGTCTTTTGGGAGCGAGAACCCTTCGTATATCCTGCAACGCATACATACGCCGAAGACGCACCAGCCAATCAAAACGCTACGCGGTTCATATCGCTAGGACAATTTAATAACACAACAAAACAAAGGCAGTTTTATGCTTTCAGCGTCGCGCCTTCGTCTGCTTCTTCTACAACGGAAATTCCAGCGAATGTCACACCGTGTCCGTTTCAGATACAATCTGGAGGATCAACGGTTTCAAAGGGCCAGAACAAGCGCTCATTACCCGAAGACGACTTTGATGAAGGCGGTGGTAATAGCTATATCTTTGGTGGGGTCGATAAATCAGCTTCGGATGCAAGAAAGCGGCGACATGGAGAACCGCCACAGGGATACAAGTGCAAGATTTGTAGCGTGCCCGGTCATTTCGTCCAAGACTGTCCAGAAAAGGTGGATCATCCTGCTGGTCCTAAAAAGGCGGCGAATGGCGCACCACCGCCTGACACCTACGTTTGCCGGCTATGTGTAAGTGCAATATGATTCCCCCTATTGGCCCTCGGAGTCTGATGCCGAACCCTCGCAGAATGTTCCTGGGCATTGGATCCAAGACTGCCCACTTTCGGGCCAGCAGAGCGGCGAGGGCAAACCAAAAGCAGGGGAACCACGAAAGGAAATTGCACGTGAGTCTGCTGCAGCTGCGTCCTGCTCGCAACGAATGAGCTGATGATCAAGCTGCTCTAGCCGATGAGTGCTGGTTTTGTCTATCGAATCCTAAGGTGACAAAGCACCTTATCGCGTCCATTGGTGCCGAGACGTATGTTACCCTGCCGAAGGGGCAGTTACTCGATACGTCAGACACAGCGAGCCTGGTTCCAGGTGGAGGCCATGTTCTGATCATTCCGGTATGTTCGATATCACGAACACATCCGCTATCGCTAAGCAAAGCCGGTGTATTCAACAGATTGCTCACTACCCCACACTTTCATCTGTGCCTGAAGAAATGGTCGGGCCACTGCAAGCCGAAATAGATGCGTACAAGAGAGCCCTTCAAACCTGCTATGAACAATATGGTGCGAAAATGATCTGTTGGGAAATCAGCCGGACGGCTGGTGCTAAGAGCGCGCATGCTCATATACAGGTACTGCCTATTCTTCTCTCATTATCGTTTACCCTATACTCACCGGCGTATACTGCATTTCCAGGTATGCCCGCTACCCGCACAAATTGCAGGGTCCGCCAAGCAAGTCTTCGAAGAAGAGGGCGCCAAGGCCAGTTACGACTTCACAACTGATCCGACTCAGGTCTCACGTGCACTCCAAAGTGGCAACTACTTCCGCCTTGACCTGCCGGATGGCACCAAGATGGTGCATGCTATTCGACCTGGTGAAAGGTTTAACTTGCAGTTCGGCCGGACGACGATAGCACAGTTACTCGATAGACCTGCCCGAGCGGATTGGAAAGCCTGTGCTAAACCGGATGATGAAGAAGGGGAGGATAAGAAACTTTTTGCGAAAGCCTTCAGTAAATACGATCCTAGCGGGTGAAGGCTCGACATTCTGTTCTGCACAGCAGCTCTTTTAGCAGTGCAACGCATGGCTACAGGAACCCGATTTTACTAGAATGGGAACACTGGTATATGACTGGAGCTGATAATAAATTGATTGTTGCTTCATGCTTTGCGCATCTGGAACAATGGCCTCATGTAAAGGGTAAGCTGCTGCCTCCTAGTCGCGAAAATGCTCCACTTCGGCCGTAGCATCGCCCGCTGCAACCGGAGATTCCTCTTTCTTTGTCTTTTTCAGCTTTTCTGTCATCTCACGCTCGTCATCGGAGTCAATGTCTCCTTTGGCCTTAGCTCGCTTCCTCTTTCGCTGTTCCCACGCGTAGAAATCGTCCGCTTCCCACCATTCTGTCACCGCCAGTCCATCAGCCAGGTCTCGTTTTATTGGGGACGAACTTAGGCGTACCTTCAGGTTGATCATTCAATTCCTCCAGGTCATCATCGGAATAGACCTCTTCACCCTTTTTCTTCTTCTTTATCGGTGCTGAAATGTAGAAACACCTCAAGCTGGGTCAGTTTCAACGGAACGACGGCAGGATAAATTGCCAAGCACTACCTGGCGGGATCGGCTTCTTCTTTGGCGGCGGCACGCCTCTAAAAGTGAGTAGAGAGGGGATAGTCGAGCGCTTGCTTAAACCTTGTGGCTTTATTCCTCGTCCGCCCCCCTTGGCGACTACCATGTCATGAAAGCCTTAGTTGACAAAGGCAGAAGAAAGCGTATACGAGTTAGTCGGAATCCAAATAGACTAAGACTGGGTATAAAGGAATGGAGCTCACGTTTTCCAGTGCTGGTGAGGACAGTCTTTGTATCTACTGTACCACTTTTAGCCTTCAGTAGGGGGACCAGTGTCGTTTTGCCAGTTGCTTCAACATCTGTAGCTAACTTCTGTGCTGAGACAGCCGCATTGATATCTTTGATATGCAGTGCTGATCTGCTGACTTCTTCTTCAGCTGCTTGGCTGCGCTCGATAGCATCTCTGCTTTCCACCGCAGGCTGCACTTCCGCCGAAATGCTAATTTCCCGCTCTCTACCCTCGTGTGCAGGGGCCTCCTCATCGCTTTCGATGACTCGGACAGTTGACGTTCTCTTACCCACAGGCCTTGATAGCTTCTTTGCATTGGTCAAACTGTCGCCGCCTGCCGTGGAAGTTTGGGCGGGTGCTGGATCATCGTCATCCTCTTGGCGTACTCTTTTGGGCGGACGATTCCCGCGTGATGGCGGCGGCCTGGTCTTTTTGGGGCTGTTATCGATTATGACGGCATATGCTGGCGACCTTGAGCGTCTGCGGTCCGTTTGTAGGGATACCTTCGACATGTTGTCTGCTTGTGGCGGGGGGTTTCTCGGTGACCGGCTCACCAATGCGAAGGATAGCGAATCTTGGACTGCGTCAATGTCACTTTCAGAAGACTCTCCTTCTTCTTCGCTGTCCACTAGTCTTGCATTAGCCTTCTTCCTGGATTTCTTCCCGTATGTTTTGGAGGATCCAGGCCTTCTGGACACAGGCTCATCGTTCGATGACAGTGACGACGAATTGCCGGGATGTGTGCCCCGCTGAGGGGAGCCTTTCGAAGTATCTATGGGAGTCGGCTCGTGAATGCGGGTGCGGGGTAGCGTGATCTGGTCATCTGCCATATCTTCATCATCTAGGAATTCCTTCGAGCGCGGCTGCAGACCGTTGGATGACCGCGTTTCACACTGCGGGTCCTTATTTCTCTTACCCGTTCTTGATGTCTTACTAACAATACTAACTTTTACAGGCTCTTCGGTGTCGGAATTCGCAACGTCCCTGCTCGAGATGGGAGAGCCATCGCTCTTCAAAGGCGAACACACTGCAGAAGGCTGTCCCTTCGCTTTCTTTAAGCGGCTTGAACTCTTGTGTACGGGTTCTTGTAATGCAGCTGTAGTCGACTTGCTCTGGCCTTTCTTCCTTTTCGACCTTTTCGCCCACCTATCCGTGGCTTCGCCCTTGCCGTTATAGTCTGAGTCTTCTTCCGACTCCTTCGCCATGACCTGGCCTATTGTCTTCAGATCGTCATGGATGGCTTGTGTGCCATTACTAGTCATATCCGAGTCCAAGTCAGACACCTGTCTGCCTTTGCCTTTGATTGTAGCGTCAGGCTGTTTAGTAGAAGGAACCTTCTTGTGAGGTTTGGCTGTTGGATGCCCCTCCTCCCCATCGGTATCGGTATCGAATGCAGGACCTGGGGCTTTGCGAGGGGCCTTTCCCCCTCCGTCCTTAGATCCGCTTGCTGCCCTCTTCACAGTTGGGTGGCCTTTCGTGCGTTTTAGGCGAAGTTCATCCTCTTCATCCACGTCACTGGGTCTGGCAGACGTGCTAGCTTTGGGGACTCTTTTCGGCGAAGTTGCACGGGGTGGACTCGGTCCTCTAACGGCCTCCCGCACTTCCTTGCTCGCTAGGACCAGAGGTCTAGCTTTTAGTCGTTGCCTCGTCTTGACCGCCTCTGCAGCGGTCTCCGTACGTAAACCTTGTAGCACGCTACTGCCCAGCATTCCTGGTCTGGTAGCAGGAGATACGGCCTCTTCCGATAAAGCATCCTCTCGCTCCGATGGCACCACCTCGGTCGTGGCAACACTGGTGCCGACTTCGGATGAACTGCCCGCGTCAGGGTCACGTGTGCAGGGAGTCTTGTTGATGCCGGACGATTTTGGGTCCACCGCAAGATTGCGCTGCTCTACAGTAGCTGGATTCGACTCGTAGTCCATATGTGTGTTCTTGAAGGCTAATAACGTTGATGAGACCGTTGCCCGAGGTCCGCGAGAGTCAGCTTCCTGTAGCTCGATCACGTCCTGTTGAAGGTGTAAACACACCTCGGCGAGTACTGGAAGTCGGTCCCTGGTGGACGTAGCCGTTGATGCCGCCTTCTATCGCTGTGTTGGGAGATTCGACGTCATCTTGTCCATGGTCCGACTCCACGTCCATGTCGAGAGCGGGTCCAGTGGATGCTTCGTCTGAAGAGTCCGGGACAATGTCTGGCTCGTCTGCCATGTTCGGTACTTCGTCAGCCTCCAAGCCGTCATCGTCGCTGAAGAGAAAGTTGTCTGTCTGCACGAAGGTCTGCATCTGTTGGATGTGACCAGTCTTCTTTGTTGTCCCGGTATCGTTGGTGAGACGTGCGATCTCAGCGGAAAGCGGGCTCAAGGCGAGGTCGGTGGTGGATAGCGTTGCGTGTAGAGTGAAGCTTTCGTTCCTGCGGGACAAATCTCAGGACAGCCCTGCTAGGGCATGCAACACTTGACCTACTCCATCAAGGGAAGCGACGTCTCACGTGAAGACGTGGTCCGTGTCGAATCAACACACGCAGGCAGGATCAACGCCTGGTGGCAAGACCGGCATATTGGCCCAAACGCATATATTGACATTGCGAGAGATCACATCTCGATATATACACATTTCTTCGTTTGGCCAGCGTAAACAAAGGAGAGAACTGTTAGAATGCTTGTCAGGTCCGTAGTGGACACGCCACCTAATTCTGATGAGGATGCAAAGCTTGTCATTGCTTCTCACGTGGTCTTTGGTGATCTGGTTCATCTTAGTGCAGACAGGCTGCCTCGCAGACGGAAGTATAGCTTCGGCCATATCGAAGGCTGGTCAGTGCTTCTCTATACCCACTGCGCTCAGCTATTATTACTCCTGCGGAGAAGACAGGGATAGGACTCAAGTCAGCGAAAGCGGATTGATGCAACAGAGTTAGCTGGGTACGATCATAAAGTCTCTTAGCGAGGGCGACCGAATGAGACTTCTACAGGGTACGCTCCGTTATTCAGGAAGGTAGGTATGTAGATTTCAACAATTATGATGGCGCGCCATTAATGCTTGGAGGGTCCAGGGGTACCGTTCCATCCTTTGGCGCGACCTAACGCTCCAGGGGTCAGCTGAAGCATCTCTTCGATGCCAGCTTGGATGTTATTGAATAGTTGCCCCTGGCTAGGAGAGTTCTGCGAAGTATTGGGACATTCGAAGCGACTCATGTCAGAGGAAGACGAGGGTAGGCGACCTTAGCAGACTTACCGGAGGCAAAGCCGGAGACGCGTGAGACAATGTAGCAGAGGCGATGTCTACATCTTTAATGGCACGACTTCTATCCATAAGTATATCGAGTCGCTTGAGATATTTGGCATGGTCATGCTGCATTTGGAGCAGCTTGATTTCGTGTTCCAGGCGATCTTTGACATTTGATCTTTCGACATCGACTCTCAGCTTGTCTACTTCAGACTGTATCTTTGCTACTTCGGTAGCAGTCTCTGTGTCGTGTTTAGCTGATCTGATTTCTTCGGCTCGCAATCTGATCATCTCCTTCTTAGCCCTATCGCCTAAAACCGGAAGGGAATAAAAAATCGCGTCCGAGACTAGATAGCGTAAGAGTCTATCTCTATCCATGCCCGCTTTGAAGCATTCCTCATTTGATAATGGAAAGACGTCGTAGCCGGACAGATGGTCGACGATAATGTTGAAGCTGCCTGGGTGCCGATCGACCTTGAGGATGTTGTTGCTGCCAGACATGCCGCCCGGCGACTTCATCAGGTATGTTGTTTCAAGAAGGTTGCCCGATTCGAAGGAGATTTGCTCTCGACTGAGATTGAAAACCTTGTCTCGAACTACAACTTGGTATGGTGGTTTATAGCTCATGCTTGAGACGCGACAGAGAGCAAAGAGTACTTGAGCGACGTTAGTGGTCAGGAGACAAGAGGGGTGAATCGCTGCTAGTACACCATGTCGGACTTGTGTGCACCTAATGGTAAAATGCCTTGTCTGACACATAGCAGGCTCCTCTTCACACAGGCCGTCCGTTATGCTTGATGCGGCCGGCGTCAGCGGCGGCCAGCATTGTAGGTATAGCAGTATTGCGTGCTCGAGCTCTATAAGCAAGGATTGTAGGGGACTGCGCAGTCTGCTAATCCCGTTACGTAGAACCCGGACAGTACACGAGCAAAGCGTTACCGGTACCTTCGGAGCTGGTCTCAGATGGAGGGAGCGAAGGCAGTCGCAAGCATGAGGAGCACTCCTTTCGAATGTATTGCACTAGATAAGCACCCAAATGCACAGGTGACTACACAGACCATGCTGGCCTGTTGGACCTTGATCGACCGACCACTTGGTGTTCGGTGACTGGCGGAGAAGCAGAGTAACGCAGGTGTAGGCTTCGCAGTAGGATATCCATGCTCTGTTGAGCTTTTCGACTTGCTTTAGACCGTCCAAACGTGTGCCATTGTGCATGTTCGGTGGCCAGTTGCTGCAAAGAAGGTCCGCAGGCAGCCTTTGCTCTCGCCTCACCTCCAAGCGCCAAAATTCAGAGTGGCACCTTATTGCGAAGGTCTGAGAAGCTGGCGGAGAACCAGGAGGCTGCTCGCTGAAGACCGCAGAGCGAGGGGAGGCTACGAGAAAGCTTCCGAGGTTGGCCGCACCCCGACGCAGCCATGGCCAACCCAGCACACCCGGTGCCGACAGAAGTCACCAGCATATCGTTCGGCTTCCTCACGTCGGAGCAGGTCAGGCGGATCTCAGTCAAGCAGATCACCAATCCAGTCCTCTTCGATGCCTTGAACAACCCTACGCCTGGAGGCCTCTATGACCCTGCCCTCGGGCCTACCTCTCGAGGCGACATGTTAGCATTTTCAGCCGATGATCGAAAGTACCACCTGGACAAGTAGAAGCTGACTTTCACGCATGTCATTTGATGTGAACTTGCAGCTGCACAACATGCAGACTAACTTCTTTCGACTGTCCGGGGCATTTTGGTCACATCGGTCAGTCAGCTCCCATTCCAGGACCTTGGACGCAGGTGCTGATCAGTCAAAACTTTATGCTGGTTGTGTATCCATTGGTTGCATGCTTGGATTCGCACACTACAGACCTTCCTGCACCTGTCTTCCACCCTCTTTTCATAACTCAAGTCTTCAATCTCCTGCGAGGGTCATGTCAACACTGTCATCACTTCCTCCTCACGCCCGCCATGGTGGCGCAGTATTCAGCAAGACTCATGCTGCTCGAGCGTGGATTGGCAGCGCAAGCGGACGAAGTCGCTCTTATGGCTATGAAGACTGCGAAGCAGCTTGCTAGCCACAAACGGAACAACCCGGAAGAGCAAGGCGATGATACAGAGGCAGAATCCCTCATTCAGTATAAAGGTCGCTTATGGAAGTACATAAGTGCAGAAATCAGAAAGGAAAGAGACTTGAACAACGGACAAGTGCCTACCCGAGATTCTTTCAAAGATCAGATCTGCTTCGATAAGAGAAAAGCATTGATTGCTGAATTCCTGAAATCTATCACTTCTAAAAAGCGCTGCAATCGTTGTGGAGCGTAAGTCAGCCGTAACCCTTCCGCTCCACAACACTATCTAACCTCTTCGGGCTTCCTGACAGTAACCATCATCGAATGCGCAAGGAAGGCCACACCAAAATCATGGCTTTCTCACTGACAAATAAACAACAGCTGCAAGACGAAATAGCGGGTATCAGTCGCGAGAACATCCTTTTGCGAATGGCAAGTTCGGCGAAAAAGACCAAAGCAAAATCACGATCTCGAGATGCAGTTACAGCGAAGCAGCTTCGTCACGATAGTGATGAGGAAAGCGAGCAAGGCTACAATGTAGACGAATTCGATTCGGATGCGGATAGCCAAGACCCTGAGGGACCAAACGGACGAGCAGCTACGCCTGCGGATAGCGAAGACGATCATTCCGACAACACCAGTGACACGAGTCTTGAGGAAGAGGCCAAGGAAGATAATGCTCTAGAGTCCATGGACTTAGATGAAGATGAACAAGCCCGACTAGAAGCCGACACAGCTGGTCTCGATGCCGTGACCGGAGCGTCGGAAGCTGAACGAAAGAGCGCTGCGCTCAAGCCTGTTTCGAATAGGCAGACTGAACGGATCATGACCGCTCAAGAGTGTCGCGAACATATTAGACGCCTCTTCCAGAACGAGAACGAAATCTGCCAACTTATTTATGGATCTCACGGTCCTCTCCCAACGCGCGCTAGACTGGCTGCTGAGAATGGAGCATCAAGGGATGAGCCCGCGGCTGTCACCGGTGACCTTTTCTTCCTAGACGTGGTCACTGTACCTCCGTCTAGGTTTAGACCACCTGCCAGTATGGGCGATATGACTTTCGAAAGTCCTCAAAATGAGCTGTTGTCGAATGTGGTAAGTCGATGATTAGCGTCTTTTTCCTGCGCAAAGCCGGTTTCTGAAGAAAGACACCCCTTAGCTCAAGGCTGTAATCACCATTCGTGACCGCAATGAAGCACTAAGAGAAGCGCGAGTCAAGAAACCCATGGAGAATGGTGTTGCTCCTCCTGAAGTCGACACTGTAAGACTTTACGGTCGTCTCATTGAAGCCGTCATCAATCTGCAGATCTCAGTCAACTCTTTCATGGACTCGACCAAGAATCCAGTACAACTGCGTGGTGGAAAAGAGCCGCCAATGGGTATCAAACAAGTCTTAGAGAAAAAAGAAGGTCTTTTCCGTAAGAATATGATGGGAAAGCGAGTTAACTATGCCGCTCGATCAGTCATTTCTCCTGACATCAATATCGAAACCAATGAGATTGGAGTACCACCTGTTTTCGCAACGAAACTAACTTTCCCTGAACCTGTAACACCCCACAATTTCGCTAAGCTCCGGCAACTTGTCATCAATGGCCCGAAGGTTCATCCTGGAGCTGCCTTCATTGAGATGGAAGATGGGTCTGTCATGTCTTTAGTGCGTACCTACCTGACTTACTGGTGGGTAGCATGCTGATGACTTTTCCGGTACTAATTCAGGAGGGAAAAAGCGATCAAGAACGAGCCAGTTTGGCGGCGCAACTGCTCACGCCTTCGGGCTCTTCACATTCTCCCCATGGCAGGCCTGACGTGGGCATCCCCGCAACTCGCACGCCTCAGCTTAACCGCAAAGTCTATCGGCACCTCGATGATGGCGATATTCTCATACTTAATCGACAGCCTACACTGCACAAGCCGAGCATGATGTGTCATAGAGCGAAGATATTGAAGGGAGAAAAGACGATTCGCATGCATTATGCAAATTGCAACTCGTATAATGCCGATTTCGACGGAGACGAAATGAACATGCATTTCCCGCAAAGTCACATCGCCCAAGCAGAGGCCAGATTCATCGCTGATACAGACAATCAGTATTTGGTTCCTACGTCTGGTAATCCTCTCCGCGGGCTGATCCAGGATCACGTAGTTGCTGGTACCTGGATGACAAGCAAGGATATCTTCTTCTCCCGGCAGGAGTATTATCAGCTCATATACGGTGCGCTACGACCTGAGCAGAATAGCTATGCGGGACAAGGGCGCGTGGTCACACTTCCACCTGCTATATGGAAGCCTAAGCCGATGTGGACAGGCAAGCAGATTATTTCAACGATCATCAAAAATATCACGCCAGTTGGATCAGCCGGCCTGCACATGTCATCCAAATCGAAGGTACCCGCTGAAGCTTGGGGTCCTTCCAACAAAGAAGAAGGTGTTGTCGTTTTCTACGATGGGTACATGATCACGGGCTGTCTGGACAAATCTCAGTTCGGAGCAACAGCATATGGCCTTGTACACTCATGTTACGAATTATACGGCAAAGAAACCGCAGGAAAGCTGCTGGGTGTCCTCAGTCGACTTTTCACGAATTATCTGCAACATCGGGCGTTCTCCTGTCGAATGGATGACTTGATCCTGACGAGTGAGGGCAATGGGCAAAGAGCGGAACGAATCAAAGAGGCAGACAAAAGGGGTTATATGGCTGCTTTGTCTGTTGTCGGCCTTGACAAGGAAGATCCGGACCACCCCGACACACTGCATAATCTACGCGTGCGCTTGGAAGAGGTCTTGCGCGACGACAATAAATTGGCAGGGCTTGATGCCATAGTATCATCTAAAATGGGTGAACTCAGCTCGCTTGTGATCAAAGAAGCGTTACCGAGCGGTCTCGTTAAGCCATTCCCTCATAATAATATGCAGACCATGACAATATCTGGAGCGAAAGGATCAAATGTCAATGCTTCGCAGATCTCCTGCCTATTGGGACAGCAGTCCTTGGAAGGCCGAAGAGTGCCCGTCATGGTGTCAGGAAAAACACTTCCTTCTTTCAAGGCTTTCGAAACCGCCCCTCGGGCCGGAGGCTATGTTGCACAACGCTTTTTGACAGGTATTCGCCCGCAAGAATACTACTTCCACTGCATGGCCGGACGTGAAGGTCTCATCGATACAGCCGTCAAAACCTCGCGATCAGGTTACCTGCAGAGATGTCTCATTAAGCACTTAGAGGGTATCAAAGTCAACTATGACCATACCGTTCGGAATGCAGACGCATCGGTCATCCAATTTAACTATGGCGAAGATTCGCTTGACGTTACGAGGCAGAAGATGTTGACGCAATTCGAATTTTCAGCTCGCAACTACCGTTCTCTGGTCGCACGATACAACCCAAGTTCTCTGCAAGGTCGGTTAGACGAGCATGAAGCGGTTGCCAACATGAAGTCAACCATGAAAGCTGTGGCAGCAGCTCCCATCACCCCCACTGGATTTCCAGACCTGCACGGGCTGCCAGACCCGACGATGTCAAGGTTCTCACCGACCTCATATTTGGGCAGTACGTCAGAAGCATTCGCCTTCAAGCTTAACGAGTACTTGGCTGCGAACCCACAGAAGCTGCTCAAAGCGAAAAAGAAAGAGCGCGGCACGTGGAAAGAATGGGAACTGGTGCAGAAAGATAAACTTCTTGATCCATCATACTTCAAACTCCTCATGAATCTGCGGTATATGCGTAGTTTGATCGACCCGGGCGAAGCGGTCGGATTGCTTGCATCGCAAGGGTGAGCACATGATGAACGAATTTTTGTAGCAGTTTTGAGCTTACTTGCTTTGATCTTGCAGTGTGGGCGAACCTTCCACACAGATGACTCTCAATACCTTCCATTTCGCCGGTCACGGTGCAGCCAATGTCACACTCGGTATTCCTCGTCTGCGAGAAATCGTTATGACTGCGTCAGCAAACATCAAGACGCCGACAATGAGGCTTCAGATACGCCCTGATGTTACTGCAGACCGACTTCAACATTTCTGCAAGACAGCCAGCAAAGTTACCCTGGCACAAGTTGTAGAGGAGGTTTTGGTTGATCAGAAACTTTCGAGCAAGACAGCTGCAAACGCTTACTCTCGAGAAACAATATATACTGTCCGAATGAAGTTCTACCCTCAGGCGGAATACACAGAGGAGTTCCGGACGAGCCCAGAGGAGATTTTGCGCAGTCTCGACCGATCCTTTTCGCCGTTGTTCGACAAGGAGATTATGAAAGCGCTCAAGACTGCAGCGAAAGGAGCTAAGCTGAGCGACGTAGGCAAGGCCCAAAAGAAGACTGGCGGACAAACAACCGAGACGGGTGACGATCTTGATAATGGCGATGCAGTGGGAACTCTAGAAGATGAAATGGCCATTCCGCGGGGTGGAAACGACGACGAAGAGCTCGACATGGACGCTGATGATGAGAGACGCGCGAATCAGACTAGAGAAGTAGCGATGTATGACGATCCAGACGAGAGCGATTCAGAAGAAGATGGTCAAAGCAAGGTCATGAAATATGCGACTGACACGGCTGCATTAGAAGCCGCCTACGCTTCCGGGTCAGACGATGACGATGATGACGCAGAAAGCGTTGGAAGCGACGATATCGACGATGCTGACGGGGAAGCGCTGGGCAGGAAGGAGAAGAAGCTAGCTCAAGCTGAGCACGTGGACAAGATGCGCCGCTTGGAACAACTCTTCCAAACGCGCAGCAAGTTCATACAACACGTTGAATTCGACAAACAGAATGGCGAGTGGTGTACCATGGAGCTGCAGGTATGTCTGGCTGTCCCAATAGCGGACCACATATTCATGACGCTGACCCTCACCGTATGGCAGTTTGCGGCCAAGCAACCGAAACTATTGCTTGTTGGTATCGTTGAAGCATGCTGTCGGGATGCAGTCGTACATCAGGCGCCAAAGATAGAACGCTGTTTCGAAGCAACCCCGGAGGCGGGTGCCAAAGCAGATGATCCAAAGTACTGCATGACGGAGGGTGTCAATCTTTCGGGCGCCTGGTCATTCGCTCATGGCATAGTGGACCTTAATGCTATCTACACCAACGACATCGCTGCTGTGCTGCGAACGTATGGTGTGGAAGCGGCAAGGAGCGTTCTGATCAAGGAAATCCAAGGCGTTTTCGGCGTTTATGGCATTGGTGTTGACAGACGGCATCTGTCTCTTATTGCGGACTATATGGTGCGTAGCAGAGCTGGATGGTCGCCCTCCCGCTTGGCTGATAAGCATTTCTTGTTCCCAGACCTCGGAAGGCGGTTACAAGCCTTTCAATCGAACTGGCATTGCAAACTCGCCTTCACCTTTCCTCAAAGCCTCTTTCGAGACTACCGCTGGATTCCTCTCGGATGCTACGCTGTTTGGCGACTTTGAAGATTTGACCAGTCCAAGTGCTAGCATCGTCCTCGGAAAAATCGCACAGACTGGCACAGGCATTTTCCAGGTTGCGGTTCCTGTTCAAGGCGTTCAAGTCTGAAGCAGGGTCGTCATCTGTTCGAATTAGCTCTCCCCCACCCATCGTTCGCATTGTTTACCTACCCTGATCTGTGGCGTCACCAGCCGGAGCAGTTCCTATTCCTGATGTAAAGACTAGCAGTCTACCTGTTCACCGTGTTGTAACACATACAGACCGGCAGCAATCTTCCACAGCAGCTTCACCTACACGCAAGCCTTGTAGCGAGCCATGAACCTGCAAGGTATATACGTGCGGTCACATCAGGAGCGTGCAGAGCCGGACAAGCACGTCGCATACGCCATAGAGGTGCACACGCCAAACCGGACATGGACAGTCTGGCGGAGGTACAGCGAGTTCGAGGCGCTTGTCAAGGATATCGAGAGCCAACTGGCTGTGTCAGCCTCCGAGAAGGGCAAGGAGCGAGCGTTGACGTTCTCATCCGCCTCAAGCAAGCTGCCTGAACTGCCGCCGAAACGCGCAGGCTTGGGATCTGCTCTCATCAAGCCATGGAGCGGACTGACAGGAAAGGGCAACGAGCAGTTCATCAAGGAGCGGCAGCATGGCCTGGAGACGTTCTTGCGAGGTATCCTCGGAAGCAGGGAACCCGCCGGTCAAGCAGCTAGGGAGAGTCGGGCGTTCCGGGCGTTCCTCGAGATTCCAGTTTCTACGTCATTGGGCGGGTCAACGCTAGGCCATTCCAAGAGTTCAGCGCCAGCATTCACCTCGCAAACCTGGCTGGAGGAGTACCACAGGCTCGAAGCTGTCTGTCGCGAAATCCAGTCTGCATTGAGCAAGCGAGACAGCCTGGCTGATCGAGGCGACTCGACAGCTGCACATCAATCCAACGTGCAAGCTAAGAAGCAACTTGTGGGTCTGGTCCAGCGTATGAGCAGTCTTGCTGCAAGTCTCGGCGACGAAGGTATCACGACAGCGCTCAGCGAGGGTGAGCTTCGCCGGAGAACCGATATGGTGGCAAAGCTCCAGGACAGAGCAGATGTCCTGCGCAACTTGGCAGCAGTCACCAGCACTGCAGCAGGCATGGAGAAACGCGTAGGGAATGCAAATGGCAATGCCTCTATTGCTCGTCAAGATCTTTTGTCGGGTTCGACATCGTCCCGCAAGCCTGTCACACGTGTCCTGGGTGCCAAGAAGCCTGCTGAGGAAACAGCACAAACACGAGCCTTAGGTACGTTACCCAAGGGATGGTAATATTGTGCCCAAGCTTGCATATTGCGCCCAGGCTTGCGAAGCGTCTCTGTAGTCTCTGTGAGACTGCCCAACGAGCTAACGGGATTTGCTGCTTCAGATAACGGAGGTTTACTCCAAATGCAAATGCAACAAATAGATGAGCAGGACGAACGCGTAAACTCTCTGACAGCCATCATAAGACGGTAGGTCACTGTCACACCCTCTCATATCACCGGTGGACCTTACCTTATTTGTCTCGATGTTCAGGCAACGCCAGCTAGCTACGGCCATCAACGTCGAGCTAGTCGAACAGAATGAACTCCTCGACAGATGTAGGTGGCAGTACAAGAGCTATGCAAGCTTGTCTGACGACTGGTTTTTACTCGAAAGTTTCCGACGACGTCGACCATACCGAGAGCAAGCTCTCTGGCGCCAAAAAGCAACTCAAGAAGCTGGGATCTTGATCTTTCCAGCTTCCTGTGCATCTCGCCGGAACCGTAAATGTCGTCAAGAAAGCGAGGGAATGTACTTTAGCAATACCGTTACTCTTCTGCCATTCGTGTATCTCTACTGATACACACAAGGCCGACGGTCACGCTAAGATTGGCGAGCCCGCAAGAAGGATCTCATTTTGCCCTTCCTTTCCTTTCGCTTGATGGCAGCCGCGACTTCCAGTTGAAGCTCATCCTCGTCAAGCTGGCCTCCGAAACTATACCTGTAATCCAAAGAATCAGGAAAGGACTTATCAATCGGATATACCAATACCCCCTTACCAGATGACGGTTGCTATGCCAAGAAGTGCAGTAATAATACAGCCTACCAGGGCTCCCTGAAGAATACTCATTTCAGTGAGTATAGCATCACTAGTGAAAATGAACAGCAAGTAACTTACGATGCCCTTTGCATGCCAGCCCAGCTTCTGTGGATATGGCCCGAAAGGAAGTCCCCGGAAGTCCTGCAAAGGTGGCAAGCAACCAGTAAGTACTAAGCCTGCACATGCATCCTACTTTCACTCACAGTTGTGCTGTTCCAGCCGGCTGCATTTCCTGAAGTCGCATAACCCAGTGCTGCACATTGTTCCTTCAAATAGCCTGGAGCTCCGATCTCGTTCTGCAAGATATCAGGCGCTTGTACGAAGACGACGGCCAGTCCACTTGACAAATGCCAGTCGATATGACAATGCTACAAGGCATCATGACCTGTTCAGCTACGTCGTAATGCTAGGCCTTTAAAGGCGATGTCACCTACGAAAAACCAAGCTCCCGGATTATCTACTTTCCATCTTACCGTTCTTGCACCGCCATCGGGAGGCACCATATACGTATCTCGTCGCATTGGATTTGCAAGACCTTCGGGAACGTCGGGGTTTATGGTCTTATCATCGGAGGATACGTCGTAAGATTCTGCCACCCTACAGGGACAATGGGAGCCGCGTGGTTGGCATACGGACCTAGACTGTCGGACAGAAATTGGACATGCTTACAGCTGTACTTTATGTCCATGCAAGTGGAATGGGTGGAAGCCAGCATCCCAATTGATAACTTTCCTGCAAATTTGGATGCGTGAGGTTGCCTCGGAATTGCAAAGGGTGAAGAGGCAGTTACACTTACAAGTTGACCACATCGCCTTGATTAAGTATATAAGTATTGGTCTGACCATAGATTTTTGGATCGTAGCTGTCATTTCCCATGGAGACTGTCGTGAGATAAGTTGGCACGATGGGCTGTGAGACGGGAGGATCAGCCGATTCTACCGAGAAGTGTTACGATGCCCGCAAGTCATGTCCGGCAGGCGCTACAGTACCTCTGTCGGGAGGCTGAGCATCGCCAGAGGTACTGTTGCTGTCGTCAAGCATTTCGAGAAATTATGGCTCGAGCGCCATGAACGGCGAGGATCACTTACGGTACGATAGGTGACATTGTTGAAGAATGCTCTGTTTGTTCCATCGTCTGCAGTATCGAAGAAGACGCCGAGTTCGATGTTCACATTCGCGACCAACTCCTCCTCGACTTGCACCGGCACAAGTTCCTGGTCTGGAAATTCAGTATACGCTTCCACAGTCGTGCCTGGCTGTGTGGGTGCGCTCGGATCGTAAATTGCGGTTGAGGTAATGTCTGGATAAAAACACGTCAATTTCTAGACATGGTTGGAATGCTTGTCTGTATTCACTCAATTGTAGGTCATCAGGAACGACATCAAACATGTCCGGACTCTGAAGAAAATGCCCGAATGCTTAGGAAGGCTCCTCGCAGACAGCAATAAACTCACCATGTTTGCATGAATAAGCCAATTTGCGGCGGTATCGTTGCGAGCGGTAACGAGCACGGACACCCGCTGCGCTACGGAGAGCGTGACGAGGTCAATACCGTATTCTTCAACATCAGTTCCGTCGACTGAATAACCGCAATGAAAGATGTCAGCATAAGATTGCACGATGGCTGTAAAGTGCATACCCTCAATGACGCGCATGTCGTGCCCGTCCAGCTAAGTCGAACAAAGCTATCAGCTAACTACATCCGATAGGCGCATACCTGAAGCATACCCAGAAGCTGAACATTGCAAGTGCGCTCATGTTAATGATACGCAATCGATAAGTGCGGCCTGGAACGAAAGTAATGTTTGTATTCTCCGAGAAGCCAGGAAAATACTTCTCATTCTGTGAGAAGTGCATGACGGCGGACTCTGTACGGGAAAGGGTAAATTCGAGCTCAAGCCTCCGATTAGTCGCAGTGGACTGACTTGGAACAGGCTCCGCTCCTGTTGGATTGCTTTCGGAAAGGAAACCTTTCACTAGTTCATGATACGGTTCGTGGTACCTGTTTAACACGCGTGAGGCACTCTTCGACAAAAGTAAAAAGCTTGTTTGGGTGACTCACCAATCATACAGACTGACTGTGTACTCCTCGTCATAGGCATGGACCTCTGGTTGAGCATGGATGATGAGGGGTGCACGCATACCATCGGCGTACTGGCCGGCAAAGTGACTGTGATACCAGTACGTCCCGGTTTGATTTCCTGACAGTGTTTCAATTTGGTATGTAAAAGTCTCATTGGGCGGTATGCCGCACTGCGTAACACCGACAGCTCCATCGAACCACGAAGTGGAGTTGAAGAACATGCCATGGTGGTGAACGGCGGTATTAACGTTGAGCTTGTTCGTTGCGTGGACAAGGAGAGTGTCGCCATAGTTGATCTCAATAGGAGGAGGACTAGAATCGGATCGTCCCCAGTTAGAGAACATATAATGGCAGAGTTCAGCCAATCCATAGGTAAGTGTAGCGGATACTCGATCAGCAAAGTGTACCCCTCCAGCTGTAACGGCATGGCGAAGTTGTCGAATCGGAACTTACGGCCAGGAACCGTTCACGGTCAATACTTCTCGGTCAAACAAGCCATCCGGATTTCCTCTCGCTGTCGTGATATCGTAGTATATCTCCCGGGTAGCAGCTTGCGCCAGCACCCAAAGCGGCACGGTTGCCAACAGACTTCGCATTGGGGTATGAAATTGAATTGAACGCTTCGGCCTGTGGGGTCGGTCGCTCGAAACGGGATCTAGCTAAATCGTATAAAGCAGGTCTACTCAGTCGCCAGTGAAGAAGGTATGGCTTGCTCACCGGACCGCTTAGTTTATAGGTAATCTCTCTTTTTTCAATCTCTCTAAATATAATCTGATATGATCTGATTCTTCCCTTCACCTTCTTCCTCCGCTTGTTCCGGCTCCGCTGCAGGCATGCGGAAATCTGCTCGCACGGGTGGTCTCCATCACCTAAAAGACAGTGCGATGCGGAGCTAATCGAACTTTCACACCGCGATGTGCTAATACAGCAGAGTCGCGGGAGCCAGCGTGCCTGCGTTGCCCACCCTGATGTGTCCAATTTTAGATCTGGATTACCGTAAGTTATCTGATCAGGGAGATTAGCTGCATGAGATCTCGATCGGGTCGCTCACTTTTCAGGGAGGGCTGGAGGGAGAGAAAGTACTAGCAGCAGTAGCGGCGATGTGCCCTCCGGTCGATTCCTGTCTGTTGTCGCAAAGAATCTAAAGCGTCCTTCTGTTTCTCTCAGCGCCGCTCTCATATCTCTTTTATCGATTGAGATCCTCCGACTCGACCGACAGGCAGATTACATTTGATTCCCATCACTTGAACGGCCAAATCGTTTCGCGGGGGACAGTGAATCATAGCCTACCTCAGACCCGCTCGCCAATACCTTACCTTTGCAAGGCTCACGCAATCGTGACCGACACCTGCGTCCATCCTTGACCATGGCCAAAGACTTGTTCTCTGTACCCAGTAAGTTGCCAGAGTCTGCTTGAAGAGCTGACTGGCGTAGAGCTGACAGTCTAAGGCTTACTTTAGTCTTCTTCATCGTAAGATACCGCGGTGTTAATGAATAAAGGATCGCGAAAAGGCTGATGTTCAGGTCGCCCACCTGAAATCCAGCTCTTTCGAGAAACTCTGGAGGCAGCCATCATAGTATCGGTGCTACTTGCGCTAGTAGAGCAGCTTGTCTCGGGTACCAGCCCTGACCACCCAGGGTACAAGAGCGTGACGACGCATACCCTAGGCAGGGGAGAAGGCAGCTCAAATATTGTGGAAACATCTCAAAGCTTGGGCGATGACGAGGATCTCGACAAGCACGGTCGGACTGCAACCGAACGAAAGCTACTGAGAAAACTACGAATCCAAATTTTTGCGGGTGCCGGGATTGGTCTCCTCGTAGCTTTAGCAGTGTAAGGCCAATTGACTGATAGGCCGGGTCAATACCGTTCCTGATCCATTGCTTGCACTAGTGGAGCAGCCTTCATTGCGGTCTTCTATACCCAAGTCAAAGACCTGTATGGTGCATCGGAAGATATCTGGGAAGGTGTTTTTGCGCTGGTTGCAAGCATCATGATTTGGGTCATGGCTCTAGGTTTCCTACGCATGGACCGCTCAAAGCTCAAATGGAAAATCAAGCTGGAGAAGGCTTTCGTTAAACAACAGGACAAGCTGGCTTGTGAGCAGAACTTTGAATCCTTATTGGCACATGGCCAACGTTCTGAATCTTGCTCATCGCAGCCGCAGTCGACACCAATGATGGCCAGGTCAAGCGGTCGCTTGGCACCAAATATGCCCTGCTTATACTGCCGGCAGTTACTGTAATGCGGGAAGGACTGGAGGCCGTTGTCTTCCTCGGCGGTGTCTCCTTGAGTGAACCCGGTTCCTCTATCCCGCTAGCTGCTATCTGCGGTCTTCTTGCAGGTCTCGCCGTGGGCTACCTATTGTATAAGTCATCGTCCCGCCTAAGTAAGTCGTTGGGCTGGCGTAGGCAGTGACCAGGGAAAGGCTAAGCATAGTCCCGTAGATCTGTCGTTGTTCTTGGTGACCTCGACATGCTTCCTGCTTCTCATCGGTGCCGGGCTGCTTTCGAAGTCTGTCGGGTACTTTGAAACCTATAAATACGCGCGTCTCGTCGGCGGAGATGTAGCTGAGACTGGCACCGGCCCGGGCTCATATAGCGTTCACGGCAACGTTTGGCAGTAAGTGAAGGCGGCGCTGCTACTTCGAGCTGGGCTTAGGGGAAGCTCAATACTGAATATCGCTATAGCCTGAACTGCTGCAGTCCAGAGGCAAAGACCAGCGGTTATGGTTGGTCCATCTTCAACGCCATCTTTGGCTGGAACAACAACGCCTCGATAGGCACAATCCTGTCATATGTCTTCTACTGGCTCAGCGTCGTTGTCGCTTTGGTATACATGAAGTGGTCGGAAGGCAGGGTATCCCTCTTCGGGCGAGATAGCCAGGCGGGCAAGAGGAGACGGGATCGACGCCAGACTTGCATACCTCAGGAGAGAGTCATCGAACCTATTGCTGTTGAAGAAGACGTACCTAAAGGATCCCAAGGATCCCCTGAGTTGGCTTTAGGCAAGCAGCTGACAAGTGAAGATGGCCGAGCGCAGGTTATGGAGAGTGGAATTGAGATCGATGAAGGAGACGTCGGCCGGAGGCGCGATTAGGACAGGTTGATGGGTTATGTCGCTTGGTAGCGGCCGCGACTTAGCTAGACAGCAAACAAGGCTGGCACGGAGATTAGTCAGACCTTCTTGTCCCAGAGTCCTAGTTGCCCGGCTATCCAGCACACTGAATCTGGAAGAAGTCTCGTATTGCCTCTTGCATTCCAGATAAGAAGCCTGGGTGGTGCATCGCTCGAAGCGGATGCGACCGCTGCATGCGTGTCCTGGCGAATTGCCCAAATGCGAAGATGATCGAGTTGTGCGACACGCCTACGAGACACCTTGCTCTCGACTGCTTGCATCTTGAAAGCGAAGGCCGCGCCTAAGAGCACACAGAACACCCTCTGCAACTCGGACTACTGGGAATCAGCGCTACCATGGGCGGGGAGACGTATCAGGACTTGGTCGGTAAGTGGTGCTCTCAAAGCAGCCAGCGGTGGTCCTTTTTCTAGAAAGACAGGTCGTACCGGGTGACCAAGGAAAGTGTACGACGCGTGTTCTGATGTTCATCTGGTGTGCTTTCATCCAGCGCGCATCCACTACAGCGAGTGAGCTTCGGATCCAGCCCGAGCAGCGTCCACCGCGCGGACCGACTACTAATGAATTGTTTGTCCAACTTCCGCCTGTCAAAACACACCACCCGCATCTGAACCGACCAGCCGATACTCGGACGACCAGTGGGAATACAGACATGTCATCCTTCCCAAAGCGCTGTAGGCTTGGATTTGCAAATGCCAGCGACTTGCTGTCTGTTCCTGGGAGCTGAAGCGCGGTCTCGTTTGTTTTTCTGCGCTGGACGCGTTAAGCCTCAAGCAAATCAAGCCAGAATACTTTGAAGAGAGCGGGACGCTGAGACTGCTGTCCGACAAGGTTCGTCGTGCGGTATCGATGACCAGGGCAACACGTCCGGATCCAGCTGACTGAAGCCTGTCGTATGCTTACAGGAGTGGCGAGGTTAGCAAAGGAGGTACGAAGAAACCGCTGCATCAGAACTGACGTTCTCGCTCGCAGGCATTGGCATCACCCAGTCAATGGGATGGGAACACTGTAGGCTCCATCTTACTCTGATACTCGCCCGCTTGGCTGACTCGACCTCTGCTCGACCAGATGAAACGCACGGTAAGTTGTAACAATACTAAGGAACAACTTGCAGACAGATGTGCGACATCACTAACGCCCTGACGTTTTCGTCGCTCACTCCCGTTTTTCCTTGCATTTCGCCAATTACACAGCTCCTGAACCACATATTTTGCTCTTCCGACGCGAAGTTGGGTACCAAGATAAGTGAGTCCATCTTTTGTACTCGACCTACTGGCCTATTTGAAGGAGCTAATGCGCCACATAAGATATGGCCTCCATGGCAAACCCGTCGCGCACTGAGAGATGTCAAGCTGCATCTGCCGGAAGATCGAATGCGTGTCTTTCCCGGCACTTCGCCACCAAGGCCTATGGTCAACCTCTTTCGCAAAATAAGCAATAATATTGTTCGGTTCGTCCACACAACGTATGGACCACCTGTCTGGTACCGCTTTCGTTACTTCCCTCTGTTGTTCTACTTGTTATCGTAGGCTTGAACCCTGCTTTCTTACTAGCGCTTCTTGCTGTACCACCTGTTTCGTGCCCTAGGCTTGCACGTCAATACGAGTATATAGCTATTGCTCTATTCAGCTGCACTGTGGATACTGTCGAATGCATCCGATCAATGACATTCCAACGTCTTTTTATTTTGTGGCACAAGGTGTATCTGGACATTGGCACATGCAGAGGAGACTGCTCGTTATGCTTACACCACGGTTCAACTTCCAGATCTGCACTCGATCCCGGAAGCACTGCCGCACTCACTAACAGGGCTCTTTCTATAGGACTGCGCGTGTGTATATCCACCAGTCTCGCCTATCTGCGCCCAAGCAAGCGCGTCACACGCCCAGCAGACTAATCGCGGTCCTCATCCTGGCTGGACGGTACTGTAGCGACGACAGCCAGTAGCAGGTATGTTGGCTGAATGGGATGAATGCAGTCGAGAAGAAGTCATGCTAACCCCTGGCATGCTGCACTTGTGCTCCTGACTTTGTTCTGTCTCCGCGTCTCTGTTCGCAAATGGTGACATCTGCAGAACCCAAGGTCAATCTCGGATATCCCAGCTTACTGCGGCATCCAAGTTTCACACATCCACGTTGCCGACGATCCAAACACGTTCTCTCGAAACACTCTCTTCTCGGTACAGACAATGTCCGAGTCCCCATCCAATTCCCCGGCAAAGCCTCCATCCTCAGGCGGGAGCGCGTTGAAGTCCAAGATAGCAGCATTTGAGAGTGGAGCTGCTGCTAACGCGTCCAAGCGGGATCAGGCAAAACACATACCTCATGCAGACTTGTCGAATTTACGCTCTCGCTTCGACAGAGAAGGCGAGAAACCTCTGGAAGTCAAGGGATCCTTTGGGCTTGGTGCTGCTCCTGCTACGAGGGGTGGCCTAACCCCTTCAAGAGATGGACATCGCGCCGTGTCCTTGGGCATTGGAAGAGCTGTTTCGCCCATGCAGAGCCCGTCGGTGATCCTGCCGGGGAGTACGCCCTCCTTGTCCGCAACTGGAAGAAGCGCCAGTTCTGCAACCGGGGCCAGCAGTACAGGCAGCAACACAGGCAACGCTGATGTGCGAGTGCCCACAGCTTCCTCTAGACCTATGATCCCTCGCTCAGACTCTGTGGGCTCCAATAGCACATCTGCAACCTCGACATCGGTCTCGGGTGCTACAGCGACATCAACAGCCTCATCCCTACTTCCTGGCCCACTAGCTGCTTTACGAGGAAACAGCAATACTGTTGCGTCCAGCTCTCCTTATGGGGGAGATGATTCACTCTCGGCTGGACTCAGAACTCCAATGTCGAGTATCAGTCTATCGTCCCTGCATGTGGAAGCGGGGTCCACAGTTGGCGATGTAGCATCCTCTTCAGGCGACACGACTGCCAACGAGGAGGATGCCTCCAACGTATTGGACCGCGAAGAGCGAGTGACTACACCTCACAAAGAGCCCTCTTCGCGTGATAAACCTTTGACAGATGTGGGAGAGGAACATGCCAAGTTGGCCTCTAAAAAGGACAACATGGACCTTTCTGCTGCGTCTCATGAGGGCCGCAAGAAAAAGCAGGCCGAACAATCCGATAGCATCTCACAAGGGGAGAATACATCCAATACCTACAGTGGAGACTCGGTAGACGGACAGCAAGCATCTCAAGAGGCTGTAGACCGCGCTGCTCAGGAACTCGACAAGTATGCCATGGAGAAACCGTCCTCTACTGCAATCTTCTCCCCGACGCTTGATGAAACTGCCGCTATACCCGAGTCGAGTTCGTCATCATCTCTAGCTATTCCAGATGCGGATGACGCGCTCCCCGCTGCGGGGAACGGTGACAAGTTGCTTAAATCGCCCTCTACGCCTTCGACGCCCGCTCGAAAGTCGCCTGTACGGGCTTCTTCTTCTACGTACTCCCATACAGACAGGCTTAAACGCTCAAGTACCGCCAATTCTATTGCTTCACATGCAGAAAGTGATCTTGCCGACACAAATCTCGAAGCTTATGATAATGTACATGATGCTGCCAAAGCCAAAAACGTAGGAGAATCAATGGTACCAAAGCCCATACACGGGGCAGCAAGCGACGTGCCTGTTGATACAACGGGGCCAGAACCTGAGGTGGATATATCAAGCGCTGATGCACAAACTAGCCCACTAGATAAGCTTCTACAGGAGGAGCAAAGCCTTGCACCCATCGATGTCAACGAAGCTACAGATGAAATGGATGAAGAAGGTATGCCACTCGTTAAATGCTCCGATTGTGGAAACAAAGTGTCTCTGGTTAAGCTAGCGGAGCATGTCTGTGATTCGGCCGCTACACCTGAGCCTGACAAAGCGGCGTTCCCCGCTAGTCCGCAACTCTCCGATGAACCGTTACAGCCAATATTCCCCGACAGGCGAGGGAGCGTTCCGGAAGATGTACCCAAGGGGGCATTAAGCCCTGAAACGGTGGCGTCTCCGCAGATGTCACATCGAAGTCTCACATCATCAAAGCCCGATGTCCCAGATGATGAATCCGTATCTGTGGCCAGCTTGAGCAAGGATCTAGATGACATGCGTCTCGATGACGATGACGAAGAAGCAGGTGCGTTATCAAACCACACTCCCGTTGATCTCGACAGAGCGGATGTGCGCGTCCTGAAGACACCGGTCAGCTGTGTCAAGACGCGCCATTCGTCCGTTCGATAAAGTATTCTGATTTTTTTGACCATGACTCTTCCCAGCCAGACACGCAAACATCCCCACCACGATTCCTGCTGACGGTGAAGAAGTCGAAGAAGACTACATGACTGCCCTAACCTCCCATCGGGACTCGATAGAAACCAGCAATACCCCAAGACCTGATTTTACGAACGATCTGCCTGGATCAATACCTGATTCCCGGTTGTTTACCTCGAATAATGATAATAATGTTTTGAATCGCAACGAAGATGATGAGACGGAAGAACTGGCTCTGGTCATGGCAGATGCTCCTTTGGGAACCCCGAGAAACGGATCTTTTTCTGGGACGAATGGTCAACCTCGGCAAATGCATCCCGATTCACCTACACCTGAACAAAGACAAATCCTGACCTCGGCTTACTCCAACACAGCAGATCAGACCACACCTCAGATGAATAGGACGAGCAATATGTTAGGCACGCCCACAAATGATAACGACACAACGATCGGAGTTAGGCGACGCTCTTCTGCAGGTAGACGGAAGAAAAACCTCGGCGATACAGATTCAGAAGGAGAGCTTGATCCAGGCACGGTCACTATCATTGGATAAGACTGGACGTCGGGATCGTAGTAGCAGCTTTTCCGCATGAGTTCAAGACTCTTCTGGCGTCAGGACACAGCAGGGTCATCCTCCGTAACCTCTTGTATCATCCACATTTAGTTCTTCATCTTCGCTTCCTTCGTAGAATCCCGATTCTTCAGCCTGTTCACTGTTAGCGTGCAAAATGCAGTCATTGCGTACTTCCACGATTTCCATTCTCAACAATGTGTCTTTCGTTATGCATTGCCATCAGATATGTAATATTGACAACAGACGACACTCCCCCGTCTTCACATCACTGCTCAAACGAGGTATTACAAGCGCTAGAACTGAAGTTGGGCGCCGCTATTGATCAGCACGAGTTGCGAGACCGATGGTGTATAAACATTTGCTGAACTCACCCGAATCTGGTATGTTCCATTCGCTTTGGTGAGATACCTCACCCATTTCACCGAGTTATAACCGCTCTTTTCGAAAACTTTCAAGAACCGGACCATCAATCCGGAAGCCGTGAACATCAAGACTTGGAAGTCGACAGAGATAGGAGGCCTCGACCATGCTTTCTGCAAAGTTGTGCTTGTGCGCGTTGCTTCTGCTGTAAAAGTAATATCTGATTGGCCTTGTATCCTCGGAATTCTGTGTCGTCCAGCACATGGAAAAAGTTCCAAATTGGTGTCGTCAGCCCATTTCCTTTTCACTGGGCCCTACTACAGTCCAGCATCGGACTCACTTCCAAACTATCATATTATCGGCGGCGATATATTTCGCTTTGCCCAATGAGACTTTGCAATCCACTTTCGCGGTATTGAGAGGTGTAGGAATTTTCAAGCTAACATTCGTTGCTGCTAGCTTGGAAGAGAACGTGGTTCTTATTTGAATTGTATATTCGACTTTGGTCTTGCCTATTTCTTCTATTATAGGGTGTACTTTGAAAGGCAGGTTGACATTCGTTGTGGAACGGTATCTGGGTAAAGGCGGCATCAGGATCCTACATTCAGAATAACGGCCGCTGCCAAGTTTTTGTATTGATAATTCGAGCGTACCTCATCAACTCAAACTCGCCATCAGGCGGTATGAAGGAGATGGTCCTGTCGTTGTCGAATTTCCCTAACTTTACGCATTGATGGAATTGGCAATCATCCAACTCAACAGCTGGATTATCCGGGCCATCTATTGTGGATGCTAGCTTTTGAGATAAAGCTGCTCTTCTATCTAGTACTAATTTATCATTGAGACCGAATTTACATTCCGGGGTTCCTGACAGATAGGCTCGCATCAAGATCTGACCGTCTACATCGGCCCGAAGAACAGTGCCTGTACACAACAGCGGTTAATCACTCCATCTTTTTAGTATAACTTTTCGGAATCGAGTCAGTCGTCACCTACCTTTGCTTGACATAAGGAGATTGACACTTTCTATAACATCGACGAATGCCTCGTTCTTTCGATATTTCACGTCTGACCGCCGCCAAGAGGTTGCTCCCGTCGCTTGTATCGTAATCTTGGACGAGTCCTCGCGCTGACAATAAGGAGATCAAACGGGAAGTATTAGCAAGTTACCATACAAAAGGGGCCTCTGGGAAAGGCTACTCCTGTCACTCACCACTGCCTGTTCGCTCTTTATGCCCTCGGTCGTTATGTACATTTTCAGCGTATCCGTTTCAGAATTCTGAGGATATCCAAAGTCCAGAATCTCTGTGGAAACATTGCCATGTGAGCAAAGTTGACTTCCTACGGTCGAACCAGTGGCTTCCCGACAGCGAGCGACCTTACCGTCAAGCAGCTCATATATGAGTACAAAGTTATTCTTGACGCTCTCTTCATCCAACTTTCCAAAGTAACTTCTTCCAATGCTGATAAGGCGATAGCAAAACTCGAAGACGAGCGCAGCATTGACATTGCTTTTTGTTACACATGCGATATACAGATTCAAGTGGCGGACATGGAAGAACGTCGTGCTTCCGAGTGTCAGGATGGGCGACTTGACCGAAGGGTTTGCGACTACGTGTATTCTAAATATCTCTGCTATTGAGCGTCTGGTGAGGGTTTATCCTAGCGTGAGTTCCCTTTGCAGTATAGTTATGCTGCATGCATGGTGGACCCACTTGATCTCTGGCCGAAACACCCGGCTGATCAGGACCTCGCCCTTAAGCGAGTAGATGAACACGCCGCTGATCATCGTGTGAGAGAGCGTTATGCAGGATATCGTCTACTGGTCCATAGCGTGTACTGGACGTCTGCTGTCAGCAATCGATGCAGAGTCAAGCGGCGCGCAGTCGAAGCAGGCCGTCCATCAAGCTCATGACAACTCGTTGCACAGCAACAGTCAGGACAGGCGTCTCAAATCATAGTCTACTTGAACAGGCAATCAATCCTTTCCGCATTTAACACCACGGCGCGCATGTCTACAGGACTGTCGCTGCGGTTTCGTGATCGAAGGCTGGCTTGAACAATGACATCCCCGAACGGTTTACTTACGCTCCAAAAGGCCGTAGCTAAACACGCAGATCTTACTACCGTCAGGAGTATCATACTTCAGCCTTCATCCCGGTCATCGCCAGCTAATCGAGCCGAGTTTAATTGCTACGAGGTAGAGCTTAGGGTCTCACCTCGCACTCAAGCTCTGTATGTCGAGCGAGAAGATGAATATAGCACTCACTGGAGGAGCAAGGGGTATAGGGAGAGGCTTAGTGCGCCTCCTGCTGCAAGATGGGCATTCCGTGTACGCATTAGATTCCAACGAAGGTGAACTGCGTCATACGGCCAAGCGAGCGCAAGAATGGGCTAGCTCATCAGAAGCACGATTCCACAGCCAGACGGTAGATCTGAGCGATAGAGCAGCACTGCATGATTCAGTAAAGGATATTTCGAAAGCGTTCGATGGCAAACTAGATCTCCTCATCAACAATGCGTTTGCAACGCCACATGTCTGGGCGGATGATAAGAGTATTGACGATCTAGACGCAAATATAGAAGAACAATGGGATTACAAGGTATCTGTAGGCTTGACAGCTCCCTTTATCCTTTCCCGGCTATGTACTTCAATCTTAAAAGCTACCGAGGGGGGTAAGCGGACGCCAGGATCCATCATCAACATATCGTCGACAAGAGCAGGTCAATCTGAAGACAATCACGAAGCCTACAGCGCCTGCAAAGCTGGCTTGCTTGGTCTTACTCAGTCGATGTCTGTCTCGCTAGGGCATAAGCACAATATTAGGGTGAATGCCATCTCCCCTGGCTGGATTAGCGTGGACAACGAGAACAAAGCTGCTGATGAGGGGGGCGTCAAATGGGAAGATGGCATGTCGGAAAGCGATCACAGGTGGCATCCTGCGGGGAGAGTTGGCAAGGTAGAAGATATATACAAAGCGGTCAAATACTTGGCGGCAAATGACTTTGTTACAGGTCAAGACTTAGTGGTTGATGGTGGGGTGACCAAGAAGATGGTTTATCCGGAGTGAAGTTGCTTCTATCTGTATACAGTACATCTACACTGTATTGTTTAACATTTAGGATAGTGCCCTCACGGTCCAGCAGGTGCCTGTTCTCCGCCTGAAGCAGGAGCAGCTTCCGCCCTCTCGGCATCGCTTTGCAAACCTGCTTCTTCCGGTGTTTTCGCTTTGATGACGAGTGCGTGTAGCCCAGCATCCAGTTCGGTTTGTAGGGTGGAATAGATCAGTCGATGGCGTTGCATTTGACGCTGCGTCCATAAAGGATGCTGTTAGTTTGTGCAGGCCTATTGGAAGTTCGGCGTGCGGGAGCCGAGCAACCACCAAGAGTAAATGTAGGCGCACCTTTCCTTCAAACGCCGAACTGACTACATCGACTGTAAAGTGCGATTCTCCGTTTCCGCCGCCCACAGCTCGCATTGCAGCATGGTGGCTGTAGGAAGTCCGAAGAGTATCAGTCACCGGCGCACCCGTAGCAGCGTTGCCTGAACAAGACTCACGCATGCAGGTGCGAATCATTAGTGACTTCCAAATGCAGAGGCTTCAGTGTCTCTGCAAGCTGTGTGCGAATGCATATAGCATGTCAGTCACTTGCTGCTGATATCATGATCGCTCTTCCTGCAATCGCTCGCACACCTTGGTTCGGATGGACCTCTCGACGGGACCGGCATCTTCAGCAGGCATAGACATGAAGGATCTCCTTCTCGAGGCGCTCTGACGTGTCCAACTCTTCTCCACTGATGACAGCGAGGAGACTGACTGGATTCCGGATGGTCGAGCCTGTGCCGGGGGTGCGGATGCCGATAGCGAATGCAGCAGCCGACGTCGCGCTATGCTGCTTGCACTCGAGGACAGCGGGCTGGAAGAGCGTGTGAGGCACTGGCACAAGACACGCATACAGAGGGATTCTTCGAGGATAAGGACGGAAAGAAGGATAGAGCAATCGTGGAGCAGCGTGACCGGCTGTTCTATCACGAACATTTCCTTCGAAACTGCTGACCTTTCTTCCGGGCAAGCAAATGCTTGAACAAAGATGCACTGCAATGGTCGGATCTTTATGGTGTCACATTTGTAGTAACAGGAGGCGTTATACTACCGAGATGCTTAAGTAGTATGGTAACCAGACTTCTGGCAGACCAGCTGCTGCAAGCCGTTTCGAAGGGGATTAGATTCATTGTGGGGGCTTCTTTCAATCCTGAATATGACAACGCGTATTAAGCCCTGTCCTGCCAGTAATAAGAGTCGCGTCCATCGCTTCTGACAGCTACGGGGATGTGTCGATCACGTTCGATTTGTGGATGTATAGACTGCTTCGCCTTTGGTTTTCCGCATGCAACGACACATTACTAAAGCTATTGGATCCTCCTGACACGCTATTGCCCTCTCGAGAGCTATACAGGATGCCCGACCTCTCGCTGAAGGACCTCGACCAGCTTGCTCGCCAGGATGAGGCTCAGTATGTGCATCAAGTATACGAGACGATAGCATCCCACTTCTCGTCGACAAGATACAAGGTGGGAAATGTCCTGGTTGTTACCGACTGTTCACGACCTGTCTGACCTACACAGCAGTGTTCCTGTCATTGATGCGGCCCGGTGACTTTGAAAAACGTGATATCAGCCTTGGCCAGGCATAACGCAATTCTTCGAGAGTCTCCCTTCTGGCTCATTAGGCTTGGATGCAGGCTGCGGGAATGGAAAATATCTCGGCTTGAGGAGTGTCCTGCAAAATCATCCATCGGGTCAAGAAACACCTCGACCTGCGACCTCGTCCAAAGGCAAAGGCAGGGCTGTACCGGTGGACCCATCTGTACCCGGTTACACCGAGGAAGGTCCATCAAAGGCACTGGACTTCGGAGCGGTTCTAACTATTGGTCTAGATTACTCCACGAATCTCGTAAAGATAGCAAAAGATCGCTCACATGAAGTCTTAGTTGGAGATGCTATAGATATGCCTTGGAGGGATGGTACATTTGATTTTGCAATATCGATAGCGACGATACACCACTTTACAACTCCATCGAGACGCGTAGCAGCAGTTCGGACTATGCTGCGCGCACTGAACAAAAAGCATGGCAAGCTCATCATCCAAGTTTGGGCCGTGGAGCAAACACCTCCGCCCGATTCCGGAAGTAGCCTTTCAGGGTCCAACGGACTTAAACCCTACATGAAGCGTCAGAGAGATATGGACAAGCTTGAATCAGCCACCTCTACACTGCAAAGCCTGAAGCTTTCCGAGGCTGAGAAGCAGGATGTATTCGTGCCTTGGAAACTGCAACCAGGTCAACGGTTAGAGGGTCCGGCCGACAAGGAAGTAACGAACAAGTCGGAGCCTCCTGAAGAGATCCATCAACGCTACTACCATCTTTTCAGAGGTGGCGAACTGCGAGCTATGCTACGCGACGCGGCCGAAGAGGAGCTCAGCCAAGAACAACTTCTGTCTTTCAAGATCGATGCAGAGGAGACCTGGGAATCCGGGAACTGGTCCATCGTTGGCCGCTTTCTACTAGACAGCCCCCATTGAGGACGTATCGGCCTGCTTTGCAGTGACATTAGTGATTGGTATGCGTTTAATATGTGAGCCAAAACTGGAATAGACCTTCGAGATAACGACATGCACGCGCCGTTGCAGGTGGATGCCTGACAATACATAATAGCCGAAGCCAAAGGGGTATCTGTGCATTCTATAATCTGATGAACATGCATTTATAATTCCATGGCCGTTCACGGAGGGGGCAGACGCTGAGCATGAGGGCGAATGCACTTCTGGATCTCTGACATAGAGCAGAAAAATGAGCTCCTGCCGTATATGTAGAAACATTGCTATAATGCTTTCAAAGTTCAGCCCCTTACTTGTTTCGACCCAAGCTTCTTTCGAAGGGTTTCCAGTAGTCACAACCCTGATGAGGAAGCCAGAAATGTCGTTCTTTCCCCTGGTACTGAAGATTCGGCCATCTACACCCACATGCGGATCCCCGTTTCTGCCATAGCCCATCTTGACTGAGCTTCCACTTTTGATTGAAAGGCTTCCCCAGAGTCCTTCAACGCTGCGGGTACCGCCTGAACCGCGTATCCATGAGACAGCTTGTATGCAGATTCCCAGAGTCAGCCCCTGTGTCGAAGCCGGACGGTATTGTATCTGAAGGTCTTTGTGAAGCTTTCAAAACTCACAGAGACCAACGAAGGCGCGATCTGCACTGTTCTTTTGGTTGCTTAGCAACTTTGACCAATCAATGATATACTCATCTCTAGGCCATGCTTTGTCCTCCGCCTCATATGAGTATATATAAGTACCATCAGCCCGCTTGCACTCCAATGTAAGGTTTGGATCTCTATTCCGATACACGACTAAACCTGCGATGTTCCCGCTGACGCCAGCCGAACTTTCTGCATCCCATGATGCCTTGATGATTTCTCGTTCTGCTTGAGCCGAGACAGTCACGAAAAGAGATACAAGCACAAGGAACGACGTGTATCGAATGGCCAGTCGCGACATTGGCCTGTAGAATTGTATATGCATCGAAAGAGGGTTTTTCCCCTGATGACGGTCTATAACGAGGCCAAAGTTCAAGTGACTAAGATTGGCAGAAGCGAAACAGGTAGTGGCCGACCACAGGACACTCCCTATGTGCTGTGACCCGGAACGGTATTCTTTTCACGCCTTGTAGGAGCCGTGCCATCGAAGCGATGGTCCCTTTGGTGCCAAACTCGACTTACCGGTCTCCCAGCGAACCGTGACGCAAGCCTTTTACGGCTCGGCAGGTTCAAGCTGCTCGACCCTTGTCAGACTTTGACAGTGCTGCTGCTTCTCCAGATGAGTCTAGGCCTGCCTTTGGTTCGGACAGGCAGGGTACCCGTCTCCGTTGTAGTCGGTCAGGTGCACCTGCGATAGATCCGATGACCACCGTCAGCTTGGCCGGTATAAGGCATACTACTAGCCAGCATCATAGCCTGAGAATCAAGCTGTACTGATTTCAGCGCGTGTCAACCACAAGCCTCTCGATATCCCCGTAACAGAGCGGACTGGACCCTCTCAGTAGGATGTTAGTGACGAGGATAACAAGCCTATTTTCCTTCCAATCCAGTCAGGGTGTGGCCTGCTCGGATAATGTGACCGCATAACAAGAGTGTTGGGAAGATCCGGGTACAAGCGCCAGGCCGATATTCATCAGAGCTTTCCGGGTGGCGACTTTTGCCACCACCGAACCACCGCCACGGAAAAGGCGGCGGAGTAGATGCCGGGGTTTGGGGAGTCATGCAGGTCGGGCGCTGAGGAAGTCGGGGAATTGGTGCAGGCTTGCATCCACACTGACCAGACCGCGTTCGAGCATAGAAAGCAGCAAGACTCTATCTACGGCCAGCCTCCACGTCCGCTGCAGCCAAGTCTTACACGCCGCATCTCGCTCACGCCATGGCTTCATTCGCGCTGACTGCCTCCAAGGCAGCCGCGTCCATCGGTGCGCCGGCAGGAGCCAGCTATCCCGCCCGCCTGGTGCTCTCCAAGCTGCAGAGGAGACACTTTGCGTCGTCGAAATTGACCTCCAACGACAAGCCTGCACCCATCCCGACCGAGGTGAAACGCCGCATCCGCTCCATCCAGAACGAGCGTGAAAATCTAAGGACCGCAGGCCAGCCGCAGTATGGCGATCAGAGGAGATCCATCACTGGCACTGGCGCGTCGCAGGCCAGCGTTGATGCTCGGTGCGTCCCGTCCTCATCCTGGCATTGTTGGCCAAGTCTTCTCTGACCTGTGAAAGCTTCTTTGAATTCCACATTTCCCCCACCATTTCACCCGCTTTCCGTATCGCTTTGGGCCGGCTTTCAATCCTCTATTGGCGTTGTCTAATCCATGTCTACATTCGTGCCTTTGTGATATTCCCCCTATCACCACTAATCTGCATCGCTATGCCAACCTGTCTATTCGCTCGAAAAATCCGCATTATGCAGCCGGCCTGTCCCGTCGCCCGCCTTCCAAGCGCCACCACCTCCACTCATGCCCGATGGTTACCCTGCGCAATCTCACTTTCCTGGCGCCCCAACCAGGCAAGGTACACATGCTGCTGAAGAAATGGTCAGTATAGAACTGTCGCCGGAGTGGCCTAGAACGTAGCTAACCCACTGCTCTGCCTCTGCAGGACCACTCATTCATTGGGATGTCTGGCGGTGAAATCGTGCACAACATGCTGCAACGACATGACGTCAAGCACGTTTTCGGCTATCCCGGTAAGTGCAGATAGCTCTCCCAACAGGTTACCACCTTCGGTGAGCAGCCCAATAAAACACTTTCTGACATGGGCACTTTCGATCTTCTAGGTGGCGCAATCTTGCCGGTCTATGATGCTATACATGGTATGTTTGTTTCTCCTTCTACTCACAAGCGCAGTGGACGTTATTGGCGGGTGCGTTGACTGGCGGCGGACAAGTGTATGAATACGCTACAAGGTCTGCTGCTGGTCACCTCCCGGCTGATAGTGTCCAATCTCGAGTGTGGTGGAGCAAAGAACGGCTCTAACGCAAACATTCTACGTTTTGCTCTTTATAGAGAGCCCACATTTCGGTTTTGTTCTACCTCGACACGAACAAGGTGCGGGTCACATGGCCGAAGGATACGCTCGTGTGACTGGCAAGCCGGGAGTGGTTCTCGTCACTTCAGGCCCAGGTGCTACAAATGTAGTCACACCAATGCAAGATGCTCTTTCAGATGGTACACCAATGGTCGTTCTCTGCGGACAGGTAGCTACCTCGGCTATTGGCTCCGATGCTTTCCAAGAAGCCGATATGGTTGGTATCTCCCGAGCGTGCACGAAGTGGAATGTCATGATCAAGGATGTCACCGAAATTCCCAGACGCATCAACGAGGCTTTCAAAATCGCTACATCTGGACGCCCCGGCCCGGTTCTTGTCGACCTTCCCAAAGATGTGACAGCTGGTGTCCTGAAGACGCCTATCCCAGCTCGCTTCACCCATCCTCATCGTGTCGATGAACACCTCCGGACAATCGCACGAAAACAGAATCCTGGTAGTCTGATGTCATCAGCTCCCGCTGGCGCAACAGAACCCCAATCCTACCCCGAGCCCGATATGCACCTTCTTCGTCGAGCGGCACAACTTATTAATGGTGCGAAAAAGCCAATCATCTATGCTGGAGCGGGAATTGTAAACTCTGAAAGCGGTCCCGCCCTCTTGAAGCAACTTTCTGAACTTGGTAACATCCCTGTGACCACTACACTACAAGGCCTGGGCTGCTTCGACGAGGAGTCCCCAAGGGCCCTCCATATGCTTGGAATGCACGGATCTGCATATGCCAACTTGGCAATCCAGGATGCGGATGTCATCATTGCTCTAGGCGCTCGCTTCGATGATCGAGTTACTGGCAAGATTGATTCGTTTGCTCCAGAAGCCAGACGGGCAGCCCTTGAAGGACGGGGCGGTATCGTTCATTTCGAAATCTCGCCAAAGAATATCAACAAGGTTGTCGAGGCAACCTGCGCCATCGAAGGTGACGTTGCGCATAACCTTGAATTCCTCCTACCTCTGATCAATCAGGAGGCTGGTCCAAGTCGTGAACCTTGGCATAAAACAATTGCCGCATGGAAGGAGCGGTTCCCATTCGCGTACGACAAGGCCGTCGAAGGAGAATATGTCAAGCCTCAACAAGTCATCGAAGCTCTCAATGATTGGGCTACAGTGAACAAGAAGAAGGACGATATTATCATCACAACGGGTGTTGGCCAACATCAAATGTGGGCAGCACAGTTTTACAGATGGACTAAACCTAGATCCTGGGTCTCGTCCGGAGGATTAGGCACAATGGGCTACGGACTACCAGCAGCAGTTGGAGCCAAGGTTGGTGCACCTGAGAAGATCGTTGTCGATATCGACGGCGATGCCTCATTCTCTATGACTGCCATGGAAATGGCCACAGCGAGCCAATACAGCATCGGGTGCAAGATTTTGGTTCTCAATAACGAATTCCAAGGTATGGTTCTCCAATGGCAAAATCTTTTCTATCAAGAACGATATGCGCATACGCGGATGACGAATCCCAATTTCGTCAAGCTTGCTGAAGCGATGGGTGTCAAAGCTATCAGATGCGAAAGCGTTGAAGATCTACCTGCTAAGATGAAGGAGTTCATGGAGTACGATAACACGAAACCAATTCTCTTTGAATGCCGGGTACACACTCAGGAACATGTTTATCCTATGGTCCCTGCCGGAAAGGCCCTACACGAGCAGCTAGTCCATCCCAAGCTGCGATAATCTATCTGTTACACAGATCTATCACAATCCCAAAATATCCGGCCTCTATGGCTGTGTTCGCAGACTGGTTTGTTTCGTTCTATGCCTCTCTTCGGTCAATTGAGGGCAGGCTCTGAGGCGCTTTCTATCTCTGATTGGTGCCCAACCCTTATTTTACGGCGAAGAGACAGTGTAACATAGGTCTTGTAATTCGTGCATTTCTGTTCTAACATATATCTCAGTTGTTGCAGGGCATTTTGTAAAGGAAACGGTCTTAGTTTGAAGCAGCTCTTTCTGAGCAATTGCAACGTCTGGGCGACTCACACGTATACGGAGGCTTCCTCTCGGCTTAGCACTTCTATGTATGTGAATATCAGCCCGGTGATGCGTACCCCAACAGGTCTTAACTGGCGTTCCGAATGCGTGTGTCACGTGACCCGTTTGGGTTGTCTTGTTGACTATTAGTACAATGTTGCGTGTGTCTCTCGACAAACGATCAACTTGAGCGAGGCAGGGGCAGGCGATTGCGCAAAGAGCTAGACGACACACCTACAGGCGATCTAGTCTAGTGGCTTCCTTGGAGGCGTATTCGCAAGGCTAAAGCCAGGCTTCTCCAGGCGACCGTCAAGGCAGCAACAAGCATGGCAGGATACGCAGGAGTTCCCAGTAATCTGCCTGATATCGACGCAGACGATATGTTCGCGCCAGAAGCATACAGGCGCTGGGTTGAAGCGCACGAGTACGCTGGAGAAGTGCCAGCAGCGCCTGCAATGGAACAGGCACCCAGCTACCGCGAAGTTCCTCAGTATAGAGAGCAAGCATTCAACTACGATAGATACGCCAGCCCTAACCAGCACGCGCAGTACTACGCAGAAGACGAGAAGTACGAACAGGACCTTGGGCACGCTCCCGTCCATCGCGTTGACTTCGCAGAGCGAGCTACGCGATACGCGACTCCAGAATTGGAGGGTCAGGCTCTTCGCGGCGAGGACACAAGTTACGATGGCCCCGAGGACTATGCGAGCACTGCAGATCATGCGCACCAGCATGTAGCTCCTCTGGGCGTCAGGGCAACTGGCCGTTCGCCAACTGTGGCTACCACGACTCCGAGAAGACGCTTCGGGCTCTATCGATCAACAACCAGTAAACAGAATGGTGATTCGAACAAGTCTCTCGCGAGAAGCTTGGACGGTGAAAAGCACGGAAGGGACGAAGACGATGTGCCTCTCAACCCACACTTTGGACCTGTTCCAACGGTTCAGCTGCGCAGGAACCGCACCAAACGCAGGATTGGCTTGACGGCCGGAAACCTCGTCATCGATGCTCCCATTCCTTCGCGACTTGCAGGCTTCTTGCCTCGGAAAGGCTCAGAGGAGTTTGACAAGATGAGGTGAGAGGATGATAACATGCTTCCAGAAGTCGCTACTGTAACCTAACCTGAGGTTGCGCTTTCAAGGTATACCGCTGTGACTTGTGATGTAGGTTTAAAGGCCGCGCCGCTATATAGCAGGTACATACTAAGCCAGCCGATGCGTGTTCAAAGCCAGATGATTTCGAAAAGAACCAGTATACGCTTCGTCCTGTTATGTATAACCGTGAAACCGAGCTCGTCATCTGTGTGACGATGTACAACGTGAGTTGGAACCTCCCACTCGTTCAATGCTATCGTTGACAACCGGAATTGGCAGGAAAACGAGATTCTCTTGACGCGCACTCTGCATGGCGTTATGAGTGAGCTCAACCAGTCTTCTCAAGCAGGCAGCACATATCCGTCCGGCTTAGACCTTTTCTGCAGAGAACATCGCACATCTATGCTCAAGACAAAAGAGTCGTACGTGGGGCAAAGATGGATGGAAAAAGGTAATAATCATAAAAGTGGAAACGCGCTGCTGGATGTCGTATACTTACACCTCAATGTCGACAGATTGTGGTATGCATTATTGCCGACGGACGCAAGGTTACCCATCCAAGGGTGCTTGATTGGTACGTATGCTCGCTTGATAGACGTGTAACAACAGCTTAGACCTGCGTCTTGCAGTCTTGCGGCTCTGGGCGTATATCAAAAGGACGTTGGCAAGAATAAAGTTGACAACAAGCATGTGCAGGCACATGTATACGAGTACACAACGCAACTGTCCATTGATCCTGATTTGAAGTTCAAAGGTCTCGAGAAGGGTATTGTTCCGGCTCAGGTGATCTTTTGTCTGAAGGAGAGAAGTGGGTCATGCTATAATCCTTAGACGCTGTGAAGACGCCTTGGCTGATGGCTTCCTCAGATGCAAAAAAGCTGAACTCGCACCGCTGGCTTTTCAATGCTTTCTGCCCTCTCCTTCAACCGAACGTTGTAGTCCTTCTCGATGTCGGTACGAAGCCGAGCCCTAAGAGCATCTATCACCTCTGGAAAACATTTGACCTCAACAGCAACGTTGGCGGAGCTGTAAGTCTACGTCCTCTTTATGGTCTTCAACAAATCTCACATGCTCGAATTTGTAGTGCGGCGAGATTTGCACCATGAAGGGTAAATTTTGGACTGGCCTGTTAAATCCTATGGTAGCTTCTCAAAATTTTGAATACAAAATGTCGAACATATTGGACAAGCCCACCGAGTCACGTGAGCTCGTATCGCAAATAGTTTGGGACAAATGGCATGTACTAACATGACTGTCCTAACACGGATGCAGTTTTCGGTTACATTTCGGTATTACCCGGTGCCTTCTCAGCGTACCGTTATATTGCTTTGAAGAATGATGATATGGGCAGAGGCCCATTAGCGAGCTATTTCAAGGGTGAGACGCTGGCCGGTCACGATGCCGACGTCTTCACCAGCAAGTGGGTATAGGTCATTTATAACAAATTCGAACTATACCGTTGACCCATGTGCGAGTTGTTCAGTATGTATCTGGCAGAAGATCGCATTCTCTGCTGGGAGCTCGTTGCTAAGCGCGGTGATAGCTGGGTCCTCAAATTCGTCAAAGCAGCTCAAGGCGAGACGGATTGTCCAGATACCATCACTGAGTTCATATCACAGAGGCAAGTGACTAAACAAGGATCTGCACGCGCAAACGGCTTACCTTGTTCTCGTTCAGGCGTCGTTGGCTTAATGGCTCGTTCTTTGCAGCTATATATGCTACGTCGCACGTCCTACAGCTTACCAGAACAGAACATTCGACGAGTCGAAAACTTGCACTATACCTAGAAACACTCTATAACACCATCAACTTGATCTTCGCTTGGTTCGGTATTGCCAATTACTACATTTTCTTCACGGTTCTTACCGCGTCACTGCAAGATGTAGGTCACATTTCTGCTACTTTGTACATTGTAAGGGAGTATACGCTAACGGAATCCGATTTGAAAGGAGCAATACGGGATAAAGAACATCAAAGTACTCAACGTGGGAATGCAGTATGTTTATGCTGGAACCCTCGCCGCGACTTTCCTCCTTTCAATGGGCAACAGACCTGTCGGAGCCAAGTGGAAATATATGGCAGGTAGGCGCGCCCAAGTTGAAACCGCTGAGATAGGAAGAGAAGCTGATCTCTGGAGGGTCTTGCAGTAATGGTGATCTTTTCCGTGCTGACAACCTATATGATGGGAGCCACAATATTCTGCTTAGTCCGCTCCTTCCAAACGAAGCAAACAGGCGGCGTCTATGCGCAATTAATTATCTCACTGCTATCAACATATGGCGTATACGTACTCAGCTCTCTCTTGGCTTTGGACCCTTGGCATCTGTGCGCACTAACGATTTGGGGCAGCTCTGCGGTTCTATCCGGCTGATTGCCTCCCTTCCATACAGAATCACCTGCATGCTACAATACGTTTTATGTTCGCCAATCTGGATTAACGTACTCAATATATATGCGTTCTCAAATCTACACGACTTTTCCTGGGGAACGAAAGAGGATGGAGTGGAAGAAGATTTAGGCAGTGCAGCTGCTAACAAGGATGGCACGGTTGAGCTTGAATTACCGACCGATCAAGCAGATATCGGTAGGGATGAACCTGAATACGAATGCGACTTCATACTATGTACTCAAACATCGCTTCTGCTCCTTAGATGCTGGCTATGATGATTCATTGCATAGCTTGCGCACTCGACCCAAATTGCTGCCGAGAGCCAAAACACAAGCAGAAAAGGATCGTATGAAGGTAAGCGACTGATTGAAGCTCTGTTGGTGACTGTGTTGGGAGCTAACCCTCATGGGCCAAAGCACGACTACTACGCTTCAACCAGAACGAACGTTGTTCTTGTATGGGCCTTGTCAAATGTAAGTGGAATTAACTTGTGGCTGTTTGAAGTCAGCACCAGGTCGCTGAGCAGAAACCCATTCCAGGGTATCTTGGCTGCTGCTATCCTGCATGGCTACGACGGCACGACTTTTACGAGCAATTCAACAAAGCAGAGTGTTTGTAAGCAGTGATCAGGTTTCAACTTAATAGTATCCATCTCTTAATGCCTGATCCCGCCCAGACATGCTTATCATACTCATCATGGTAGCTATACTTTCCGTATTCAGATTCGGGGCCTCAACGGCCTATCTCATCGTTCGACTGGTAAGTTAGCCTGGGTCGTTTGAAGTGCCGCTCGTCTGACTGATAGGCTTGCAGGTTTCCGGTTAACCTGCAATGGAAGGATCACAGTATATGCGGCCCTGAGCGAGTCTGCGTTTTCACGAAAGGTAATTATCTGTAATGAATAGAAGAATGTTCTTTCGCACTTCTTCCAAGCGGCGTCCTGAGTTTTGACTGGCTTTGCGTGTTGAACGCATGTCATGCAAGTATATCCCTTTCACGCAAGCCTTACGTACAAAATATTCTGCTTTTGCGCGCGTAAGAGTTTGCAATGTGACGTGTTCACCGGCACAATGACCAGTACAACGCAATCTCGTCTAACGCTGCTGGATCAGCTGTTCATGTATGCCAGGCCGTATTTCACCAATTCTGCTATGTAAATTACAACCGCTATTAATAGCTGAGTGGAAACCAGCCAGCTGATGATGCGGTGGGCGCGACATACATTGGCAGGTTTGGCAAGGTTGTATCATTGACGGTCAAAGACATCGTATGCTCCCAATCCTGTGAAGGTACCGATCGAAATCACGCCGGTAGTTCTGAGTCCCTAAAGCTGTTGGTGACAGTACCAGAAGGGTGAAGCCATTCTTACTGCCGGTGACTCTTCTTGGCTATCTTAACGCCGCCGGTGTTTTATCAACCCTCTACATCAGATATGGATATTCCAATCGACCGGAAACCATTGTGTAAAATGGCGCATACAAGCTTATAAGAGGAAGTATAACACTGCAGGTAGATCTGGTCCACAAAAGCAGTACATCAAGGATCAGTCCGTCGATAATCATTAGCAGGTCAGGCGAGTTTTTCGGATTCACAAGGGCGCAACCGCAACGAACCGAACCGAAACACATGGTTGCACACCCTCCCTGTCCGCTAGTACGGGTCGGAAGCTGGCGAGATGTACCAGGCTTTAGAGGCCCCCATACGTAGGAAGTTTAGACTGGGTAGCCTCTTGTTCGTGAGCCAGTCATACTTGGCCTCTACTTGAATGCCATACGCCATACGCAACACCGTTTGATATCCAGGCCACGTATCTCATATGGAAGCAAGCATCGTGATCAGGTAGGCAGCAATGAAAGATCAAGCTAAGTAAAGGGTTGAAAGTTGATGGACACCAAGGCTTCTGATGAGATAGGGTATGCACGCTACACCCATCGACTGTACTGTCATGAAGCACGAACTGGAGAGCACAGAGGTCGCGCGCCAGCCCTGCCAGATCCAGTAGTGTGACAAAAGCCAACACACGCAACTTCCAATATCTACACCAGCAGTTTCCTATGGATGGTAAAGCGCGAACCGCATTGGGAACCGCGACACCTTAAAGCATCGGTGTTTTTCTGGAACCGTCCCGACAAGCAGTCAATCGGTCGCAACGATGCCAGCCAGATTCACGTCAAACCACCCTCAGCTTGAATTAGAACAAGCATAAACGATATTATGAAGCTTCTTCCAGAGGTAATAAAACTAATCCAGAAGGTCCTAGCATGCCGCCTATCTGTCCGCCGGCCCCCGCTTGTCACCCTTCAAACCCGTTTGGCAGGTTTCGGAAATGTCACGGAGACAAGGCAGAGTCAGACTCTGGCCCGCACCAAAAACTGGCGTCGTGTCATGCAATCTTGCAACAGACTATGCATATTGATGGATGCAAGGGCCAGAGTGTTCAGCGCGTGATTGTGACAGTTTCGATGCAGCGGGAGCGCAAGCGGAAGCTTTCGTGATATGCCGTCGGCATGCTCGCATTCGGGGTCCCTCAACGAGCAGCGGCTCCAGGATCTCCGAATTGCCACTATTTCGGCACAAGAACACGAGACATTGCAGTGAGTGCATAGTCTAGCGGTGATGACCCCTTTGGCTGCTGGGATGGCTACCTCTCGCAACGGAGTCTACCACACCATACACTGCGTCGGTGAACCGGGGCTGCCGTTCGGCGATCCGGCGATCGAGTATTGCATGCATAGTTTCGGTTTGACAGGCAGAAAGGCGGGGCCAAGCTGCCTTTGGTGACAGGTCTGAATATTAAATGAGCAATTACGCAACAAACTGTCAGGGGATCTGCATAGTTCCACAAGTTCAAGGGTCTCGGAAAGGCCTTTGTCACAAGATCCTTCACATGCAATGCTGTCCAGAATCAGATCGCATATGCAACGGAAACGCTCCGCTGCGCTCCCGACGAATGAGACTGTCAGCTTTAACAGGCATCGCTGTCAAGATCAGTTGTCCGTGACGGCATTATCAACTTCCCGGCATTTTAAAAGGCCCGAAGGAATGTACTCTACATGACCGTATCGCCGCCGTCTGCCAAGAACTGGGTGACAGGCAGGAAGTGTCACTGTCAAAGCTATACTTTACGAGATCAACAAAAGGCATTTTTTTGCTTTGACAGGCTATCCAATAAGCAAGCACTATTCAGTGAAAAGAACCCGTTTTCTAATCTGCAAGTAGTCTTTCATTTGGAGCGCACGATCTCGGGGCATGAAAGCCGTGCAGCGCAAGCATGTCAAGGCTTCTTGTAATATTTCCAACACTTTCGACCTCAACCATACGTAGCGCCCCTGAAGAAGAGCGCCTCTTCAAAAGAACAGGTGAGGAAATCACAATACCGTACATGGTGTGCTTCAGGTCGATCCTGACCTCACGCCTTTCTTGCAGATCTCCCTTGGAGCCGAGTACTGTAATGAACAGGAGGACAGATAACATACGGGCACTGAGCGCATCTATACAGTAGTAGAAGGAAAAAGCTGAACCACCCAGCAATAAGGAAATCTCAGCCTTGGAAAGCAGAGAGGTCAAGGCATAAAAAAGGTTAATCGAACCGTGTCAGAGTGGGGGCGATCGACAGAAACGGTAGTCACCGTATGTTGCGCTTCACTGGACATGACCATCTTCCGCAGGCTTACAAGTACCGTCATAGGCACAGTAGTTAGTTCTACGGAAAGCTTCCTGAAGTAACCCACATCTGTCGCTCCAGCATTGCCATTAGCGTTTGCACGCACATGCATCTGTCGTTCGCTGGACTTGGCAATCTTTAAGAAGGAGGAGGAATTAGTTTACCTGGGCATAAAAGACGTGACAACAACCACACTTGATTGATTGGTGAGTACAGTAGTAGATCATCGTCCCGTTGGTACCGTTTTTGTTTGGCGGGCTAAGACGTGTGTCATTCGGTCAACCCCAGGTACCCCGTACTACTTACTGTCTGGGTCATCTCGGCACTGAACTGTCATTACAGTTTTTTTGTCAAGAGGCACGCTGTCAGACGCGAAATAAATTCAAAACCATACCGAAACGGACGCATCCCACTTGATATCACGACTTGACGGGGTGAGGCAAAAAGAACGACAACGTACAAGATCAACAAATGCTCGAGAGAAGAAGAGTCCTCCCTTGGCCGCATCATCAAAGTGGATTAACGGGATAACTCCGAAAAGACCAGACCTAGCCAAACCACTGGCGAGGTGGTACAGTAGTATATTCTTAGAAGCAATACCTCGTGAATTAGTTAAGAAGGAGCACAAGGGTAGGATCTTCCAGATCTGCACCAGTACCCTTTCAACGGTCTATAATACTTCTCTCGGTGGCGATTATCTCTTTCCAGATTGCCGAGTAAAGCTTGACGGTCAATATCGTAGAAGCAGAGACTATCGGACAAGAGGAAGCTAAGTGGAAAAAAAAAAAGAAGAGCACAAGCAGTGGGGTCGTTCTCATACATAAGGAATTCACAGAAAAAGCAAGGCTTGTACGTACCGTAGGTTCAGACATCAGTAGTAGTATTACGGCTGGTTCCGTGCATGTCGCTCGCAAGGCGATCGGCCGTCAAAATATAGTTACCATAAGGATCAAGCCTAGTAAAATAGCTCCTTGGGTGTCAAAAGGTGGGTTTTCCTCGGCTGATCGACAGAGAGGAAAGATGACATGACACGAGCCACTGCAATTAGCTAGCTGTAATTGGAGAGGAACCGCATGGCTGATGATATGATATCTTTTTGTTCTTATCTTTTTGATTCTGTGCCGACAGACCGTCGAAAACACATCGAATCTCCTTCCACTGCATCTGCTTGAGGGTTGGAGGACGACTTGTTCTCTGTCTCTGTGTTGGAGGACTCTTGATCAGCAGAGCAGGTGTTCTCACCTCAGCTGTTCGGTAATCCTCTTCAATCCGGATCAACTCGTAAAGGCGAAAAAGTCAAGAAGCTTGGGATAAAGGTGGAACTACCGATCAGCCGGGTAGAAGATCGGCCCCCGAGTTCTCCGGAAGCGACTCAAATTAGCATTTAGGGCATACGACACGACCACAGCAAGCACGCATCTACACACAAGAGCGTCCCTCACCGACATTGCTGTCTATATCGCCCATATACCTCCACTTCAAAAGAAGCACCAGGGAGCGTGCTAGCAACCCTCACTCTCGAAACACAGTAGAAAACAGCTGCTGCCGGATCTTCCGGCCACTTTCTCTGTGTCATTTCCGAACGGACCTGTCAGACCGTCCCGCAATTTATCTGCAAGGCGCAAATCTGTCAGAAACACATCAAGCAAATAGCATTGTCGACTGGTTCTATACACAGCCAGGCACCACAGTAGCAGCAGCAGCAACGACAACAGCAACAATAGGCATTCGGCATACCGCTGTGCCGGTGGACGTGTCTGTTATCCGCACCATCCTTCCGTAATCTATTGCTCAACAATAAACCGCAGACCCACCGTCGTCTCTTCCCCCAGTCCCGAGCGTCCATCACATCATCGCCCCCTCGTAAACAGGATCCGTGGTGCAGCAGGAAAAACTACCGCCGGCGTATCGTTAATTGGCAAAAGAGACGGGATTGACGTATAGTGTACGTCTGCTAGCCGCTGGTAGGAGCTTGCTCACTGCCTACGCTTCGTCCTCCTCCGCCGTCGGAGCCTACGGTGGTAGGTATAGCTTGGTGAGTGGCGGTCGCCGCGAGATGCTGCTGCAGAAGTGCGCTGCAGACAGGACAAGAGTGAGGTGTGATGGACATTGCTGACATGGCGCCCTATTGTTGTCTATTTCGGTCGTCCTCTTCATTCCTCATGCTCATCTCACAGTGCCTCGCCTGCAAGACGTCTATCTTTTAAGTCGGAGCAGAACCACGCCGCAGACGCAGCGAAGAACACGCAGCACAAGGAACGCCGGGCAATCGGGGTGCAGTGCAAGGCCGATATACAATATCAAGCAAGCAGGAGTATACATTCGAATACGCGTCGCGAAGTGGGTGTTGAGCATATCGAAACGTGCCGCCTATTCTGATACGCCCTCCCCCTCCCGTCTCCCATTTGGTCTACCGGTGCAGACAGGTACTTTGTCGATAAGTAAGCAAGCAATTTACTGCGAGGTAGACAGCAACACACCCTCTTGCCGTGCGTGTTGTGCCTGACTGTGTATCTGCGTACCAGGCTTCTCGTCTCAAGAGCTACAGCAACCGACGGACCCGTAGGACGGCGCACTGAACCACACAGCAAGAAAGCGAAGCAAGGCAAGGCAGGCAACACACCTACATTCAACAAGCCGATAGCAGTTCTTTGCCGCTTCTCTTCAATCGCTGCTCGATCACACCTCAGTCTGACGATCCTGCAGATCATCAGTCTTTGACCGGCACTCAAGGAGCTGCCACTCGCATATACCGAGCAGAAGGGCCCATATAGGCTCCACCGCCCTATCCGATCTTCCACTTAACCACCGTCTTGTAGAGAGTCCCTCGTACATCTGCTTCCTGTACCCCGCTGCTGCGGCTCTGCTCTCTCGCCTTCCACGACGTCCGTTATCGCTACGTCCCCCTGCGAGGTATTTGCTGGCTCTTCTACTTCTCATATTAGAAGGGCGTAGTTAGTACTCTTGTGCCCCGGAAGCCGCGAAAAAAGCAGACCTGAACAGCGCGGGTAGGGAATAGGAAACACCTGCATTAGCTCTACACATCATCACGCAACTGCAACTCGCCAACTTCCGACTTCCAGACTCAATCCTCGAAGACAGTCCTGCCCGTACCGCTCAGTCCGCCACTCAGGTACACCATTGCGCACTACGAGCACGGCATCTAGCGAAGCATCAAAGGGAAGGAGGACTGCTCGTAACCTTCTGGCCGGTCGGTGAATTGCAGGAATAATCCAATAATCGTCCGGCAGCTGGTTTGATCATCTGAGCAGAGTGAAGCAGGAATATACACCTTGAACAGGCTCCCGAACGCGAAAGGCAATACAGCGCTGCTGCACACCTGTACGTGATAGGTGTACCCCTCCTGCCTGATCTTGGGAGGAGCGGTGGTGGACATCGGCCACCGAGGCCAAGCCTTAACTCCGGCTGATGTTTGGTTCGTCTGCCTCCAGCTCGCGGCCCGTGCCATCCATCCGTCGACCTTTTTTGCTTTGAAAGTCGAGGTTCCTGTCATTGTTCGATTGACACGCTGCAGACAGGACCCGCAAGAAGAGCGTCGGGGGTCATCGGTAGTGCCGCCCAGTCCTGCCACAGTCACAGAACACTCCCAATCAGCTACAGCACCTCCCCCAGTGCGTCAATACAGCGATAGTCAAAGCCGTCTGGCCCGCTTAGCTTCAACACCCACCGCTGCCGCCACTCGCTTCGTCGACTGGTGATACCTATCGCCGTCAAAGGCATAGTATCGAACAGCTGTACTTACAGCTCTCTGAGCAAAGCCACATCAAGAGAGTGCCGCCCAACTCACATCGACCTAGTAGTAAGCCGGTCAAGCGAGTCAAGCGAAGCATCGTCCAGAGATAGTCTACGCTTCGGCACCGTGTCCAATTCTGCGACCCTGTCGGCAATTAGTATACGTTTCTGCAGATCCTGTCAGGACGTCCAGTGGCTGTACATCGAGCTAGTAGAGGGTATCGGAGGCAGTCCGAGTACGGCTTCACCAACGGATTCTTGCTCGGCTCGCCGGCCTGACACGCTGTCGTACTGAGGAACACCTGTCCCCTCCACGCAGATTATAAAGAAGAGAACAAGGCAAAGACGATCACCAGAACCCACAACGTCAGATAGCACTTAAGTCAAGACACCTTCCTGTCAGAAGTGCGCCGCTGCCACTGTCCACGCTATTGTCCGTACTCTTGTCGAACGTCGACTGCTTGTCAAACGGATAATAGAGTCTGACTGAAAGGCACTACAGTGTTGGGCTGTTCCTATTTACGCCGAGATAACAAGATCTGCAAAGAACTAGTCGCCGCCGTCTACCTTCCCGCTATCCGCTCTCTTGTATCGGGCACAAACACGATTGCCGTTCGGCCCGACAAAGGAACCGTAGGTCCAGAGCCACGTTCGAAGCGAAGATCCTCCTACATACACACCGCCACCTCCCCTTACTCTGTCAGCTACAAAGAACAAACTCACTACTAGCGCTGTCTGACATCGGTTCAGACTACATCTTATCGTCTGGCGAGCGAAGACATCGGTTGTACCGTCATTTTTCCCTTAGAAGCACGCACACGACTGTCAACGTCGCATCGCTATCGTTTACAGCACCCAGCTTTCGCCACTGTAACACACTCGCAATATCTAGACCAATCACATAATCACTTCTTCGAGCACAAAAAGGTTCGCTAGTGCGAGCTGTCAAAGAGTTTCCAATTAAAGGAACTTCAGCACTGCAATAAGGTACTCCCTTTCTAGTGCATGTCATGACGAGACTAGACCCAGAAGTTGCAAGCGCAGAGGATGCGGGCCGGCAACGTCGGCAGTACGAGCAGGTCATGCGTCCATCCACGTCGTCCTCGCCTTCGCTTGCTGGCGGTACAGTGCCTCCCGCACCTCGGCAACATCAGCACCAACCTCACAGCTCTTCTCTTCCTTCGTCTCTCGTGCTTCTTTCCACATCTACCACCGATCCTAGTCTTTTCTCCTTCGACACCGTCAAGAAGTTAAACCAAGCACACCTAGCCACTATTCCCCCCAAGCCTTACTCTGCTATCTCCGTCGCACAACAAAAGCAACAGCAGCAGCAATCAGGTCAGGTATGTTTATACTCGTCTTTCCACCACCTTTCAGCCGTGGCTATGTTCTTTATTCATCTGACTTCCATTACTCTCCTGTTTCGCCCATCTGCATAGGCCAAAGCTGGCATCTCCGATTCAAGTGCGTCCACAGGTACCCGTCCTCCGAGGCATCGCCATCAGCCAGCTAATTTTGATTCCGCTTTGCCTTCAGAAGCTTCGAAATCTAACCCCCTCTCACAGCTAAGGAGGGCATCCGCTCCTGACATCACTTTCCCTCTGGAGCGTACAACAGCACCATCGAGCGGATTACATCTATCTGAGACATCTACACTTCAACGCTCACCCTCCAGTAATTCTCTTTCTGCGCCAAGAAGATCGTTAGACGATTCGAATTTTCGCCGTACATCTGAACACAGTCCTAAACAGCCATCACAGAATAACAAGATGACAGCCACACTAGGCTATGGGGATCCCGACTTCTTCGGAAGCTTCAGCAGCCTGAGGTATGATGGGTCCACTAGCAATGGAGAATCTCACGCTTCGTTATCGCAACAAGCACGTCGTCCGAATGTCATCCCTCAAACTCGCGAACTATATCTGCACCCATCACAGATCTTTACTCCCGATACTATAGCAAAGAACACTGCTTCAAGCTACTTTAGCCTATCCCAAAGTGGCAATGCTGTTGATAACTGCAATGGCTATTACAACAATGGATTGAGTTTTGAGACCTCTATTGCTCTTCCACCTATGCTCACGCTGGAAGAGATCATGCAGCCAAATGTATTCACGAATCAGGAAGCTCTCAACATGTCAAGTCCGAATGCGCTTGCTTATGGAACAGCCTACAATGCCGATCAAGCTGTAACTGCCGTTCAGAATTCAGCCAACTCATTCTCTGGCATGCCGCCTAGCACTTCCTCTTTCACCTCTTACCCTGATTTCACAGTAAGCTACATCGATTCCTGTTCATCTTACAGTAATCCCTCGCCTATGGTTCGAGCTGACGATCTTCAACCTGTTCCTTAGCATGAGAGTCAACAGACTTGGCATGGGGCGGGAGGACAGCATGACGTGACAGGTATGTGTTCACTCGTTTCCGTCGGATCTGTCGCAATCCTTGCTTAACCTAACCTCGCCTGAACCTTTTCTGTCGTTTTAGGCAATACATACTCGAGCTACCTGCCATCTGATGCACCTGGCAATTCGGGAAGCAATGCAAACAATCTTCAATTCTCTACGTCACCCTCTCTCCAGTATGCCCAGGACATGATGGCATTCAGCGAGCGCGCGGCAGTGCCACACAACCCCCAAACAGCTCCCGGTTCACTCAGTCCAGGTTCCATGTCTCCTGGGGACAAACAGAGAGACTTCTCACCTAGTAGACCGTCCACCAGAGATGGACCTACCTCGCAGAGGAGTGATACTCCCCATGAAGCTGCTCCACAGAAGAGGTCTGGCAAATTGCCTGCGTCGGGTGAGTGACCCCTTCTACGTACAGCTTGCGCAAATGTTTGATTGACATCACCGCTTGCCTTCAGTCACGACCACCCTTAAGAATTGGCTATTAGCTCATACACAGCACCCGTATCCGACTGAGTACGCTTACGCTTCGTTAAGTCGATACCAAGAGGGGGTGAATTGCTAACATACTTCTTTGTTACAGGGAGGAAAAGAGAGCACTCTGCAGCGACACCGGCCTTACTATGAACCAGGTTTCAAATTGGTTCATCAATGCGTAAGTCTTTCCAATTCGTGCATGATCACTGGCACGCGAACGGCACCTAATGTCCTTATTGTTCGGCTTAACAGACGCAGACGGATTCTGCCTAATCTTGGAACGGTCGCCATGTCTAGTAATAGGAAGCAGCTCACACAGTATAATCCACCTGGACCCCGACGTGTCTTCCCTCAGGGACGACCACAAGGCTACCCTCCTTTCCATGCTGAGAACGAAGGGATGTATCCTACCCATGGACATCCAATGAGCGCAGGTCGATTGCGTGTACATCCCTATGCAAACTTTGGCCCAATGTCCTCCTCAAGCGTCATGCATAATCCAATGGCTGCCTACAACTACGGCTCCGAAATGGGACCGTATTAGATTCTATACCTCGCACAAGCTGTTCAACCATACCGTGCACCTAATTACGTTCGCCTCAAGCACAACACTGCAGAGGACTTTGTGTCTGTCAAGAGTCATTTCCACAGTTTTGCCATTCGTACAAGGCACGTTTTTTTCTTTTAATCATCCTTAATCACATCAAAGTGCTGGATAATAGTTACGCTACGTACCTCGGGTTAGTTTGAAATTCGGAGCATTCGTTATGTTTTTATGGGAGTAGAACAGGCATGGCTGGGTCTATCAGGAAAGTTTTCCACTGGAAGCAATCGTTGAAGCGAGACTGCCAACTAGCTCTATTCTTCCGCTCGTCCTGGTACAGCGCTTGCAATTTCATGAAGATGTCCTTCAAGAGTGTATAGTATACCTGTAAACATCCGACTAGCCTTGTTCGTTTGGGTTCCGTCTCCTAGCGAAGATGTCCCTTCTGAATTTGGTGGATTTTGTCCCTTGTTTCGCCCTGTCTGTAGCAATATCACATTATCCCTTTATCAACTGTACCAGTCCATTGAAACATGATCACTCTGGATCATGCATGCGCAATGCAACTTTCTACACATAAAAGCCATGGCTTCGCGACACAAGTGATGAGGCAACAACCTTCAAGTTTCACTCTGACCTTAGTTCCAGAAAGAATGTAGTGCACCATATATCAGCAGGCTTTTTAAGCTTTGAATTTCAAGTTTATCGCAATGCATGCGGAGAAACAGGAGGGAATGGTAGTGCAGATAATACAACGAGGAACCACAGTTGCGCGGGTATATCTAATAAAAGCGCAAAGAAAGAAAACCCACTCTAGAAGTGAAAGAGGCAAAAGTTAAAAGGAATGTTTATATTGCCCCCTACTTCGAAAAGTACCAAATTGAGGTTAGGAGAATTGAAGTGAAAACGAAAGGGTGATGGCAAGAGGCCAGAGATCCTATTCTCAATGTACCCTTGAACCTTTTCCCTTCGCTTGAAATGGATGACTGATTGACTGAAAGATAAGGTCTTCTAATGTGTGAGACCGAATGTCGGAAAAGAATGTGTACCCAGAGTATTGACGGCATCTTTTTGAGGTTGACAAAACGGGATTCGCACACGATACAGCATCAAGCCGTTCGTTGAGATCCGTTTGCAGGTGGGTGAGCAATGGCCATAGCAAACACGAGAATTGAAGGCGGGTCGAGGATCCGAATACGAAGGAGGCGAACGAATAACTGACGGGGGTATACTTCCAAAGGAGAAGAAAAAGCAAAAAGAAACTGAATGAGCGCTCGTTGCGCGCGATGAAGTTTGATACTTAGGGAATACTGCTTCTGCCTGTTCCAGACTACTTTTTCATGAAAAACTGCTTATGATACCTTGGGTTGAATAGTAGGGAGAATCTTGATGCGGATACTTTCTTTCAAAGCATGAGCGAGTTTTCCTGCATCTGCGGTCTTGAGATCGCACTACTTAGATCACCTCTAGGACCACGCTGTATGTTCAATCTTCTCGTAGAATTTCGTGTATGAGCTCTGCCAGCGGTAGATGAGATCGGACTGGTAGCTACCAAATCACCAAACTGACCACCGGCGGCAGTAGCAGCAGCAATATTGTTATGATTTGATCGACGGTGTGCTGCTTCTCCACTAGCTGTAGGAGAAGAGAAAGCTCTACCAAAACCATCACTAAATCTCCACCACGAGCTTCTGACTTGATCTTGATCAACAGTATTAAAGTCTATACTTGAACTTCTGCCGGAAGTATTATGATTATTGGGATGAGCTGCATTTCTTCTCGGTCCAGTCCAGTGTTGCTGTTCGTATCCTTCACTCGTTGAATGTGTAAAAGCAGATGAACCGTGGGAATGATCCGATGATGATCCACCTGATGAAGAAGAATCCGAATATCCACTTATACGGAATGGATTCTGTTGAGCATCATCATAGTGTTGACGTTGTTGAAATCTTTGAGTAGCATATAGTGGTTGACCAGTTGCAAAACCATAGACTCTAGAGAGTGCGTTCGATCTGTGACCAGTTTGAGACGGCGGCATGTATACGTTTCTGGCCGGTCCATCACGCTGGGACATCATCGGAGCTCCTCCTGCACCTCCACCCAATGCGCTTGTCTGATGATGATGGTTGTAATTGTCTCTATCACCTTGAAGATGGAAACCTCTTAGGTTGTTCTGCATTTGAGGTGATCTCATTGCAGAAGAACCTTTACTATTCTTCCTAGCGGATTTAATAGCAAAGAACGCTAATAAACCTAATAAGAAGACTCCGATAGAAGTAACTACAGCAATGATAATGGTCTTCTTCCTTTCACTTGCGCTATTGTTGCTGTTGGCACTATTCCCAAGGTCTGCATTTGCCATATTACTAGCATCAACAGCGGTGTTCGAAACGCCCTGCTGTGCATAAGCAGTGATAGGAAGAGTAGGATTGACGACTTTGGCCAACTGGGCAGCTATACCGGAGGATTTCGTATAGAAAGCGGAATTAGGAGCTTTGATAGCAGCTGATAATGCATCTACGTATGAAGTTGGAATATAACCCAGATAAACCGATAGAATGGTACCAGAGGAACCATCATAATTATCAGGTTGATAGGCAACTAATTTATCGGTTATCACTTGAGAAGCTGTAACATTGATAGCAGTACTGATCAAGTTGGGCATGAAAGCGAAAACTTGGGCAGATGCATCTCCATTTGCGCACAACCATGACCATTTGAGCTGATCGTTGAATAAAATGCTGATGTATGTGTTGCCTTGAGGTACTGTAGAAGAGCTCATGACTTGTGCATTCGTAGGAACGATAACTGACGGCCACTCCGATGGGAAAGGAGCAAACGAGGACGTAGTTGACGTGCCTTTATCATCCGAACTATCATCCTCGCCTTCGGACACAACCTCGCTGGAGGATATGGTACTGCTCTCGGATGTTGTAGGTTCCGCCGAAATGGCAAGTAAAGTGGACGTAGGTACCCAAGCGTATGGACTATTGAGAGAAAGGGGCAAGGGGAAGAACAGGTCAGCAACATACCACGATCTGTCAATCCCTGATGACGAGTACGTTAAATTTGAAAACTCACTCGCTTGTGCTCGTTTCTCCATCAGATGTGCTAATAGTACTAGTCGAATTCACGGCAGCAGTAGGCGCAGTGCTCAAGCTTTCTTCAGCGGTAGCTGTCCTTGTCACGTTTCCAGCAGCAAAAGTGGAAGTAGAAGTTGTATTTCCACCATAAATCGAGCTGGTAATTGTCGGACCTTCTCTACCCGAAGAGTCAGAAATGGTCTGATTGATACCCGGTTGTACTACAGTCGACGATTCCGGGAAAAGTGGAGTTCTAGTTCTAGTTCCAGAATTGGTTTGTGTTTCAGAGTTCCATGTCGTGGTTGTCCCATTGTACTGATTGTCATCTCGACCAGTAGCAGATGAGATGTATGATTCAGAGGGGTGATTGGTAGTCGTTACGTCGCTTTGGGGTAAAGAAGCGGTTCCGATGGAAGCCGAGAAACTATCCGTTCCGCTGCTGGACGATGGGGTGGGACGCAGAGTGGGAGTCGATTCCTGGCTTGTTGACTCTACGTTCTCGCTGAAGCGGGACGCTGTATAACTGGACTCTACGGAAGCGAGAGAAGTAGAGGCTATGCTTCTTACGCCCGAAACAGATGAGGAGACTACCACTGAAGGCCGCTGCGAAACCACAACAGACGATGATATAGATTCTTCCCTGCTTGTTCTCGAGGACTCCTCGGGTATAATAGACGAGCGTATAGTACTACTTTCAAGCAGTACGGCTGAAGGGGAAGAGGAGTCGAATATGCTGCTGACGACTGGGCTTTCCGAGCTAGAGAAAGGCAAGGTTGCACTGCTTGGTGGTTCAGAAATCACATTGATGCTGTTCGTGGGGGTAGCGACGGTGCTGCTAGGTGGCACAAGAGGTGTCCTGCTAGTGATTGCTGCGCTTGCACTTGGTGACACTCCGCTACTGCTGCTACCCGAGGGGGAAAGAGCTTCGGGGGAGCTCGACAGAACCCTACTGCTTGAGGGTGATTCTGATACAGGAGCCGGAACAGCAGAAGAGGAGAAAGAAGACGAAGCAGCGGATGAAGACTGCGAGCTTGCAGCGAGAGCTGGTGCGCTTTCCTCCTTGGTCGATGAAGAAGACGATGGTTGCGAGGAGGACGATGATGAAACCGATGACGAGACCGTAACGCGGACACTAGAGCTTGGGCTTAAAGTAGGGCTGCTTTCAAGTGCTTCGGAATTAGTCATCGACGAGGAGACAGCTGCTGAGCTACTGTCTTCCGGTTCACTCTTGCTCGACGTGGTTCGTTCGCTCGAAGTTGTTGTGTCTCTGCTCAGAGGGACTGAGCTTGAAGATGAGGCAGATCTTGCAGTTTCGGAGCTACCAGACACAGAGGAATCCAGGTTGCTCGATAGGACCGAGGACGAGGATCTACTGCTACCGGTCGGAGAGGCGGCAGCGGCCGATGACCAGGACGAAGCGGGTTCCGACGCGACATTGTTCGAGTATGAAGACGGCGGCGAAGAGGACGAGGTAGACGAGGTAGACGAGGTAGTTACTCGTGGACTTGCTGACGAGCTTGTCGATGCCGAGGAAGATGGTGATCCTGCTGGCACTCCGTTCAAAGGTGTCCTGCTGGATATTGCGGCGGCTTGGGAGGAGGACGAAGGCAAGGAGGAAGAGGAAGAGGAGGGAGCAGAAGGAGTCGGGACTATGTGTACTGTCACTCTGTCTGTGACGGTAGCTGTAATGTGCAGTGAGGCAAATGTCAGCACGGATCAATCCCATTGATTACACTTCGGTGGCGTTTCGAACAGGCGCGTGCGAATGCGAACATGCGCCTGGACCAGTTGAAGCTGGGCTAGGCGAGACATGCAATGCCATGGAGAGTGCCATGCAGCGGAGAACCCTGTCACTCACTTCTCTGTCCTGCTTCCGTGGTGACATAGGTCGTCGGCTGGATTCTGACGGTGGATATGCTGCCCGAGGTGATTGTGCCGCCATTGACAGGTCCAGCGCTGCCCCCGTCAAGAACGTCGCCATTGTCGTCCACCAGCTGAGGCGCTCTTCTGTGTTTCCTTGCATGGGTCGAGGAGGACACGCCGAATGCATTTGCGCGCCTGTCGGAGCGGTGACTGCGCCGGTGCGAAGGACGTCCTTCCGACGAGGCGACCTCAGCCAGGCCGACCCTGAACGCAGCAGCGAGGTCCGGACTGAAGACGGCATCCTGGCGCTGGCGGTGGGGCGCGTGTCGCTCGCTGCTCGTGCCGACGCTGCTGTTCTCGCTGGATGCTGCTGCACACACGGCTGCACCTCCCAGCAGGACGGCGACGACGAGTGCGAGGACGGCGCGCGGCATGGCGAGGCTGCCTAGGGCGCGGGGTCGATGGCTGGGTGCTGCATGTCCGGTGTGCATGTAGCTGCCGGGGGGTGTATGTAACGAGTGTGTGTGCAGGCAGCTGTCCCGTTGTGTACAGGATGCTCGCGCTGGCGTTGGATCTCTGCGGGCTGCAGACTCAGGAGAGTGGCTGGATGTATCCGAGCGAGTGAGTGTATGTGGAGCCAGTCCTGCTGTCTTGTTCTCCGGCTGCTGCTGTGCGGTGGTGGTGGGAGAGAGAGAAGAATCAATCCAGCAAGCACGAGGCCTGCTGCACGCCTTCGCATAAGCACATGGCATAGTCTAATACAGCTGAGCACGCAATCACCCTCGACTGTGCCAATGATGAGTATATACACCCATCTATATACTCATTCAGCCCTTACACTGCTCCACGCTGCTTTATCACACCGTTCCATACCGCGTACTGCGGACATGTTAGTATTCCCTAAGCAAACCACCCGGGCACTCAGAAAAGCCAGTTAGTTGTCCCAACCCATCGACACCCTCAAACGACACGTAATGCAAACCTGCAATGCCCGTCGTCTAGGCCATCTCAGTCTGTGCCCTCTATACACTTACTCCCATCGTGAATCACGTGCTTGTTCAGACAACAGATTCGGGGCGATTATATAATTCTAAGCATGCTGTGGAGGAAACACGCGATAGAGTCGCTCTTCTGCATTCTACTCACGCTGTCTCTGTGATGTCTGCACCATCCTTCCGCGTCGGCAGTAATAACAACAACACAGCATTGCTTACAATTAAGGAGAATCAGGAATCATGATTGCAAGACATAAGAGGTCATATACAACACGCTACGCGCTTCGAGTCCGCAAAGGCGGCCCAATAATCTGACATCAGTAGCTCGCGAGTCAAAGGGTGCAGGAGGCATTTCTTCTTCATGCCTCTCCTTATACATTCAGGGCAGCGCCGTAGAGGATCCTTCATACGGCCTGTGACCTAACGCCAGCCAGCTGAGGCGGACGCTCCTGGCCCTTGAAGTGAAGGTGGCCCTACTGACTCTGGCGAGTGCTGGTTGCCGAAGGAGGACCGCTGGAACGGGCAAGGCCCGCACTTGGAAGAGCTTCCTCAAGTACATTACAGCCCTACAGTTCTTCGATGGCTTATGGTCCCGATAATATCTGCTCGACTTGAAATAGTGATAATCAATTCGGCTGCGCAGGACACAAGTGGCCGTACTGCCAAGAAGAGCAGGATATCCTTGATGGGGCAAAGGAGCATCAAAAATCGTTAGCGGGAGCAAGAAAACGAGACAGCTCATCCAGGTTGAACCAAAGATAGGGCAACTTCTTTCGAATGACTCATAATCAAGGAGTCCGCTTTTGTAAAGGTTACGTGTGGGCAATTTCCGCTTGCGAAGAAGAAAAGAAGCAGGCTGAAATTGGCTGAAATGCAGAAACGAGAAAAGGGGTACAGGTACAGGTAGAAACAGGCAAGAGCTCTAAATTTGCTTTGACGCGCTCGAGACTTCGGTAGGTCATCTCAAAAATCACGGTTGCAGGAACACCGGTAGTCTAGGTGTACACCCGTGTTGCCTTACAGCAGTTACATTTGAAAGGGAAGAGACAAGTGCACGTCCACGTCTCGAGGCGAGGACGATCGGGGCGACCCCGTTCTCCTGAACGATTTCGGCTCCTGCTTTGCTGATTACCACGACTTGAAGGTTGTTGCATAAACATCATGCCCGGGGGTATCTCTGGCTGTCGAGCTGCAGAAGGGGTTGTTGGGGGGCAGATCAGCGTCAGCACTTCTTACTACCGTTGTATGCTGTAGCGTAGAGCTTCCATATTGACACAGTGTTCTCCGTTTCACTTACCCACCAGTGGTATGGCACCCCTGTAATCCAGGTCGCGTCGACTTTCGGGAGGTGTTGTTATCGGCGCAGATGGACCAAGAGGCGCCCGTTGTGCAACGGAAGCCCGGCGCAAACTCGAACGGCTGCCATGCGGTGGTGCTGCGTCAACCGCCGTCATCAGGAATGCGAAGGCCAAGACATCAGTCATTGCACAGCTGTATTTGGCAAGCAAGACATCACCAACTCGGTGTTTCTCTCTAGTAGTGGCGGGCCATTTGGGTTCATCGCCTCGGGAAGATTTAGACCAGAATCGTTGGGGATCCTTACAACGACTAAGGGAGAGTGGGCAGGTCGATCCCATGTTAGATTGTGGTTGAAAGGTGCGAATGATCGTCGTATCGATGAATGTGGTCAGACCAGCTGGAAAGGACATAATAAAAGTACAAAAGCGCTCACCATTTCGAGTTGGAGAACGAGATTGACGGCCCGGTCTTACTCCAAATCCTTTCCTCAAAAAGAAATGGCCACGAAAGGGGAGAAGGCTCCTCGTCAGTACAGCACTCTTGCTTCCCTAAAGCCGTTCGTAACAAGATGTCTATGCAAGCTGCGCTGTACATCCTGCTTTTTCAGTCTGATATATATAGCCATCACACTCACGAGGCGGGGTGGCCTGGATGCTGCTAGTAGAGCGGCATTGGGGACTACGGCCGCGACCGGGAGTAGTGGGCAACTCTACAGGGGTTTGCATATTACAAGACACCAGATCGGTAAGGGCTTGTAACGAAGGCTTGCCCTTTTGATTGTTGGAGTGAAGAGAAGAAAAAGGAGAGGGTACGCTGTCTCGCGATAGCACGATAACGAGGAGACGGGCTGTGTAGCTGCACTGGGCGGTGTCTGGTCACAAGGGCCACAACGTACAGCCCGATCCGGTCTAGACTTACTGTGGCCGGCCAATCCGACGAATTGGCGTGCATAGTTGAACCAAGCAGACTGCGGCTGTGGAAGGTTGAAAAACCCTTAAGGAGCTCGTCCGAACTGCCGTACTCGTAGCGTGCTTTACATGGCCTGCTACCGTAGCATGTGCCTTCAAGAGGTGGCTTTTGCGTATGGCTATCTCCCATCATCGCGCAAACACTGCAGCAAGGTTGTTTAGCATGACTCGATTAGCGGGGCATCTGCCTGAGTCTAGCTGTGTCAGAGTGCTGAAAGCGCGAATGAATGGACTTGATTCGTGTGCATGTGCTTCGCCTTAGCGTGCGGTGGCTGAATTATGTGCCGTGGTGCTCCAGGTAAGCGTGTGAGCGTGTCAGTGAGCTAGCTCATGCATGAAGTGCAGAAGATCCTATGTCCACCAGGTCGTTCAGGCATTTGCCAGATGCCGTGTCCTTCTGCTCTGATATAGGGTGCGTGTATAAACGAAGATCGGGCCGGTGTGACTTTCTTGCTCCCTCGCATCAACAGTGTGGAGAGGAAAGGAAAAGGGTGTTTTTAGGACCGGACATCTCCGGCGTCTGGAGAAGCGCAAGGACCGGAACAGCAGAGCGAGAGCGAGGGTGATGGAGATCAACGATCCGTCCACACAGTGAACCGCAGACCTGTCCAGCCCGCCATGCTGCGCGGTCGACGGGAGCGAGCGTCCTCGTCGAGCATACCGGCGACAAGCCTGCTCATCCCTCCGAATCCAGCAGTTGCAGATCCAGGATCGTCTCCGACGTCTCGCGGCGGCATTCTGCTCAACCCGCTGAACAAGGATGGTTCGCCGACGACCTCCCTGCCTTCGAACCACCCTTCGGTCCGCTCGTCTTCCTCGCTGTCCTCGAATACATCCCGCAATATAGGCAACGGCGTCGCAAGAGGGTACTATGCGAGCAGAGGCGGCAGGAGGAGACATCCTTCTCTGTCTGCATATAGCCAGACGAGCAATACCAGCAGCAACGACGATGCCGGTTCGCTTTCTTCTGCCTCGTCCACTCAAAGCCCAAGGCTCAAGTTCGCTCCCTTGCCGGAAAGCGGGCGTGTCAAGCGGAGCAATTCGATTACTCGTGCGTGGCAGATGCATCTATGCACTGCATGTCTGCTTACTTGCTAATCTCTCCTGCTGACTACTGCCTACTGCTTTCCCCGCCTTGGTTCTGTTTCTTTCCGCATAATCATCGAACCGACCATTTCCGGATGGTCTATACGTCGCATGTATGCTTTGACATGTTACTGGGAATACAACGCACATAATTGCAATCAACCTTGCGCATGAACGTATCAAATACTTGGGATTCCTTCGATGCAGTCGGAGTAGCAGCACGAGCACAGCTCCTACAGGGCAATGGGATGGGCGGGGGAGGTGATTATAGACCCGCACCGCAAGCACCGCACTGGCAGCAGCAAGTATACACTTCAGGCCCTTCTTCCCCAATGTGGTACAATGGAGGACCCATACCTGAAAAGTGAGTTGAGTGCAACGCTTTTCGACGGAGAGCTTGAGATGGCTAAGCTAGACCTTTCCTCCGACAGCGTAAAAACATTCAAAGATATCAAGCCAGGGATCAAAAAAGCATGGGGTGCTATTCGAAGACGTCGTTCTTCGTCCAATGCGTCCAGCACTTCTACTTCGAGCTTGGCGACGAACGAAAGTGGATCAGAGAGCGGAAGCGCTATTTCAGGCAGCGAAAGAGGGGGCAGTACGGTTGGCACTGGAAGCGAAGGTGATATATCGTCGATCAATGAAGAGGATGAAGACGAGCCCGAAGACACTCCTCCTTCTACTGCTGGAAGTAGCGGCGGTATCGGTGCAGCACAAGGAACCCAGCAGCCAGACAAAGGAGCGCAGAGTGTCACGCTGACGGAAGAAGGCGTGCTAGTGGAACAACCCCCTGGATCTGAACGCTTCAGCACCGACGAAGAAGAAGAAGGAGGCCAGCCGCTGCGAAGGCAGAATAGCGATGCATACAGTGTAGCTACCACGATGAGCGATGCAGCGTCAGAAGGGTCGTCCTCTTCAGAGATGCTAACGGACGCAGAAACACGAGGAGCATATACTTCAAAAATGGGATTGAGTGAATCCCCTTCCTACACGCCTGGAATGGGCTACCATGGTCATTATTATGCCCATCACCATCACTTGGATGGAAGTGGTACACGGTCCGGCGAAGCTACACCGAGAAGAGGCCATTCACCGACTGCTTCGCCGGGTTCTTTGTCCAGAACGCAGTCGAATCGCCAGCAACAGCAACAACTCTGGACTCCTAGTGTCAGTACTGAATTCGGAGGTGGAGGAGGAAGTGGGCAGGGATCGATGCCTGGAAGTGGAGCCAACACACCACGCAGAAGATTGTCACTGGGCGACGTTCCTTCGGGCATTGGCGGCAGCAGCGGCAGAAAAGGAGCCTCGGTCTTTGGGTTTGATGAGACCCAGTTGAGGAATAGATTGGGCGCTATGGATCTGAACAGCAGGAGACGACGACCGCAGTTTGAAGAGGCGGGCGAGGAGCACGATGGGAAGGAGGAAGCAGAGGACGAGGATGAAGTGCCCATGCCGGTTGACGATCGGCAGGTGCGGGGTGCGGGGCTAGAGCTCGCTGTGTAGACTGTACTGCATGGCTGCATGGGAGTCTGCATGGCTGGGGACCGAATCCAAACGGAAGCATCAAGGGAAGGTCAGCAATGGATGGCCAGAGAGTGGAATAGTGCCTGTACATCATCAATAGTGTCGTTGTTCGGGATCATACAGCAGTGTCCGTATCTTGGGTGCATGTACATGGCATGACAGGGAGATGGTCTTGAATCCGTGAGCCCGTGTACATGACAAAAGTAAATGCTTAGATCATCGTAATATAGCAGCATGTCGAGCGTAGAAGAGACGTTGTCCAAGTGCGATGCCTTATAAAACACATGTGCGCTGTATATCCTGACTGGGGCCCGCTCTAGCACGACTGTCTCGATCGCTCGTGGCTGCCAAACAAGAAGATCCGGGTATTGACGGGGGTGGGGTCTTCAGTGCATTACAATTAACGATTGAAGGAGGTTTGTAGATGAATTGGAGCCGGCTATTAACAGTAATGATGCTTGTGAAGCAGCAGCAGTGCATCCGCAGTCATCCTCCCTTGCGCTCCTCCGGCGGCCCGCCTGCAGTGCGCGGGTTGCGCGTGAAAAGCCAGCGTCGGGAGTCGAGTCTTGCTCTCGTCTCTTTTGCCCGACTTATATTGCATTGCAGCGAATACGAATGGCGCGCATTGGCTCGTACTGCGGCAGCCCCTCAACCCCCACAGCTGCAAGCCCACACACATGCATGCCGTGACCAGCACACATGCCCACCCCCGTCGCATCCTCGCAGCGGCGAGCGGGCACGAGTCGCAGGAGCGCTTCTGCAGCCAGCAGCAGGCAGCGGGGTGCAGGCAGCGCAGGGCCGGGGAACAAGGCGAAGGCTAACTCGTCCTCAGCCAGCACGAGTGCCAAGCCGCCCGTCCTGCTCTCTGCGCCGCCCTCGAGTCCTCCGAAAGGCATCCTGCTCGTGAACAGCGATCGCACGTCGACGACCAGCGACGACGACGGAAACAGCACTAACAACGACAATGATAGCCATCCTGCCACTGGAGACAGCACGCCCTCCGCAGCCAGCTACCTCAAGCCGCTCCTCCGGTTCCTGCCGCGCCATATCGACCCCTCCGCCATCGCCCGGCTGCTGAAGAACGTCCATCCGTCGGCCTTTGGAGCCTACCGCACGAAGGAGGCGTGGAGGCGGGAGCATCCCCACGTCCTCAACACGGCGCACCACATCCTGCGCCAGGAGCAGGCGGAAGCTGGTGCGGAGGGCGTGCTGGACCCCGCGTCCCCCGCCCTCCTCCGGCCCTCGACCAGCAGCGACGAGGCCTGTCTCGCCCACTCGCCACCCTCTGCGACCTTTTCGTCCTCCGAGGACGACGACTTTGACGATGACGTTGCAGACGCAGAGCGTGGAGAGGATGAGCAAAGAGAAGCGCGCGAGCTGGACGAATACTTCAACGACGACTTTGACGCCGACCTGGGGACCTCGCCCGAGAGTGCGTCTTCCCTCAGGGATCTGGCCAGCAGGCGAGACTCGCTCGAGTCGGCTGCGGGTGGCTATAAATACGCCAGCCTCGTGCAGCGAGCGAGAGCAAGCAGCCAGGACAGCACAGCAACGGCCAGGGACGACAGCCCGTGCCCATCTCCATCTCCAGCGAGCTTGCTGGCCGATTTCGCCTCAGCCACCCTGTCCTCGCCCAGGTCGCCACTCGCGATATACCTCTCCAAGCCCGACGAGGAGCTGGACTCGCCCCTCGCCGGCCCCAGTCAGCGCGTCGTCGACCTGCAGAATGGCTCTTCTTCGAGTTCGTCATCGCCGGATCGCTCGAATGATCCGTCCGCGACTGCCATTCCCCCCTCGTCGGCATCTCCATCGGCACCCTCCCGGGAACTGCGCAGGCAGTCTCCAGTCGCCTCGACTTCGGCTGCGATCCTTTACCCCGCCTGCGACCCGGACTCCAACAGGCCGCACACCCCACCCTCTCCCTCCCCGACCTCCAGCTCCCCGAACCCCTCTCGATCCCGCTCACAGCACTATCCTACGATGCCTATACCTAGAATCGTGAAGAGGCAGAGATCGTCGTCGTCCTTGGCATCCTCTGTCTGCACCTGTCGATCCAATGCCTCGAATATATCGAGCATTTCCACCGCTTCTCGCTCTTCAAGCGTGACCTTTGCCCCTCTCCCTGAAGAAGAGCTGAAAAAAGCGAGAGGCGACACCCGTTCTCGCCGTGGGAAATCTTCAGTTATGGGTATCAAAGGGAGACGGAATCTGTTGCTGGGCCTGAATGGAGAAGAAGAAGATGATCCAGTAGCATCATCTTCGACAAGAAACGCAGGTACAAGTACTTCGAGTCGGGATGCAATCCATAGGAACCCAGACCTTGATGAAAGCAGCGCAGATGACGAAGATGAGATCGGATCGTCAGCTTCCTCTAGCTCTTTGCATTGCAAGAAAAACAGCTCGTCAAACGATCAGTTCGATGCGATTGCTTATTTCGCGGAAGAAGACCTATGTGTTGCTCCTCCCCCTCTTCCGTCGTCCTCATCGACTGCCTCTGGATCATCTATACCACCGTCTTTGGCCTCACTAACAAGAGACAACACGATCAAGAAGAGAGACGTGGTCAAAGGAGTTGCTAGTCTTGCCAAGCCCTTGACGGAAGATGAGGGTAGGAAGAGTAGAAGGAAAGGATCCGACGTTACCATTCATTACGGTAGGAATGGGGAGTTGATTGAAAGAAGACCGTTGGGAGTTACGCTGGAGGAGGTAAGATATTTGTCTCTATTGGTGATATTGGCCGTTTGTATAATGTTGCATAACTAACGGTCAAATAACACTCTTCCTCTTCCCTCGGCACTCCTGTGTGAACTTCAATTGACAATTATAGCTCACTTTACCCATGAAGAGAGTGAAAGAAACGAGAGGAAGATCACGAGTTACAAATGATCTTTCTGCTTCTTTCTCAAGTTCGAAATCTCTCTCTTCGTCGGGCGCATTTACGTCACCGCCTACTTCACCCTCCCTACCTCCCTCATCTTCCAGATCGACCCCATCAAGCCTACATAGCAAAAGGCTCGGCAGTCCTCTCACTTCACCTACACACTCGCCGAGGACTTCCTCTGTTGATCGTGAAGAGATCGTTCTAGCACTCGGTGAAACTGCTTCTTCTCCGGAATCAGGCAATGAGAAAACACCAACGGCTACGCTTCGTCTGGAGTTCAGAGAGCTCTTCATGACCTCTTCTAAGAATGCAAATACTACGTCCTCAGGATCGATGGCTATGACGTCACCTCCTCTTTCGAGACCCTCCGACGGCGAGATACCATCACTCCCTTCGGGTTATGTGGACAGTCAGCTCTTGAGCAGTACAAGTCCTACAGGCTCAGCCCATTCGAAAAGTGCTTCAAGTGGCGGCTCGAATGATGTTACTCCTATGCCCACACCGAGAGCAGGCTCCCCAATGCCAGGCTTGAAGATGACGACGGTCACTACAGCACCCTCTACTTGGTTTGCTGAACATACGCATAAAGTGAACCGAGATTTCAAATTGATGGATTCTGCTTCGTTTACTTTACGTCCCTCATCTAATAGGGAAGTGAAGAATGAAGAGACCGCTACTTCTACTACAGCTGAAGACAATGACAGTGCAATCCTGCAAGTCTCGCCTGTCGTGAATATACTTGCTCTCGGTGGTCTGCTGGAGGATACATTCTCTGCTGGAGGACCTCTTTCTCCGCCTGCTTCGACTGCAAATCCTGCTGCTCCCCTTGTCAGCACCCAAACACCGAGCTCTTCAGAATTAGAAAGCTCATCGAGGAACGCCGAAACTTGCCCTCGAGAGCCTGCTGAGCCATCCGATGGAGATTTATCCGAAAGCATTTCACCAGATCTTGCGGACACCGCCGAGAGTGGACACGGCTCTACTATCCCCGACGAGCCAGCCCTGCTGTCATCAGGCGACGAAGAAGAAGGCGAAGCATCGGATGCTGATTCGGAAAAGACACCGACGTTGCATGCTTTGATTGATTTACCCGGACTGAACGATACGACCCACACTCTGCATGCTAGATATAGAAAGAAACGACCAGTTGGCATTCCTCATGTTACGGCGAGCAGGAAGAGAGCGCTCGCGACTTCTACAAAGAAGAACAGGAAAACTTGATTTTCTTCGTCAGGAGAAAGCCAACATGTATTAATCAAAGTAAGAGAAGAAATGCTTGCAAGGCTTTACTGTTGGCATCGACATCCATGGACACAATTCACATCTCTTTCTCTTTCTCTCCCTCTCGCTCGTTCGCTCGGGCTCTATCGGCTATAGCCATCAAATCATGCAGTCTCCATCAACTGTTTTTGTCATTCTATCTTACATGCAATTATCATTTTAATATGTAGCAAGACTTCTTTTTTCTGCTTCTCTCATCACTCCAAAGATGCTATCTACCATCCTACATAGTTTTCCCCAATGTATCACACAATATACCCAACTTTGTTGCGCCTGGGTCACACGATTATATCGCCATTTTACAGATACTCGTATGATGATGCCAACATGGCGCACGTTGAACCTCGCGAGCATTGACGAGGCAGAAGCTACCGATGCGAGCTCAATTGCTTCGTATTGCAATTCCTGTCGATGTTGCTGATGCGTGGCGGCCTTGACAGTTGCTGACATTCAAAGCCTGCGCATCTGGGTCATTTCGTTTAAGCATTCGACAGTTCTAGGCATTCGCTGGCTGTGGCGGACGTGTGGGTATTCGGGAACTACTATGATAGAAAGCTGAATCGCGTCGATCTCAGGATGATACGCGATAGCTGCAACCAGCCTTCTCGGTTATCTTATTCACAAAGGCCTTTCGACCTCGAGACACCATATGGCCACCAGACCTAACGACTTGTTCTGAGCATTGGTCAGTAGTTTGGTCGCCCACGCATCCCTCTGGGCATTCGTTTCTGAGACGTCCTCTTTACACCTTCACCTCAAAAACTCCTCCTCAGATGCGTTGTTAGAAGCCTGTCAGTCCTGTATGTACAGGTCAGTCTGGATGGAGACTCCAGAGACTCAGGGTGCAAGCTTGGACTCGGTACTAGCGGCAACGCTCCAACTGAAGCTGCAAATAGGATAAAAAGCCGCTAGGCTAGACCCCTGTCGTACTGTCCGTAGCCCATTTCGTGTAATCTATGGACTTCTCCTTGCTATCAAATAACAGGCCGTTAGCAGGTAAAGCCAGAAGCTTGAGCTGGCAATCGTGACCTTCCGGTTCGATCGTTCTTATCATATCGGCCTCTTCTTCATGTTCAATCGATATGGAGCTAGCGGAAGATAGCAAGCTCGTTACGCTCAAGAGCTACCAAGAACGAGAAGAGATGGTCATATAGTCGCATGTGCAAATACGGGCCTAGTTTGTTTTTCAAGTCTTTCAAGAGAGCAGTCGGCTGCCGGTGGTGACTTTCTCAGTTCATTGTTCAAGCTTTCAGGATTGCGATTACGGTCTTGAAAGCCGTGCAGCCAAAAAGGCTTAGTCGCTTGTCCACTCGAAACTGGTCCTGATGTGGTATAGGTGGCGTTGATCGCTGCTGCTTCAGTTGCATTTTGAGAGTAGCTGCGGAATTACCGACAGCTGATGACTGGACAAATAAATACACTGATAAATCAGCGCCCCGGAACCACGAACACTGGACGGCTGGGACTACGTGCGCAGGGCCATGGTTATGCCCGGTAGGTGTGCAAGGATCGCTTTCAGTTAAGGATCGTATTTGCCGAAGTCTGCACTGGCAAGTACGGTGGTTCTTCACATTCACGAGCTTCGATTCAGTTTGGGACCCGTTCTTGGGTCTCGTGAACGCTACAGTCGCTGCAGGTGAACGCAGCAGCGGAACCGATTCTTTGAGGGAATAAGCTACTTGAAGAGGTCTAAGCATACGACGTTAGCGATATAACCTCGGCGCAACCTTTACTGCCCTCCCCTAGGTGCCCATCCGACCTTCTTCTGTAACACTTGGAGGTCAGCACTAGACTTACCATTAGGACGCGAGATGCCAGTGCAGAACGTTCAACGATGCAATGAGCAGCCATCTATCGCGTATGAGAGACTAACAACTGGATAGCTACCACGTCCGCCGGATTTACTGGACTCATTGCTGTGTAGGAATCCATCTCCCGGATCGATGGGAGTCTGGCAAGGGCGGTCCGCTGGGTGCCACCGCAAAAGCAGCTGGTTGACGGTCGCTGCTGCTACATGTAGGCACGCAAGTAACGATCATGCGTCCAATCTCGTCCATACGCTCGAAAATCAAAAGCGGGACACGCTAAGGCGGGATAGCCTGCTGATGAAGGGAAATACAGCTGCACCGCGTCGCCGGCGAGTCGCCTCGCGGCCACCATGTCGGCCTGCCATCCGACGGAGTCTAGCCGCAGTAAGGTCGTCAGGTTGTCGATTGCAGAACAACGATACCTACAGGAGCACAGCATCGTGGTCGGACGGTACAGCAACAACACAATAACAGCGTCAGAGACTACCTCTTTTCCTTGACCGCAGAAACAGCTCATCTTTTGCCTTTGCTTTTCACATCGTTCTCTCTCCTTTGAGTTCGTACGCATCCACCCGACAACACTTTGCAAACGTGCGGCCTGCTTACGTATCGACTACAACAGCATGTCTCGTCAGCCCGAACGCCTCAAAGGGAAAGTCCAAAGCCTCCCACAAGGAGCAGGCCGAGGCCAGCATGGCACTATACAAGCAGACGGCGACAATAGGCTCATTTACAGGTTTACCATGTTATCCTACAGTATGGGCGCAAAAACAGGAGCGCTCAACATCGACAGCCGAGTTACGTTTGAGAGAAGCGCTCCCGGCTCACGAGTGGCTACACTGATTGTGGTAGATCCCGTATCTGGCGGTCCCGACTCCACTATGTCCACTACGGGACAGGGACAAAATCGAGGAATGGAGCGAAGTCCGACGCCTATGATCCCCCTGAAGCCCGATCGTTTGCCGTTGTCAACTCCCAAAATTATCAGCCCAGGTAGCAGAAGCGTGACAATCGCCCACGAGGCTAAAGGTGATATAGAAACCGTGACTAGCGTTCCCGGCTCCACCCAAAAGTCAGGTCGACGTCAACGTCGAGAAAAGCAGCGAATGCGAGGGCGCATTGCAAGCCTACCTGGTCAAGACAAGAAAAGAGGCAATCAGCCGGCAGAGGACTATCCCGGCGTAATCGAAGTTGTGAGCTTCGAGGATAGAAGTCAGGTAGTGAGCACCTATAAATGGTCTAGAGAAACTCAGACAAAGGCGAGAAGTCAGGCGGGGCGTGAAGCGATATGTCCTGGCGCATTCGTCTCTTTCCAAGAGGGGCTCAAAAAGGGGTGGGCTGTCAATATCACGCCCGTTTCAAAGGAAACGTGTTGAGTGTAGCTCGCTTGACTGACATTCTATAGAGACGATGTCATAGAAATCTTCTTGAATAGATCAGATAGTTCAGTCGCGAGGACTAGATAGACGTTGTTCGACTAGCCGTTCTCACCTCCTCTCTCTCTTAAGCAATCAATCCCATTATTCTATTGTCAGTATCGCCACTAGCTTTAGCCTGAGAACCCGCTGGAGTTGCTTGAATTTCAGTAAAGAGCTACCAAGCGATTGGTCTCGTCAGAAGCGCCTAATTACGCCTGTGATACCAGACCATACACGCTTTCGACTAACCGAGTACTCTTTGTTGCTAGACCTGATAGACTGGCTAACAAGCTCTAACAAGCAAGCTTATAAGAGGGTGTGTATGTTTATAAGACTTGCAAGGCTTGACTATGCCAAAATGCACCCCTGGGCCTTCGGACATCGCCGCAACGATAGACTAGGCGCAAAGCCGCACCTTCGGAATCTGGCACCACTACTCGGCCACGCCTCAGGAATACACAGATGGAACAAACCGGAGCGTGCCATGTAAAATAGGTTTGCAACTTTAGGTGAGAAAACATCAACAAACATCATCCCGCAATGGTGCAACACAGAGAAGATAAGAGTAACTTGGAGCCACGACGAAATATCACAAGGAGACAGACAATACATGTATGATAGACTACAGGTCGCGACGGCTACAATATAATGAGGTCATGCGGCACAGCAACATAGCATTTTAGCCGATATCAGCAATCCCAGATCCTGATCGTTTTTATGTGCGCAGTCCTTCCTTGAAGCGCCTCCCTTCAGCTCCCGTTCCATCGGGTTTTTCTGCGCATGCAAGGAAGTTATCGCTAATCGTTAATCGAGCTAGATTCTGCCATGATAGATACCATCCGCCCAGCGCAGCGTCATTCCTACGGGAGTCAAAGAATTGACTGTGAAGCTACCTCGCTCCCCGCGTCCCGTTCCCCGCTCCCCTCATCCCCCGCTTTCCCCATATCTGCCCCCGCCGTTACTGACAAGCAGATCATCTACCAGCCGAGTACGCACACAAAGCGGCGAATGCGCACATGCGGTGTTTGCGTACTTCTCAAAAGCTCTGTATTGTGGTACAGTGCGGCTGGCGGCAAAGTTGTGGGCCCTACAGAAGGTAGCCTCGCGAGGGAAGCTTATAACAAGGTATTCTGGCCTTTTGAGCCAGCCAGCCTCGCATCTGCATCGCCTTCGTTCACCACTCGGCTGCGGTGGCGTATTTCAGTATAATGTCGGCCAAGCTGCAGATATATTATCGGTCAAGGCTCACTTTGCTTCTAAACCACTCTCGCCACTGGCGTTCAGACTGATCGCGAGCCTTACTGGCATCGGTTTCGTCAGTCTCGAGGTATAGTTTCGTGACTTTTCCATATTTTATAGCACGCGATGTATGCTCTTCCACATCCCGTCGCCAATATAGATCTTCTTGGTGTGTAGCTTGCTGTTTTGGGCAATGTATGCGGACCGACGCAAGCCATGCGTTCTCATCTTCATCGGTATACGAGGGTACGTCCGCAAAGGGTTTAATAGTATCTAGGAGAGAAGATCGTTTGACACAGCTAGCAGCGATGCTAAGAGGTTAGCTAATCTGGTAAAGGCTATTCGAGCTTCTGAATACAGCTTACTGAGTATCTCGGCAAGCGTTGCAAAGACGCCGCTGTAACGCAGGATAGGGCTTGGCCCTGTTTTGTGAACACGACTGGAAAACAGGTTCAGTACGCTTACGCGCCTGATCGGTGAGGGGTCAGGCTCACGGTGCATACGTCTTCGAACATGAGCTTTGCATAAGCGGGCTCCGTAATATTCTGAAACCGGTTAGGCAATGGCACCTCAACTTCGTTCGTAAAAGAGACTCCAAACGGAAACATCTGCGTTTTTCTGCACTTGATAGGTGGGTAGTTTAGTCTCGCCGTTGTCCAGATGTGCGCAACTCCAGTGGCGAGAAGGATGTCACGAAGACTGCCGACATCTATAGATCAGTATTTTGCTGGCAAATCCTGTCAGCTTGACATAGCCTGACCTTCGACAGCTGCGGCTCAACTGAAGCAGTGACACTGGGTCGCAAAGCGACAATATCTGTGTCGTTTATGCCAGATATGATCCGACTAACGTCAGCGGAGCACCATTGCCCTACGTGCAGCGAGTCGCACCTGGACCAGAAGCTCATCAGGTAAGTGCAATAGCTGGCTGGTCTGAAGCGGGTCCATCTCCGGATATTTCCCGCCAGTGGTGCTTCGGGTCTGGAAAAGTACAAGCCTAAGCATCACAATCCGGTGATCGGCTCTTTGCCTTCACTAGATAGCCTACCTTAGGAGGTTGTCAGCTCTGTTGATGATTGTCATAACCTTTGCCCCTTGTTCAATGTCCGAAACTACCTAGAAATCCAGAGCAAGGGAACGGCATGCCTGCAAGCGGAACCGATCACGCCCTGTTAGATATACTGCTAGACTGGACAAGGCATACCAACGTGAGCAGAGGACCCGAGAGGCACGTACAGCAAATTACGTCTTTATGTGACATCAAGGACGTTGAAGCCTTTTGCTGGTCCCTCTGGCAAAGTTTCATTGCTGCAGCTCAATCTGTACCGGACGCCTCTGCCAGCACGCAAATCGATCGACTTGTACACCTCGTTAAGGCTATCAAAGAAGCAGAACCCCTGCTTGACCAGGATGGTCGGATTGCCGCCTGTTGGGGTGGAGAGTGTTGGAAGGATCTCCCATTGCTAGGTCCTCAGATGAGAGAAAACTGGAATTCTACGCGTAGGTGAAGGTCATCTTATTACACTACTACCGTAGTACCATCTGCGCGAGTTGTATTCTCAATATACACGCGCCACTGCCCAGCATGTCTGTAGTACGACGAGAACGTCGCACTGCGAAGGCATTGCGACTGCCACGCGGTCCCTGTCTGCGCTTTGCTAATGGAGCTATTCTTTCATAGCATCGAATCCTACAGACCTGCCTGCTCACCTCAAGAAGAACATATTCGCTGCACGCTTGACGCAGCGCGGAGTAGCTGATTTCTCGATCTACGGGTTGTGGGCTTTGCGCGAGGCATTGGAGGGACAAACAACGAGTAGTCCAGCTTCACCTTTGAAATATTCCGTCCCAATAGCTCACGCGTGGATCGTGTATGCTGGAGATACTCTCATCAGATTGGATAAGGAAAGCGGTTGGATGGGTAAAGGAGGGTCCCTGTGGCATGGACAATGCGGCTTCTGCGAAGACAGATGGCGGTTCTGGAGGGAAAGGCTGTTTTGTTTATCAAGAAGTCCCGAATTAGATCCTTGTACCCGTGCAGTAGCGGAGGAGGCTTCCGTCCGGATAGATGCATTGTTTGAAGCCGGCTGGCGGAAGTGACAGTCACAATTAGAGTTATTACCATGGATATGGTGCAGGTCAGCTTGAATCGACCCCCTGTGCCAAATTCCTGACGGAATTTTTTTTTTGAAAAAATTGAGGAGAGGTTTTCGCAAGAATGGGCTGAGCCGGAAACGGCAGAAAAACAGGTTTTCGCCTGTATAGGGCCGAGTTGTACTATAATAATATTTGGTTAGTCGGGATTATTAGCTTTGACAGCTAGGTT
>BCIL01000008.1:202833-252157 GCA_001599955.1 Cystobasidium pallidum
CTCCTCTTCAAAAAAAGTAGTGACCTTTTCCGGCAGGCCAAAAAACACGTGACCGGGGACACAAAAGGGGTCGATTCAAGCTGACCTGCACCATATTCAATTTCTGTGTCAAGGGAAGCAGATCTGCGAGGCCATTGATGAGCTCCAGCCCCGGATCGGGTTTTGACACCATATGTACGGTGCGAAGTCAGCACTGTCGGCGTGGCGAATTTACATTGGGTTCATGCTGATTTCTAGTCTGAAACGTTATGACGGCTATGGAGAACGCAAAAGGGCCGGCATATCCAACGGCACCCTCAAGAAGCTGGTACCGGTACTGCTCAAAGTACAACGTTTCGCACCGGGCAGGATGACATACAACATCGAAGAACGTCAGCCATAAGAAAGAAGGTGCGGTCCGCATCATTATCTATTCTCGACCTGTTTCTGGAACCAGGAACCTGATGACGTTAGCCTTGTCCGAGCGATTGCAACAGCGCTTTCAGCCCTAAACCCTTGTTCCAGAGTATTCCAGAGTAACTTACGCGCTCATAACACAGACTGCGATGTCCCTTGGCAGCCGGCAGCCGGCACCCGGGGCACCGGTCTGAGACAAAGATGTCTGATCGGCGGGGTAATTCTGTTCTAAAAGTGACGCACCGCATGCACCCATATGCTAGTGCGTCCCAGAACGGAGAGATGAATTACCTCCCTGAGGTTGCATGTGGATGATATCAGACAACAGAACGTTATTTTACGAGACCTGGCCTTGAGGAACAACCATCAGCCCGGCGTACCTTCGGTAACCGACTGCAGCCCTCTTCTTATTCTGACGAAAGAATCCTGGGGCTCCCTCTTTGCAACTGTCCTGTTCCATTCAAACTAAGGTGAGTTAACTTATCAGAGATCAGCTGGTACGGCTATTGTATTAGTATAACACCTCCTTACTTGCTATACACCTAACAGTTCCTACACCGCGTGGCAGCAGACATCGCAACTCTGCTACGATGGCCATGCATCTTTCAGAGAAGCCTGTAGGCAACGGACACATTGAAAAGTCTGGCAATCATCAAGTCGAGAGTGGAGTCGCCACGCCGCCAGACAGCGGTCATTTTGGCGATAACTTTTCGGCGGTACATGAGCCAGCTGTACATTTCGATGCCAAACAGGAGGACCGTCTCTACAGGAAGATTGATTCGAGACTACTGTGGATTCTTGCCCTGCTGTACCTTGTCGCTTTTTTGGATCGTGGAAAGTAAGTACAGCATCTTATGCCGGTAGTTCGCTGTCCGAAGAACATGTGCCAGGCATGCGACTTTAGGGTTTCCGCCACCCGGCTTATCACGCCGTTGACATTGACTCTATTTGTGTCTATAGTATCGGAAATGCTCGTCTGGCAGGATTAGAAGCAGACTTGAACATGACAGAGGGAGATTATGCTCTAGCACTCAGTACGTACCTATCATCCCGAAAGAAGCGCGAGGTGGTGTATTGCGTCCAGGTTTGCTGGAAAATGGAGAGCATCACCCCACCAGGCGTCGAGAATAGCGATTGTCAACCTTATCGGACTGACAAGGCCCTTTTTGAACTCTTTTTACAGGTTTGTTCTTCGTATCGTATAACTTGTGCGAAGTGCCGGCAAATCTCATGTTGAAAAAGTTGCGGCCCAAGATTTGGCTCTCACTCATCGTCACCCTCTTCGGAATAGTTATGATTGGAATGGGTCTAATCGAGACCTTCGGTGGACTTATTGCAATGCGAGTTCTGCTCGGAGTCTTTGAGTCCGGGCTATTCCCTGGTGCCACCTACCTCCTGTCTCTATGGTATCCCCGCTCAAGACTTCAATTCAGGATTGCCATTTTCTTCTCAGCTGCGACAGTAGCAGGAGCTTTCAGCGGTTTGCTCGCCTACGGCATTCAGTTCATGTCCGGTACTGCAGGAAAGAACGGCTGGAATTGGATCTTTATTCTGTAAGTAGTCCGTCACCGACGGGTATGGTTCGCTTCCGTCCGTGTGAGATCTAACGTTCCATTGGCGCCATGTAGTGAGGGCATTTTCACAACACTGTGTGGTATGCTCTCGTACTTTTTCCTGAAAGACTATCCCGAGACGGAGACCTTCCTTACCAAAGAAGAGCGAGAATGGACCATTTATAAGAAAGCAACCGACGGAACTTCTCATGGAGAGCACAGCGGCATGAACTGGAAACTTATCAAAAGCGGCCTCATCAATTGGCAGGTCTTCCTTGCAACCTTGTTCTACATCTCAATCGTCACTCCTCTGTATTCCATCGGATTATTCCTTCCGTAGGTTGTGGTGGACCTGCTTCTACACTAGGCACCCAGTGAAAGCTCACGCTTCTCCCTTCTCCAGCTCCATCATCAACTCCTTTGGACAGTATTCTAGGCCTCAAGTCCAACTTCTCACCGTCCCTGTCTACGTTGTAGCCTGTATCTGGGTACTCGTGTCATCAGTCCTCGCAGATAGATGGCAAAAACGTTTCCTTTTCCTTTTCATCGACCAATGGCTATGCATCGTCGGCTTCGTTATCCAGCTCGCCTATCCGCCATCTGGAGTCCGTTATTTCGCCCAATTCCTTATCGCTTCGGGATCATATGGCGCTTTGCCTACGGTCGTGGCTTGGCTCTCTGTCAATCTCCGTGGACAAACAAAGCGAGCTGTTGGTGTGTCATTCGAAATTGGCATTGGTAACTTTGGTGGTAAGTCGTTATATGGGCAAAGATCGAACAGCGTAATGCATGTACTAATTTCAATTGCCACCCGTTATAGGTCTCATTGCATCCAACATCTACCGCAAAGCAGCTGGAGGCCGCTACTGGATTGGCCATGGTGTCAATCTTGGCCTGCTGATCATGGGCATTATGGTGGCACCTCTCTACGCTTGGTTGCTCGTACGCAAGAACAAGCAGCGTGATGCTGAGCATGCGAGACAGATGGCCCTTCCCGAAGAGCAAAGAACCAAATATACGATTCAAGAGTTGCACGAACTCGGAGACAATGCTCCAGACTTTAGATATACAATCTAGATATTAAAAGACAAATTAGAATTAATCAATCAGCATATCCATACTGTGTACGTATTGAAGACTTTTTGTTGGAGTTTGCGTAAAAAGCACGCTCGACGTTATCAGTTACATCCGGCCTAGTCCTGGGCCAGGTCGATAGACAACTTTCTTGAGCTGAGCATTGATTGGAAAGGATTGTCTTGTTGCTGACTGACTAACTTTATAAACAAGCAAGGCATACAATCATGACAGGGTAGATCGTCAAGTTATGTTTACAAACTTGATCTGGCATCTTTTTGAGGGATCTGACAGCTACGCTTAAGCCTCGTGAGTTGACAAAGTTAGTAGTAGCGAGTATTATGATATTAGTAGTATCGCGTTTTTAGTGATTGGTTGTCCCCACGCTTGACATATCTCTTTGACGCTCCGCGCACACCCTGCATAGGCAGGGAAGCTCCTTCCATTCCCTGAGATATTTGCATCTTTGACACACGGCCTTTGCTGCATTGCAATCATTTTTATTGTGCAAGTCAACCTAGGCAAGATGTGCTGCTGGAGCTCGCCTCATCAGCGAAGGCAAATCCTAAATATAGCTACACGTGATATGCGAGTTTTGGTGAGATGCTATTCACTGCTGTATATTCTGATCCTTGATGGGGATGTCCTGAGATGGAAACGGTTAGTTTAACTTTGCAACAATAATTGAGAAAGCCTTACGCTGCCGGTACCCTTCTGGTAGCCTTGACGAGCATAGTCGGAGTACTTCTCCTGCTCTTCCCGGCTTAGCTCTTTTCCGGTGAATTGCTTGCTAGCCATTCCCACGCCTTGATCTAGGAAGTCACCCTTCTGTGTAGATCCTGCTGCGCCAGGCTGTATGATATGGTCAGCCAAACCCCATGCCTGACTGTGCGGAGAAGCCACCCACATTCGCACTGCCGGCCGGGGCATTAGGGTCGGCTGCAGTGTTGCCTGTACCCTTGTGGCCGATCTTGCCGGCGAGGTCTTTGAGCTTGTCCATGATGAAGTGCTTGGAGTATATGCTCTGATGCAGGTGGGTGGAGGAGAAGAGGAGAATTCGCTATCCGTTGCGATGACGAGAGACTTTCGCCACCGAAACAGGCTTCCATGCTGACGCCATGCATTGGCTGTGGCTGAAAGCCATCATGACATGTCATAAATCTGAAACGCCCACATTACGGATTCGTGAAGGATAGAGGATTCTAAGACGCCGTGTCAGTATCGACTACATCCGCTGCCGGGCAAACGTAACATCTCGAACAGCGCTTGTAGAGACATGCAAAAACCGGTGGGCTTCTTAGCTGCGCATGGCTTCGCATGGGCTTAGCTGCGCGTGCGTCAAGTCTATAAGTAGTATAAGTCCAATCTCATGGTTACGAAATCTTGTGGTTGCCCGCTTAAGCTGCAACCCAGATATGCTTATAATAGCGTACAACAGTGATAATGCTAGGCGTACTACGTTCATACAGGTGCAGGTGGCAAAATCAGCATAATAAGGCGACGAGGAATCGCGGTTGTTGCTTAATTGTGCAGTAGGTAGTACACGGGGGATCCCTACCGCTCCTACGAGTGTCGGACGTTCCCCTGGGTCTATGCGCTCGGAAACTGCAGATCAAACCGGCTGATCACGCCAAGCGTTGGACGCTTTGAACCATCCCTTATAAGTTCTATTGTCCATGAACTACTATACCGAGCAGATTATAGCGGTCTTCCGAGATTCTATGATGATGCTACATGCTGTCCGCTTTTCCGTTTTTTGATGCGGCCTTCCTCCTGACCCCTAGCACGAATCTTGTCCAAATGGGCTTTGAGGCCGTCTTTTTCTGGATGAAGACCTAACTGTGTTGACAGCGTCGCCAGGTTGCTATCAGCTCTGATGTACGCTTCATACAGAAGCTTTCGGTTTGAGTACGTCTGGTTCCCTCGCTGCCAACTCGCTGGCCAGATTTTCAGAGGCCATTGGTGTCCTCTGCTGACATTGGCGTTTTCCCATTGATCTATAGATTCCTCAAGATCTTGGACTGGAGGAATATGCGGTGGCTTCATGGAAGGCTGTGGGGAAGATGACGACTCCTCGAGAGCTTGCGTCTGCCGACTGACAGCGTCCCTGATAGGCCTGGATTCATCTGAAACAGGTGGTACCTCTTGCGAGACCACAGGCATGACATTGCCGTCCGCCGATGCTTTTAAGTATGATCGCATCTCGTTTAGAAGTGCTGTCTGCTCGTTGAATAAGCGGATCATAGTTTGTTCATGGTTTCTCATTTGGCTCTCCACCGTATTGTGCAGGCTTGTTTCAGACAACTTCAAAGCCTCAACGATGCTATCATGACTCGACTTGTGCGTATCCTGAATGGTTTTACGAATCTCATCGCGGAACTGACGCAAGTCCTTCAGCCTTACAATCTCGTCGTCTTCTTCACCGGTCTGTAGAAGGCCGCCCCTGCTGGACGTGTCTGGATTCATTATATCGCCGAAATAGTGCTCTTCCCGCTCGGACTCCTCTAGCAGATATTGAGTTAAAGTGTTAACCAACTCATCTCTGGTTAAACCGAGCCACCACTTTATGGCATTCAGCGACCAGCGTTTCTTAGCATGAAGGAAACGGTGTTCGCCGCAACCAATTCGAGTACAATGCCTGGTGAACTTCCCCCTCTTCCCAATATCCAGCAACTTCCCCTTCTCTACCATTTCCCTGAATACATTGTTGAACCACGTGTCTGTCATAGGCTCACCAACCTTGAAGTCGCCTTTCTTGGAATACGCCGGAAACAGGTAATGCGAGTCATGGAGCTTAACGGAACCTGCATGTCGATTCCAGAAGTTACGCCAGCGCCTAAGGGTCTCATAAGGGTCCAGAGCAGGCTCATCTGCATTGCTGTGAAGCTGATAAACTTTGACATCAGGAGAATCGTTTTCGCGTGAATTACGGAGAGTCAAGTGTAGCTCATGGTAAGGCGTCTTGGATGTGAGCGTCTCCTGATCCATAACAAGTGCTGACCATGTCAGACTTCTCATCTCATCTGTTTTGGTGCCACAGTAGAACGAGAGTGTCATATAGGCTCGGAACATCTCTCTCGTTGCTTCTGTGAAAGCGCCTTGTGCGTCAGGCGTTTCCAGGTAAGCCAGCAACCTTTCTTGTTCTGGATAGAGCCAAGGGAGCGATTGAACTACATCATCTTCCCGCTTAGAACGCTCCTTCATACCCATCCAAAGCTCCAAATAGGGTGGATAATTCACAGGATTGCCACTGTGAATGACTTTCCCGGCGGCGTCTGTCTCGATATGCCAACCGTCTCCTGCGCACCCAAATCGGTCTTCAAAGTAACGCTTGACGGCGCTACGAGCGCCATCTACAGAGGCGTACTTCAAGCCTCTGACATCAACCTGCCAGGAAGCATAAGCGTACAACGCTCGTGCAGTAGCTTCGCTTAGAGTGTCTATTGCACCATGGAACTCTCCTGGGGGATTGTCATCGCCTTGCTGGTTATCATTGCAAAACGCGCGCAGACGAGCGATGTGCCCTTCATAGGTTTCCGTTGTCTTTTTGGAAGGATAGCCTGCTTTGTCTAGCTCTGCTCCACTGGAGCCTGCTGCTGTGGTGCCCCGTTTACGCCGCTTGCTGCCTCGATCAGCGATGCAGCGACTGGTGAGGACGCCCGGGTCGGTCTGCGGTGCCGAAGGGGCTTCGTCCAGTCCACTCATGGTATCCTCCGCACTCATTATGGACGCTTGTCGTCTCACAAGCGTCTCAAAATAGCTGTTTTGCGAGCATTGGTGCGGTCACAAATTTATTGTCCCCGCTTGTAACTGGTCACTTTGAGGACCTGCGAACCCTAGATAATCTACCGCTGGCGGCCTGATCTACAAAGAACATACGGGTAATGCCTACAACGCAGCTACTTCTTTAACAACTCTGTCGCTGAGGAGGTATCGTTGGAATATTCTCAAGGTATATTGGTGTCAGCACAGGGGACACGCTGCGTGTGTAAAGGGAACAAGCCCAATACTTTCTCTTCTGGCTGCGGGACCATCTTCCATTCATTCAATTATCTCTCATTGAATGGATGGGCAAGAAACAGACGACTGCGCTATGGTTACACATCAGTTCTGACGCTGCGACTTTCCCAAGGTTCCGGTGGCAGAATGTATCTATTCCTTTGGCTTATCATGATCTTTCTTCTCCTGGAATTTCTCCTCCTTGAAAGGTAGTTTCTTGCATATCATACAGGTCCTTCTATTCGAAATAGCAAGTAGCTGTGCGGTTGACAGCCATACCAAGCGTACACCTGTCAGTCTGTAAAGCGGATGGCTGATTCTTGCGCAATCTCATGCTCACTCACGACTTCAAGTCCGTCAGCGTCAGTACAGTCTTTGAGAAGCTTTGGACCAGCTCCTGAGTCGCAAGTCCACTTGTCTGATGCTTCTCGGTTAATTGTCCAGGTGTACTGCTCGAGGACACCGTTGATGATGATTGCCGCGAGGTCCGGATCTTCGGCTTTCTTAACCACAGCATAAAGGTTGAGAGCTACTTCTGGCGATGCGGACGGCCAGGTTGCTCTATACTCTGCTCGTCAAATCTTGATTCGATACAGAATAAAGGGTAGAAATGTGACCTCACCGCAATTTCTCAGTCATCCAGTCGAATAAGCGCCGCATCTTGTATTTGTATGCAGCCTGATAGACCGCTCGAATAAAGTGGATATCCGTCGTCTTCGGCAGATCCAGATCATTGTAGAGAAAAGGTAGAATCCTTTCCATCAAAAGGGCGTTTTCGTCCAGCTTCAGATATGGCAAAGCCTTGATGCTATCTGGCCCTGCCCCAAACGCCGGTGGCTTCACTTTGAGCATGTCTGCTAAGACAGTCGAAGCACTGAGGAGGTTCATACGTTTAACTGGGAAAGCGACAATGGAACCACTCGTTGGGTCGTTTCCCCCAATGACCAGATCAACTTCCTTTATTCCTAGATCGCGAATAATGTAGTCGACGGGAATAGCAAGAGCAGTTGAAACAGGCTTAGCCTCGGTCTTTTGGGGCAAAGGTTTTACCGGTTCGGTCGGTTTGAGGGGAGTTTCGGCAGTTGGTACAGGTTTAGGCTTGGGGCTTTTCGGTGCTGGCGGGGTTGTTGCACCATTCCCGTGAGAAGCTCCGCGGCGAGGTGATGCGGAAGGAGAATGTGTCGGTTCCTGTGGCGGAGGCATTGTAAGACGGAACGCCGTCGGCATCCAGCCTGCGCCAAACAAAGCGTGATCGTCCTGCGAGCCAGTCATTCGAGGTGCTCCAGGTGGTCGTCACGAGTGTAGCAGAGCTGTACGCCGACAGATACGCAGGGTATTTTCAGTGTGAAAATCGGCGTGTCAAGTGTATTGGGCCAGTTAGTCTGAAGCAGAGTTGGAAATACATGCCAGACACTAAGCGACTGGCTCTGTTTGGTCAGGTGTCGAACAAGCAGCTGACACATCGCTGGGAAATTGGAGTTCTAGGCGGAACGTCCTGATATGGTATCGTGTTTCACACTCTACCTTCGACAGCATCCCACACACAACAGAAGCGGCGCATCGTGCAGACGACATGCAGCGCTCGATTCTCATGAGAAGGGAGCGCCTTGCAAGAAGCCGTCCATGAACCCACTGACGTTTCTGTTCTCAAGATTCAGAGGCTTCTGACGGAAATGCTGCCGAGCTTTGCCCTTCCACACCTCTTTCCCGATGTTGTGAGGTCAGTTCGGCCATGTCCCGCTCGTACCGCCAGCAGCAGGAGATGGCAGCATTCCAACCATTATGCAACCAAAAGAATGTCTCCGATTCCGCTCACTGCCGTTTACAGTGTTGAAAACGGGCCTCCAAGGTTCCACCTGTAGATGCAATGACGATGAGTATACAGACATACCGGCTTGTAAGGCGTTATCAAACCCACATGATGGTGTTTCCCATCCATTCAAACCAGACAACAATCGTCTGTCAACGAGCACATCATCTGGTCTGGATCTCGCATACTTGGGTGCTTGATTTGAATACCTTTGCTGCGTTGATTTGCATCTGTATTATCTGGCCAACTTCGACGATGTCGGCTTACATTCCAAGCGGTTACGAGACTCAAAATCAGAAACCAGTAATCGTGCTTGCTGATCTAGCCCGTGGAGGATAATGCCAGTAGCGACAACCATCCGGAAGTCGTATGATCGTCTGAATAGGGAAATAGAAGTCCGGATATTGGGTCATCCTTCACGCAAGGAATTCTCCTTCGAGTGTTCGCTCCCAATCGCGGGTTGTGTTTTCTACTCGAAGGCGATGCAGTTTTTACCGGAGGAACTGAGATCTAGGCGGCATCTGGAACTTGATGTCCAACTCCCATCGGTTTGCGTCTTCAGCCTACGAACCCTGACGAAACGTACATCCGCCTGACGTACTCCTTCCAGAGCTTTTTGCTTCCTGCCAAGTCTTTCGCTAGGTTCAGCAGGTTGGGTATAGTCCATTCCTTGAGCTGATAGGGTGCTTCCACCGTGCGTTTAGATGCAGACGAGTTATCATACACGTGCCCAGGCAAGTAATTTATCATGTTCTCCGCAGGATAGGTGATATATTCGATTGTCCAATTAGGACTCTGATGCTGATGCAGCGGCAGGTAGTACTGCGTATACCCCAACGGTGTGAGGTAGCGATTCGTCCGGGATGGCGATTGCGGGCTGGAGTATCTAGGGAGACGAGGAACTGGCTTTTTCTTCTTTCTATGTTTTCTTCCCTTTCTACGTCTTGTGACGTCAAGCTCGAGCCATGTGTTTAGAGGCTCGGCAATAGTCGAATCCCATACCTGTAGAGCGCTGTCACGGAGGCGACGCCATAGCCCTGTCTGCGCTTCTGCCTCTCCAAAGTGCGTCGAAGAGATGTATGCATCATTCGGGTTCGATACATTGTAGTGCCAGATTCTGACTGAGGGCAAGAAAGTAGGAACGACACTAGGCGATGTATGTGCAATTGCATAATCCTCGTACTTGAGCTTTCTTCGAGGTGGGAGCGCAGCGAAGGAATCGTAAAGATCACCATGAAGCAACTTTGCTATAGTGAACCTATCTTGATTAAGTAAACTCTTCTTGGACTTCTTCTTGCCTTTTCTTTTCCTCCTCTTGCCGTCGTCCAGACTGGACCAGTCAAGATAGCTAAAGGCATCGACCTTTTCCGACCCATATAGTAAGCTATGTACCCCAATGACCTCGGAACGCCTTGCTTACATTGACATGCCCGAACATCTGACCGACAATAGTATCTTGGAAAGCAACGGAGATTTCGGTATAGCGCTCCAAGCCTGAATTATGCATATAGTGCTCAATCCTAATCCTCGCCCAGGATATTAGCAAGTCTAGATATTTCCACTTACATTGATCGTACCAGCCCGATGGTGTTGGAGGAACGTGTCCAGTGAGCCAAACTTGCATGCCTCTGGAACGCCAGCGGTCCAGCTGAACAGCAAGCCAGTCAAGGTGCAGTGTACCCGGATCTGCGGTTTCTCCGCTCTTCGTGCGAGGGCACCCGTCTACAACTTTGTTATTCTCGTCTGTCAATGGCCATCTCAGCTTAAAACTGATAATGCCAACTCATGAATGATGAGACGCGACTCACAGAAATACATTGTGTTCAGCGAGACAACAACGAGCTGATCAGGGATAACTTCTCTTGCGAAGTAGGCTCCTCGAGCGACCGTATGGTACTCTTTCGCTGGTACGAATGCTCTCCAGATGCTGTAGACGCAGATGTCTCATTAGCTCTAGAGAGCAGTCATCGCCTCCAGCCTGTGAGTCTTACTTTGCGAACTCTGCGGTAATAGAATTCGGACCAGGACGCTAACACAGCGAATCACAACGTAAGACGGACAGTAGCATGGGACATTTCTGTACACGTATAAGCTTACCAGAATGTTATGTGCTATGGGAGAGCTTTAGTAAGTAAACTGTTTCTGACATCTGCACTTTAAACTCCGACTCACGATAGATATCATTGTTGCCCAAACTTGGAACTACTGGTATACCTCTATCTTCAAAGATCTTCTCGAACTTGTCCATGATACCACGGTTGAGGTCGTAGATCTCCTTCATTGACCGGGGATATGCAGAATCCGAATCGTGCCTGATGCAAGACGAACGGCATTAGCCTATATTTTGGAGAAAACTTCAAACAAAGTGAACTGGGTTTAGCAAGTCGCCTCACCTGGCACTGTCGCCCGTGACTATAACAAAATCGACATCATGCTTCCAGTTCTGATCGAGCCAGTCGAAGGTAAAGTCGGAGAGGGCAGGCGGAGTATCGCATTCACTGTACGAGGCAGTGTCAAATTGTTACGGGGATCAGTGCGTGATTCGGAAGTCTGGCTTACCTGACAGGCGTTCCAAGCCATCCAGCCCGTTGTGGATCATCATGCGGGCGGTTGTGATGGCAGGATGACCGAACGCTGGAATTCGCTCTATAGTATGGATCCGGATGGATGTCTGTTATGTGCAGACTGTCGCGATGTTCTTAGCAGGTTATTTCAGCGAGCTTGCTATGCAAAATCACGTACAAACGCCCGGTGGGCTTCCTCGCACTCGCTTGTGAGTTGAGTACGGCAATGACTGCCGACCATCTCAGCCATGAGAGCAGCATGGGAAAGGCAATGTACTCTCTCAGCGGAAGTACGGACGCTGAGTGGTGTCAAGTCGAGTATGTTCGCAAGCCTCACGCAGAAGCTCTTTGCTCCTTGGCTTGGGAAAGTACGCACGCAACTTCTCCGATCACTTTGCACCTGCTCTGATATCCAAACCCTTCAGGTCCTCGCTCCCACGTTCGTAAAGCCCTGGAGCCCCAGACTAGAGATGCGCTATTTCTAGCGCACACCTATCGGAGAACACTATGGAGAACATTACGTCCAAAGAATTCTTCGGAGCATAGCACCGGCATGATTTTCCTATAGTACAGTTATAGCATAATGTTCCCCTACTCGTGAGGCTTTAATTTGATTGTATCCAGCTCAGCTTAGTCTGCTTTCGCATCTATCCCTCATCACCATATAGCCACGGTGCGTCCACTTCTGAGGCTACGCGTGCTTCCTGCATTTTGTCTTCTCCTCCTCTGTTATCAAGTTCCTGCTGATATCGAGACCCGTTCCAACCCTACCTCCGCGCATCGGTGCTGTATTCAGTAGCTGATCCGTCAAAGTCCGCCATTGCCATATCCTCGAACTCTTCCTCCATCTCATCCCGTTCATCTCTGGCCCTTATCGGTTCTGCCATGCTTGCTTTTCTAAATTTCAGCCTAGGTGAAGAGTGTCTGGTATGTCCCCGCTGATGTAATGGCTCAGGAGCAACTTCACTAGCTGTCCGCTTTCGCCTAGGGCTGTTGATAGGCACGGGTAGCCGTAAGTCAGCCTCTTGGCTCGTCTGGAAGGCTTCTTGTGCGAATGCCGCGCTGACGGCAGACTACCAAGTTGAGGCATGCGTTAGTATACCTCACAAGTCTCGCAAGCGGGAGGAGCCCGTGTATACCTGAACGCCCATCTGTACTTTTGCATTCTGAGGTCCAGTCTGTAAGCCCGCAGAGGCCGTCGACTGCGCATCTGTTCGTGTTCTGGACACCAAAGCCTTGTACGAGGTCTTTCTGCCACGTATAGCAGGCAACTGGCTCGACGCTGGCACGGAATCCTGGATTTCCGAAGATTTGGGCGGGGCTGGCGGTGCTGAACTCCGTTCGACAGTCTGGGGCGTTGGCAGGAAGCTCTCTACGTCATTTGTTTCGCAAAACGGATTGGCGTTTCTTATTGCGGGGAGAGTTACTGGTGGTGCTGGAGTATCGGCTATCGGCGCGACTCGGTTCGCTCTAGGCGAATTAATGATGTCCTCGAGCACTTTTCTAGACGGCGAGATAGGTACAATGAATGCAGAGGTTTTGCCACTGGCCATGATAGGCTTGACCAGAGAAGCAGAGCTCGAATATGTCGACTGTTGTGGAACTTCGGCTGAAGGACCTCTGCATGTATTCACTGTCTGCTGCGCAACCGTTGCTGGTCTTGATCCTAGCTTCTGTTTGATCTCCTTCTCTTCGCCCGCACCTGGCGTAAAATACCTTTCTTCCTTTCTTTTCAGGATCGCGGCTGAGCTGCAGCACAGCGATGACGGAAATCTGAGAATATGCTCGGGGATAGCAAGAATACAAAATATCTATGTGACTCACTGATTAGCTTTGTAGTCGGATGCTTTCGGCTTCTTAGGCCTTCCATGTTTAGGTTTGGTTGTCTTTGTAGTTAATTCCATGCTATCTTCAGCTAGAACCGTACACACAACGAGATATTCTTCGGCTTTAGCACGCTGGAGAAGGCCCTTTGCCGTTTGAAGACCTATGTCTGATTGCACATCAATAAGGTAAGCAAGCTAGGCGACCTGTATTATTGTGCATTATTCTCACTCATGCGCTTGGCAACGGCTTTAGCCTGTGTGTAGATACCATCGTTATAAAATACGTATAACAGGCGTCGGAAGAGCGTCAAGGAGAATAATTCCTCCAGCACGTTGGCCCTTCTAGCCTGTTCCAATGTGCGCCGACGTTTTAGCCTGCCATTCAGTTATAACCATCTAGGGCTATTCTTACTCTCTCGGTATCCGGTAGAAGATCCGAATCCTTCGGCAGTATCTGGCAGTTGTAGCTATAATACCCGCACTATCGTGTCAGTAATCCCTGCAGCTAGGCGGCACCAACGGTCATTCACCATATGAAAGGCTCATCGTCTGGTATGTCCTGTCGAGTATCACTGGTAGAATGGTCCTTCAGCTGCAATACTTTCGTCCTTACGATCACAGGGCCGCATACCCGTAGCAGCTGAGATGCTTCCAGGATCTACAGATATCACAGGACACGAGCCGCTCCCCGAGACCTTCACCTAATAAACGCGATGTGAGCTTGTACGGACTTGGCGTATAAGGAAGCGAAGCATGACGAACTGTCATCATTGTTACCGCAATCGCAGTCGAGCTCTTCAACGATCTCATCGCCTGCATCCGAAGCCGGCCATTCCATCCCATTTTCGAGCCCACTAGATGAAGCCTTGGCAGCATTGGGCGTATTACACAAGCTTTTAGGCATTTGAGCGTGTTTGAGCGGGGCCTCCCCAACGTTGAGCTCCATCTTTCCACTTTGTGCCACAGTCGAGAGAGCTTGGATGAGGCTGTCAGCTGTTTGTTGTAGCGAAGCGCTAGCTGCAGCCCTTGCTGAACTGTTTGAGACCTCCTGTGGAGCAGTTGTCTGCGCAGAACTGGGTGGGGGAAAAGCTGCTGGCGGACCAAGTGAAGAAGGGATAGGGTTTCCATCGAGCGGCTGTGTTGTCTGCTTAGGCGGTTCTTCAATGCCGTCCTCTTCCAGTAATTCACGTCGAACGGGAACTGGCCTCGCCTGGAAGAGGCTTGAGAATGCAATTGAAGACTCTTCGCATGCCAAAGCCGCGCCTCGAGGAAGGGTCTGTGTAGCTTGAAGCAGATCCGATACATTAGAAGGACGTCGTCGCCTAGGAAAGTTAAGCGGAGGGTGTGATAACTGTTCATTGGGTGAAGAACGCTGGCAATCGGTGGCCATACGCGGCACAGACTGAGTTTCTATCGTGTAGGGTACGCCGCTTGTCTACACAGATTCCTTTGATCAGCCCATCACACGAGACAATGCAGCGGAACAGTCCCAGACATACAGCTGCCAGGCGTAAACGCTCTTTCAGGTCTGTATCTTCTTGCCCGTTTTGCGGCAAATCGGGCGGAAGACTGTAGGTGTAGGTTTTTGGGCTCTTGCCATGGGGAAGATGTCCTGATGCAATCTGACTGTCGGGGTCAAGACTACCATCCGAGCCTGTTAGGCCCAAAGGCTGACGCGCCTTGTTGTTACTTTCCACCTCTGAGAGTGTCTCGAAGCTTATTTCGCATTCTTCGTCTACCACCATATCTTCTGCAGACCATAGACATGGACGTTGGCTCGCTTCGGCCTTCAGAAGCGGAGGCTTAGTTTGAGAGGCTTGCAGAACATCTTGGTCAGGCAGCTGCTTCACAATAGTCATCATGCGGATTGTCATGCTAACTCGTTGCTCGATCAGTGCTAGTTCGCCGGTGCATTACCGGCGCGCATCTCACCAGTGATGTCCCGCGTCGAATTTCCCGAAGACATTCGTTTCGGGTACATCATTTGCTGATTTCGTGCCAACGGTAAATTTGGCTACCTCAGGATCCACGTGGCGGAATTTTGGCTTCAAAAGACGGGTTGTAATCTTCGTTGGTCATCGGAAGGGTATATATGAATGTCTGCGAGCTTACCGGTTGGTAGTCTTCAGGTGTCTCTGGTGTATAGTACAGCTTGAAGTTCAGATATTTCTCATCTGTAGGACACAATAAGCCGTGAAAATCGCCTCTTTGTTTCGTCCAACATACGAGGCAGGGTTTCTAGCATCTGCGTTATCGACACGAGTCTAGCGGTGATTGATAAGCTTCGCAATTGGGCCTGAAGGGGGCATGATAAGCTCACTGTTTCACCAGCATCTGAGCTTGACGCTTGACATCGCCTATGGTCCACTTGTCGCGTTGAGCTGGGCTGAAGCACACACCGCTTTCATCGATACTTCGTGCATTATGAAAGCTGATGTGCTTGTTTCGCAATTGATCCCGGATTTCTACCTCCGGAACCTTGGCCTTCGCTCCATTCCCTGCGTCAAGCTCGCGATATACGAAGTTGAAGCTACAGAGGCGCGTCAGTTGCATATCCCCTGTCCTGTTGAAGCCAAAGCGAGTCTTACGCGTATAGCTCGGCTAGCTGAAAAGGATGATCAGGATCAAGAAAGATTCCCAGTAGCTATAGATTGATCAGTTCGTAAGCCCGATTGATCGCATGTCCTACTACCGCACCAAAGTCTCGAGATAGCCCCTTTCCAGTGCATCAGATATACCGTCCTGTGTAGATGCGAGTCACACCGTTACTTGTTGCCCGAGGAATTACCTCGCACTCTTACCAGAGTGTCTAAGACTGCGTCTGCTTCGGATCGTAAACCTCTTTGCAAAATTTTCACCTTCACACTGGACCGGCCTTTGTTACCATTGCTATCGGGCAGATCAATGAGAGCATCCAGTCTGCAAGCTAGATCAGGGGAGTCGGCATAGCAAAGGCTAAGTATATCCACGCTACCTCTCGTCGCGAAATACGCGTTCTGGGAATATACCCCTGCATGATATGAAAAGGAAGAACAGGTCAAACGGCCTGGACGGTTAGAGGTGGCCTGAGCATAGTCTAATCGAAGCATACCTGAGAAATGTCACACATCCCACACCAGTATGGATGAGTACCTTTATAGCAGCGAGAGATTCTTGTGCCGTGATCTGTTGCGTATCTGTAGATTGTTTGTTGTTCGCTTTCTGCGACTGCTTCGGTCGAACAGCCTAAAGTCATTGAAGCGACGAAACGCAACGGTGCAGCAGGAGTCATGAAGCCGGGCAGCAGAACAAGTCAATAGGGTAAGGCGGTTCATAAGACAGTCAGCTTTAGTGGTCTCAGCAATATCGATACCGCAGGTAGTGAGTGGAATGGCGAAGAATGATCGGAGGTGAGTCTAGTCCCGGCAAGCGAGTGAAGAGAGTTGAAGGGTAGCTGGTAGTCACCTGCATGCTACTCGACTCGCACAATCAGTGGACCCGCTGCGAGGTGACGCGTGTTTCTACCGGATCAGTCGATGTCTGTGTTGGGAGCAAAGGCAAGCTGCATCGTGCTTGGAAGCAGCTCTGAAGCAGGAGGGCAGATCTGCATGCGAAGACAGATCCGAGTTCGAGAGATGAATTGGACAGGGCGGTCTCTCATGAAGACCAGGGCTCTTTGCAACCAACAGCATTCAGCTGACCCCAATTCAAATCGTTCCCGCTGATTGATGCACGCCAGACCCGAGTCCTCGATTCCGCAAGCAACAAAAGATCCACACCTTGTAAGAGGCGACCGATGAATGTGTGTGAGATAGAGGGAAAGAAAAGGGAAAACAAGACGTCAGCCTATTTGAAGGCCCGCCTACTTTCCAACGTGCATCATTCCTTTCTGCCCGAACTCCGCAAGCTTCCGGTTATCCTGGCACTCCATGGGTCTGCTATCAATGAACACCGGCAGTGCCGGCCGTTCTCCTCGGCCAACAAGAAGGAGCACAAGATACACGTGTAAGGGTGTCGTAGATCCCTCGCATATGGCACTTCGGCATCTTCTTGCCGCAGCCTACACAAAATGCGGCATTGATATCGGTTTCATTCAGCTCCGATCCCGCTTCTCCTGCCGACACTAAGGTCCCTCTGCCGGCTTGAACTCTTTTTTTAGACCACATTGCCTGCATCATCGCAACTGGCCAAGGAAAAGCATCAAAAGATAAAGCGAGGTGTGCCGCGGTGCCCCGACTAATCCATCACCGCGGTAGCCCGATAGCTCTGTTTCCTTTCCTGTTTCCCCATCGATACCGCAATGCCTTAAAGAAGCCCCGCCTTCCTCCTTGAGGGGGCCCCCATGAAACCCAGCTTTTCGGTTTTCTCTTCAGTTTCTTTCTCGTCGTCTCACAACCTTAGCTTGCTAATTGTGTCTCGAAGTATCTCGGGGGCTGATCCATCAACAATCGAATCCTGCTGGATCCATAATAAAGCCACGTGTTAGGATCAGTATAGTCAAGCTTAAGGAATCATGGCAGCGCTCAGCACTAGAAGCAGTTCCATGACAGACAAGGCCGGTTATTTCCACACCGAAGAAATCAATGGGGATACAGTAACCCGGAAACCCAACCTAGAAGCTATCAGTGAGGATGTAGAGGCAAAGAGGGTTCTAGCAGGACATGACGACGAAGCTGGCTGGACGCCGCAAGAGGAGAAGCGCCTGATTCGAAAGATTGATGGCGTGCTACTCCCTGTTGTAGGTGTTCTCGCATCATGATTACCCGTTGCCTTGCGGCATGGACGCAGGTCTTCATTAACACGCACATTCTCTCGACCCTCCATATACTACAGATGGCTTTCACCATAGCTCTCCAAACTATCGACAAAGGTCTTTACGGCAACGGCTGCGTGTTCGGCATGTGCACCGATTTAGGCCTGTTCGTGCCCTATACCGCCACCAATGGGATGGTAAAGAATGATACCGGTCGATACTCCTTCGCCTCCATGATATTTTACCTTGTAAGCTTTCAGCCGAAGCATCCGGAGGCACAGCTGAGCGATCAAGCAAACCCACAACAACTTTAGGGCTATCTGGTGGGACTCTACCCATTGGCTTATCTGGCTCAACGCTACCCGACAGCGAAGATGACTGCCCTGTACACCTTTATCTGGGGAATAGTCATGCTCTTGCAATGCGTAGTTACCGACTTCCAAGGCGCTTATGCTCAGCGATTCTTCCTCGGAGTCTGTGAAGCCGGTGTCACTCCAGCATATACTCTTATTACTTCGATGTTCTACAAGAAACAAGAACAATCCCTTCGTTTTCCCCTTTGGTATGCTACTGGATTCTGCGGCTTAGGCTGTGGATCGTTTATTACATATGGTCTCGTTCACATCGAAACTGGTTTCGCCAAATGGAAGATCATGTACCTATTCTACGGCGTCCTCACCGTCGTCTGGGCAGTAGTGGCGTGGTTCGTCTTACCTGACTCTCCTGGTAGCTGCCGCTGGTTTACAGAAAGGCAAAAGTATATTGTAAGTTTCATACCTGCACAAGCTTTGCAAGCATAGTCCCCGTGATTCTATTAATTGACTTTTCACTGTTCAGGCGGTCGCTCGACTTAGGTCCAACCAGGATTCAGTTAAAAACACTACTGTCAAGAAAAGTCAAATACTCGAAGTGATTACGGATATCCGGGTGTGGCTTATCGTGGTCATCACTTTCCTTTCACTATGTCCTAACGGTTTGACGAGTACATTTATCCCTATCGTGGTGGCCGGTACGTTATGATAGGTGTGCGACTTTCGTTGAGTTGAGTTGAGCTGACGCATCCCTTACTGTGTGAACAGGCCTTGGTTTCGACAGCTACCAGAGCGTCATTCTATCTGCCCCAGCCTTTTTCGTATCTGGGTTTTCAGGTATCATCTTAGGATACTTTTGCGTGTACACTAAGAACACGCGTGTCATTGGAACCATTATTACTCTTCTGGTAAGTAAAAGTGTTCATAGCACCATTTACAAAACGTTTAATAATGCAGAGCTTTTAACTGAAAAGTGCTTTGGGACTGTACATTAGCCATGCTTGACGGGATGCCTTCTACTCTGGCTCGCACCGCGAACAAATATACCAGCTCAGCTTGTTGGAGTTTATCTAAATAGCACCTTTGCCGGAGCATTGTCTCAGATTCAGGCATTCATCCCTTCTAATACTGCTGGAACGACCAAGAAAGTCACAGCTTCAGTAATGGCATTCATGGCTTATGCATGTGGCAATATCGCCGGTGAGCAGTTTCTATAGATTTTCATACTTTCCAGTTTGCAAAATCAGTTGGCTCAAAAGTGCTTACCCCCTCTCTCGATCCAGGACCTTTATTCATGAAGCCTCGAGAGGCACCAGCCTATACGAGCGGCTTCAAAGCGAACACGATCTGCGTTGTCCTCGCTATCTTCTTCCTCTGTGTCTACGGTGCACTGTGTATCACCGAGAACAGACGACGCGATAGAATGGGTGACCTCGCAAAGGCCGACCACGCGTTTGAAGATCAGACAGATAAGCAGAACCTTTCTTTCAGATACGCTATTTAGCGTATATTGTTGTAGCAATCAGGAACCAGGAGGCAGTTTGACGAGTCTGCTCAAGTAACGAAATAACATGCCCTACGTTCTGTAGCTGCTTATCCATATACACGGGCCTTATGGTTCAGTTGAAATGCAACTGTCTTAAGAGCGCATAGGAATAAAGGCGGCCAGTCAGACAGTTAGTATGTGATGGAGGAGAGAAATAGCCATGTATGAATTGCACTTGATCAAGGGAGATTTTCCCTTCTGATGTAGAATACACCTCATTAGGGAGAACCTGCTGCTTTTTGCGAAAAGCAAAACTAATCTAAACATGGACTATTCGCTGCTAAAGATGCCTCTCCTGGTTGTTGGCAATTTTTTCATATTTTTGAAAATAGTGAGCTAATTGTTGAAGCTCGTTTTGGGTTGGGTTGAGACGTTGAGCCCCCGTCATGACTAGTGTAAACTGCGTCACGATTTTTGCCAAAATGGTGTTTTTGCCAAAATGGTGTTTTTCACATATTCATCATTATCATCCTTCTCCGAGAATTGAAAGAGCGTCTATGTTGACTGCACGCTCATCCCACAAAAAGTTGAATGTGATGGAAACATGTAAAATTCGTTATCTTCTAGTTGAACAGTTTATTTGGTTTGCATATTTGAGAAAAGTGAAAAGAAGTCTGATAGTTGCACAGTTGAGATGCGGCACTGAACTTTTGAGATCATCGTATCGAGAGAGAGCAGAACGGTTACTGAAGTGAGGGTATATGCGAGTTGATGCACGTAACGTAAAGAAGTGACCTTTGATGAGACAGGGTTGACCTGTCTTTGAGCTACACAAGAACGCTTTGACTTATTCCTTTCGTGCAGACATAGCTTATGCGTAAGTCTCACGAGCCCACTGGAGAAGTGCAAAAAGAGGGTGATTAGCGATGGGACCTTACGCATGTCACAGACATAGAAGAGAGAATCCAACGCACCTTAGCGGCCTCAACCATGTTCTTGAGGGCAGCTTCGGTTTCGGACCAGCCACGGGTCTTTAATCCACAATCAGGGTTGACGACCATTCTATCCTTTCTGATACCAGCCTGGATGAATTCCTTGATCTTGTTCTTGAGTTCCTCAACTGAAGGAACACGGGGGGAGTGGATATCATAGACACCAGGACCAACGTCGTTGGCGTATGCGTTTCGCTTGAATACTTCAAGTAGCTTGAGATCTGATTTGGAAGCTTCGATGGAGATGACATCGGCATCTAGCTCCTGGAAAACGTGCCACACATCGTTGAAGTCTGAACAGGCGATGGAGAGAGAATGAACCAAAAGTCAGCAATCAATGCATAGAATAATGCGATGATGTGAGGATCTCAGATAAAGCTTACCAGAGTAGCAGAAATGCGAGTGGATCTGTGTGTTGTCTTCAACACCAGCAGTGGAGAGCTTGAAAGAATCGACAGCCCATCTGAGGTAAGCATCCCAATCTGCTCTTCTCAAGGGAAGTCCCTCTCTGATAGCAGGTTCATCGACTTGAATAGCGAAGATCTTGGCTTTTTCCAAATCGCAAACTTCGTCTCGTAGAGCCAAAGCCAATTGCTTAGATTGAACTTCTCTCGAGACATCGATACGTGGGAAAGACCAGTTGAGAATGGTAACTGGTCCAGTAAGCATACCCTTGACTGGCTTCTCAGACTTGGATTGAGCATACGATGACCATTGAACAGTCATGGGCTTAGGTCTGGAAACGTCCGAAACGATGATAGGGGGTCGAACATATCTCGAACCGTAGGATTGAACCCAGGCATTCTCGGTGAATACAAAGCCCTCAAGCTTCTCACCAAAGTACTGAACCATGTCGTTTCGCTCGGGTTCACCGTGAACGAGAACATCGAGTCCAACTCGCTCTTGGAATTCAATAGCGTTGTCGATTTCCGAAGCGATGAACTTGTCATAGTCTTCGGCGGAGAGCTCGCCCTTGGTGAACTTGGCACGGGCCTGTCTAATCTCCTTGGTTTGCTGTGATCATTACAAAATGGTGCGAGTTTGGTCAGTTACATCATCGGGCAAGCGGCAGAAGCGTCAATGAAACTCACAGGGAATGAACCAATGGTGGTAGTAGGGAACTTGGGAAGGGAGAATCGCTCGTGTTGAGCAGCAATGCGCTTGGGGAACTCCGACTTGCGGTTGTACATTTCGGGTTTAACAGCAGCAAGACGTTCACGGACGGCAGCATCGGACGTTTGTTCGAATTCACGTCTGGCAGCAATGCTCTTCTTATTCTTCTCTAGGAGATCCTTGACTTCATCAGACTTGCCAGAGAGTGCCTTGGCAATAGCAGCAACTTCGTAAAGCTTCTCGGTAGCAAAGGAGAACCAGTCCTTGACCTCTGCAGATAGCTTTGTCTCGTTGGCTAGTGTGACTGGTGTGTGGAGAAGCGACGAAGACGAGGCAATGACAACGCGGTCTGCACCTAGAGCATCGATGGCTTTTTGGCCAACCGAGATTGCGTTGGCGAGGTCGGCCTTCCAGACATTTCGGCCGGAAACGAGACCGAGGGATAGCTTGAGCTTGGTGCCCTTGATTGCCTCGACGATGGGATCTAGCTGTTCAGGGGCGCCGCGAGCCTTGTCGAGGTCGATGTGGATAGCGTCAACAGCGAGGTCCTTGACGCAGTTGATGTTCTCGGTGATTCGGCCAAAGTAGGTGGCGATGGTGACTGGGGGTCCAGCGGTGGCGAGCTTCTCGTAGGCCTTCTTGAAAGACTCGACGAGTTCAGCGGGCTGGTCGTAGACTAGGACAGGCTCGTCAATCTGAACAGACTGAGCGCCAGCCTCCTTGAGCTGCTTGAGGAGGTCAACATAGACTGGAACGAGCGAGTCGAGGAGGGAAAGAGGCTTGAAGGAGGCATCGGCGTTCTTGCCAGACTTGCCGAGCAAGAGGTAGGAGATGGGTCCGAGCAGGACGGGGCGTGTTTCGTAGCCGGCTTCCTTGGCTTCCTTGTACTCGACGACGGGCTTTGCCTCGGCGGAGAGGGTGAACTTTGTGGTGGCGTCGAACTCGGGGACGATGAAGTGGTAGTTTGAGTCGAACCACTTCTTCACTGTAATCAGGACGACGAGCATGCGTTTAGGGGAAGACGATGTACATGTGTGGTTGCAATGCCAGACTCACTCTCGCAAGCTTCAACATCGACGCCATCGCGCTGTCTGCCTCGACCCATGGCGAACATGACATCGAGGGTGGAGAGCTGGTGTTCCTTTGCGGCGTTGGCATACTTGGCGGGGATGTTGCCGAGAAGGACAGACATGTCGAGGACATGGTCGTAGAAGGTGAAGTCGTTGCTGCGGTGGAGTGGGGGGGATGTCAGTGGGGGAGCAGGAGAAGAAGTTTAACGGCTGTTCCCGCAGACCAATGGGAGGGAGGGTCGTCCACGACGGCCAGAGCGTCTCCCTTCCCACGGCTGAACAGCAGGGAGAGACTGCGTACCTCGGGATGACATCGATGCCGGCATCTTTGGCATTCTTCCAGTTCTGCGCCCTGATCTGCTTTGCGGCAGTCTGGAGATCCGAAGCAGAGATCTTGTCTGCCCAGTAGCTTTCGACGGCTTTCTTGGCCTCTCGTTTGGGGCCCTATGGGGAGGAGCAGGAGCAGAGTGGGGATGGGAGAGCAGCGAGATACAGCAGGATGGTGGAGTGATGGGGATGGTGATGGATAAACGAGGGCATGGATAACGACACGATAAGCCGCCAGAAAGGTGGAGCCGAGGAACGCCAGAACGGTTGAGCCGTCAGCAGCGGAGCGCGATGGATAAGACGACCACACTTACCGTTCGTCCCTGGCCGAGAATAGCTGACTGAACCATTGTGATGTGTGTGGTATCGAGTGAGGATGCCGGTGTGAGTCGAGCAGAGGAAAGAGGGAGCCGCTGATTTCCTCAAACGTGTCTGTCGAATCGCGAAATTCTGCACCGGAAGGCGCGAGAGCCGGGAAGATTGGGGAGCGGGCGGAAGGGCGGGTGGAGGATGGGGTGGACTGGGGAAGTGGGGAATGCAGCTTGCAGCGTATGCAGCATGCACACTGCACGCCCACCTGCATGCACGCTGGCCCTTCCTGCACAGTATCGTATCCATTGCTCGCGTATACCTATCATGGGCTGTTCCCCGCGGGCGATCAGCAAGTGGCAAATGGCATAAGGACTCGGATAACCAGCCGGTGATGACTGGTGCGGCTATACGGTACACGGAGGACTAGGACACTAGCCATTCTTTTGATAAGCCTTCTACGCTTGCTACTTGTACACGAAGTGAAGCGCCCTGCTAGTGCTGTCTGCACCCGTTGGGAGATTGGAAAGACCAGCTTCCCGTCCGTCCTGCCCGGGCTAGATGCGATATAGGCCTACTAGTATTTCCAAGAAACCCGCTTTCCCCCTCAACCGGATCAGCAATCCTATAGCATCATCAATCCTCCAACGACAATAGCTGCTATGCCAACCAGGGCTGACATCTCCAATCTGCTCGCTGCACTGGTATTACTACCCTGTGCGTTGGCGCCGACTCCAGCACTAGCCGGGTTCGCAGCTGTCGATGAACCGGCAGTGACGTAGACCATGTGTGTCGAAGTAGATCTGCCGGTCGATGTACTGCTTGTAGGCGTACCGTTCACGACGGTCACTACCACGCTATTCTCCGTGACGATGCTTATGCTTGGGGAGGCCGATAGCTCGACGCCGTCCGAGGTGATTTCGAGAGGGAGTGAGGTTGTGGGAGTTGCTTTGGTGGAGGGACCCGTTCCGCCTGAAGAACTGGAAGAGGATGCAGTTCCTGCTGTTCCGCTATTCGCCGAGGAAGAACCGGAGGAAGAGGATGCAGGCAAGGCCATCGTGCCATCGCCGTCATTGCCATTCGCATCTGCAGACGAACTAGATGATGCAGATGCAGTGCGCGATGAAGACCAAGCAGAAGAGGTGGAACTGGAGATAGGTGCCCGCGTAAGCCCGATTGAGGAGGATGATGTCGCGCCAGCGCCAGTCAGAGGGTTTCGCTATGAACAAGATTTGCACATGTCAGCAACGAGTCAATAGCTGAAAGGACCATAATGTCGGAACAGGGAACCGACTTACACCATCGGTGAGCAACCCTGTAGTAACTACTTTACTTTCACCCCCAGAAGAGGATGATCCACCTCCTAGAGGCTCCCTGCTCAGTGCAATACTCGACGAGCTAGTAGGTGCAGCAGCATTGTTCGACGACGAAGAGGTAGAAGCGGCATGAGCGGGATACGTCAACTGCGCCCTTGATGGCGAAGATGGAGAGGAGTTCTCTGATTTGGGATTCTCTAGTGGAATACGGCCGGCGTTATTGTCATTTGATGATGAAGAAGAAGAAGAAGGGGATGCAGCGAGTGCAACTCTGGACGAAGAAGAAGAAGAAAACAACGCTTCTCTTCCACCTCCTTGTGTATCCTTGGCTGAATCATAATCCTCTTCTTCCTCCACATCGAGCGGTGCACGCGTGAGAAGATTAGCGGAAGATGGAGAAGCAGCCAAGGCTGGCGCTGTAGTATAGGTAGCTTCATCTTCATTGTTATCATCCGAAGAATCAAGTTCTCCGGCTTGTTGGCCTATTAGCGCAAGAAGAATGAAATACACGACGCGCTTAGATTCCGAATAGATCACATCCCATCAGATGCAGAACATGTCCTGGGTTGACTCACGCATGAGAGAACCAATATCTGCACGTTGACGTAACATTGCTTTCTGTCTTGCGACGCGTTTCAGACCATCTATATCCGACGAGAAGGAATACGATTGAAGTGATCATATACATCAGCATGTTATCCTCAGTGTAATAATTATTATTTAAGAGAGCAGCTCCTGTTTTGCGCATCTCTTGTTGCTAAGTTACTCACGCTGCCATGTTCTTGCATACCGCTTAGCTGGATGTCTACCCGTCAATCCTCCTATTTGACTTCTTCCCTTGTGCTGTATTATCGTATTGGAAGATGACGCGCCGACGCTATCACTTGCTGTGGTGGCGAGAAGGAGCAGAAAAGACGCGGTTGTGGTAATAGTTGGGAAAAGCATGGTTTTATCAAAGAATAACGATGGTAGAGGTTCTTGCTGTTTGTTATAGACGGATACTGATAGTTTATGCGTGCAATTTCCAACGCGTTTTCTCTCGAGGTAACGAAAGTCGAGGTGAACGGTTCTGCCTGCCAGCTTGAGTAAGGAGGGGAAAAGATTAGCTTCAGAATGAGACTGGACAATCAAAGCCAGCCAGCTTTATCAATGATGAACACGTACCTATCCTTGAGACGTATAAATATGCTTTATGAATGTATGTTCAGGACTGGATGAATTGCCGAACGAATTATGCGTGAAATCAAAGAGATCCACCGTCTAGGTAGGTTCCTGGTTGTAACGAAGCAGTATTGCGGAAATAACGATGCGTTGTGATGGAATTCCAGAAGAGCTTTCAAAAGCGAATGTGATGTTGTACTGTTATAATAACGAAAGAAGAAGTTTGTTCCGTCTTTCTTTCTCGAAGAGGAGCCTGCCTCTTCTTGATGCTTTGATGCGTGATCGTCCGGGAGAATGAAACGAAAGTTGTAAAGAAACGTGTAAAAGAAAGCCTAGCTTCTCAGAAGTCTTGTGCTATCTCCCTTCTTCTTTGATGCCACTTCAAATCAACCTCTAGTCTGATAGCAGAAAAAAGAGATCCTGTCTCTTTCGTAAAGTGAGCAAGGGACGGAAGCAATGTCCACCTACCGGTACCACGTCGTTAGAAATAGGCAGGTGGTAAATTTAGCATTATGCGCGCGCAAACGACGTGTATAAATGTCTATGATCTTCCATTTATGGCTCGCAGTTCTAGAACCCAGGGCTGAATCATGCGGTCGCTCACTTGGCGTTTTAGCGGTAAGGTCGTTGTGCCTGTTAGGTTCTTTCTCTACTCCTCCCTTCCCAATGTCACTATTTGCCTTCATCCGCCTGGACGTGTCGTGGGGACGTAGTTGATCAAAAAAGGCGGGGGGCTCCTCAGAAAACGCGGGCCATTCACTTCGCTGAAATTACCGTTAACTCCCTCGAACTCTGCTTCGGTTCGCGTTTGATTGCCTAGGGGAACCGCGCGAGATGGATGAATGGAGAGAGATGTGTCACTCCGTCAGTGCCATTGAGTGCATACTGTCCCTCCTTGACGTAAGCCACGCGCATGCCTGGGCAGAGGGGGATCCCATTTGTTCCGGCGTGGCATGCATGTGTGATAGCGACACGACGCGCTTCAGGCTCAGACGCGGCTCTATTCGGGCATTACTGAGCCTGATAGGTGATCAAAGATGAGGTGGACTGCAGTAGGAGATGGCAGTACATCCATACTTTATACCTGTCCTGTGCATGCTTCCATTCACCATATATCCACCTAGAAAGCGGCCATCCTTGCAATCCCGTGTGGCGTCCATTTGCCGGGGCACGTGCATGAAATCTCCCATGGAGAGACAGATTCCTGTCGAAATGGACTCGAGGTGCACACAACAGAGCGTACTTGGCACTCTTGCGTAAAAAGCAGTATCTAAGGATGCAGCGACTTGCTTGAGATGAAGGTGCGAGTATGCCCCACTGTAAACACCTGTAGTAATGCCATGGACTTCCCCAAAAGTTGCTGGCATAGCAGACGAGCACAGACATAATGGGAGCGACAACCGGTATTGCCTGCAGGGAGTGATTGAGTCTGGAATAATAAGGGCAACGGACATGAGCAATGGCTGATTGAGAGAGACTGTCGTATATCCGAGAAGAACTGCTGCCTTTATTCTCCACCCTGCGCAAGACAACGCCAAATCACCGTTTGACCGTCTGGGAGCCGCTGGACTTCTCGGTGGCAGAGGAGCAGTGCAGACAGCGAAGGCATCCACCCATTCAAGAGAAAGGGAAGACGCACACATCAGGTAGTTTAGATACATATCTGCCATCGCTTGGACACTCGCCAAGTCTACTCTGGACACGGGTGTCTTCCACCTTGGCCGTGTTATTTACCATATACTGCTCTACTTGCTGCTGCAAACAGTCACCGGCAGTCAGAGATCTGAAAGGCCATTCGATCCTTACACAATCACGCAACAATGTCGGGCCGCATGACTCCTCAGAGACCTTCATCGGGACTGGGACTGTTCTCCCATACAGCTAGCCCTCCTTCCAGCAGCGTGAGCATAGTATCTGTCCCTGGATCCACCTCCGTGGCTAATGTCGCACACAGCTCCACGGCTCAAGCCCTATGCAGCCTATCCAGGCATCGGGCAGCGCGAGCGCAAGCACGAGCACGAGTGTTCAAGTCGGTATGTTGCCATCTCTCCTCCTTTAGTTCACCTCTGCAACGCCTGCCTTGCGGATCAGTGGATGTGTGCGTCGATTGACTCTCGCTGACCTAAGTCGATTACCGAATGCAAATCCTACACCGGCTTGTGGTTCATACCCCTCTTTTCGGCAATCTCATCTCTCTGCCGTCTCCACTTCATATACGGAACTGATGGACACGCTACTGCTATTCGATATCCTGTGCCACTCCCTTGTCCCACAGTCCTCCGCATTAGACCACCTCCGCAGCCGGATGCGGCATCGACCATACCGCCCAGGTTCCAGAGAAGCGTCGTACAGCCTACGAATGGCAGTACTACCCAGCTAACTGTAGAAGGTGGGCATTTTAGAATTTGAATCCTGCATGACACGCAGCTCGATCTGGGCAAACTGACCTAATGCTTCTTGCGCTTGTGTCCGACGAAAGCCGCTCCACCAGGCGCGAAAGGTCCACAGAGGCAACACTTCTCCTTCGATAGGGTCATTGGGCCACAGGATGGTCAAGCGAGCGTGTATGAGGCAGTGGAGCCGTAAGTAGAAGCAGAGAACGATCGCGAGCACGGGAGAACTTTCGCTAAAACCCTATAGCTTCTTGGCTGTTACACTTTGCTCAGTCTCGTATCCCGCTTCATGGAAGGATATAACGTCACAGTCCTTGCATACGGTCAGACGAGCTCAGGAAAGTCCTACACTATGGGGACGGATACTCTATCTTCCTCTACCTCGTCGTCACTGTCCTTGAAGGAGAGTTCTTCAGCCGACAGTGATGGAGGGGGTAGAGCTGGTATTATACCGAGAGCTGTAAAGGAAATCTTTGATGAAATCGACAAGAGAACACGCACTGAGAGTGGAAAGTGGAAATGTGATATCAAGACGAGCTACATTGAGATTTACAGTGGGTATACCTTCTTTTCGAAACGAGAGAGGAACTACGAATGGGTGACTTTTTCCGGTTACTGACCAATATGTCTTAAATTCTGTTCGACTGGGGTCGTATAGATGAGGATCTTATCGATCTACTTGCTGGCGATAGCAATGTAAGTGACGCTGTTTGCTAAGCAAGCTCAAACAACATGGAAAATAGAAGCTAACGAAAGATCTTTCATGAAGCCCGATGAACGCACTCCAGTCACGATCAGGGAGGATAAAGCCGGTCATATCATTTGGTCGGGTTTGAAAGAGGTGAAAGTCAAGACTGGAAATGAAGTAATGAAGTGAGTCTTTGCCCTGACTATACCCGCATCCTTTCAGATAACAGAAAGGTCAAGACTGATATTCAAATTTCTTCGAATGCCCGTGTTCTCACGTTATCTTGTGATAGGAACCTCGAGGCGGGTTCTGCGATTCGTCAAACGGGTTCAACAGCAATGAATGATCAATCATCACGTTCACATGCCATTTTCAGCCTTACTCTGATCCAACGTAAATATATCGGTCAAGGAACAGTACCTCTGCAATCTCGTTCTGCAGATGCTTCACCTTCAGTACCCCAACCCAGTGGATTTAGTACACCTTCGAGAGCATCTGTTAGGTACTCCAGCGCTATTTCAAGCAGAGTTGCTTCTCCCACTCCCGGTAGTACGGGATCACCTAGGCCTGCTACTCCAGGTGAATCTGGTCGACCTGGTAGTAGGTTGATTCCAAGGCCGTCGAGTGTACTGGGAGGAGCTCCTAGTCCTATCAACAGTGAAGAGGAGGAACATTCGCTTTCCGGTTACCATAACAATGAAAAGGAATGGAATACCGTCGTTAGCAAGTTTCATTTTGTCGATCTGGCTGGATCAGAGAGGGTAAGCACAAATCAGAGGCGGAAAAGTTGACGTTGAGGACTGTATTTGCTGAACCAGACATTCTTTGGAAACTATATGATTGGCTTATCACGTGTGTGCAGCTCAAACGTACATCTGCGGTTGGAGACAGAGCTAAAGAAGGGATATCCATCAATGGAGGTCTCCTCGCCTTAGGCAATGTTGTATCAGCTCTTGGAGATCCAGTTAAAGCCAGACAGACCACTCATATACCCTACAGAGACTCGAAACTTACTCGACTTTTGCAAGATTCCCTGTGAGTCCGTCCGTATCGTGGACCAGTGCTGGTTCCTCTTTACAGTTGTCCACCTGGATATCGCCTTGAGCGATGAACATGATCACGGGCATATACTGATTCTTTGTCTCCTCACCCTTTCCAATCGTGCTATCTCCTTCCACTGTGTAGAGGCGGAAATGCACATACTCTTATGATAGCTTGTATCAGTCCCGTGGAGTATAACCTTAGTGAGACTCTGAATACTCTGAAGGTACGTCCGACGAAGCGTAACAACAATTCTCTTCTCGTTGTTTTTCGGCTTGAGGTTATCAGATCTAATCTTCCTTGTGGGGTCCTTTACGAAAACAGTACGCGAATCGGGCTCGAAATATCAAGAACAGGGCGGAATTGAACGAAATAGAAGCTGGTTGGGATGATGTAGAACATCTACAGCAGCTCGTCACTCGTCTCCGGAACGAACTCTCTTCCTTACAAGGAGGCAACGGACTTATGCCAGCTATAGCGGAAGAGGACGGCACACCACGATTCAAGTCTCGCTCCTCTCCTACTTCAGCTAGCCTGCTTCTTCTTCAGGATCAATATTCCGATCTTTCAACACGCTATGCTAAGCTTACAGCCGAACTCGCAAAAGCACAAGCGGCAGCTGTATCTCCATCTTCAATGTCTCCGGAAAGTTTCGCACAAGCGGTTGAACCTGTTGTCGAAGAATACGAAAAGTCGATTTCGGCTTTAGAATCACAATTATCACTAACGAAAGCTGCTCTTTCGCATTCTGAGGGTATCATGCGTGAGACTGAAGAGAGGATCAATTCTGATTCTCAAGTCAATGAAAACAACACCAAGCTTATCAATGAGATGAGAAACAGAATGAACAAGGTACTAGAAAGGGAAAGCGTTACTGAAGCTTATATTAGAGATTTAGAGAGTAGATTGAAATCTTCTACTGAACAGGATGAGGCTAGTACTACCTTGATTAGTGATCTGAAAAAGGAGATTTCAAAATATAGGGAGATAGAAGGTAACACCGAGGAATACATCAAAGAACTCGAACTTCGTCTCAGTAGAAGTGAAGAGGTGCAACACATGCAAAACGGTCAGATCGAGACTCTCCAAAGGGATATACAGCGACGTGAGAAAGCGTATGGAGAACTTGAGAAGCGTTTATCACTGCTTGATACGACTGACCAGCACAAGCAACTCCTGATAGAGCTTGATGAGCGTGATAAGCGGATACTCGATATTGAAACGGAGTTAGAGGAAGCACGCTTGCAGCTATCCGCTTTGGAAGCAATCACCAAAAGACTTCAAGCGTCAGCTGAAACCGACGCCAATGAGAAGCAAAACCTACAACGACGTCTTGAATCCCTTGAGAAGCAGCCGAAGATATCAGTTTCGAATAGTAACGAGCCTTCTTCTGCTACACCTACTTCGTCTGCTCAATCATTGGCAATCAGTAATAGCCTAACTCCGCCTCAGACACCCTTGCACGAAGGCGAAACCACGTCTGGTTCTTCAGATGATCTGGCCTCGAAGCTTTCTGACCTGGAAAAGAAGCACGAAATGTCACTCAAAGACCTTGAGATCATGTCGCACAAGTACAATGAATCTCTTAAACAGCTTGAGGAGCTCCAAGGCATTCGTTACCGGAAAAAATCAAACGCTGAAGAACCTGATAGCTCGTCAGAGAATCAGCATGAGACGCTCGACGATGTTCCAGAAGAAGGCTCTTCTGAGACTCCTCGAAAAGCAACCTTGTCGCCTATCACGACGGCGTCGTACACTACACCAACACGTCCATCGAGGGGATCAAACAGTAGACGGTCTATGCCTCACTCTCCCCGAGGATCTTTTTTAGGTCGATCTCCTGTGGCAAGTCATTCAGCTTCGCATTTACGCTCTGCTTCGGCTTCCTTGTCGCAGGAATCATTATCGGCTCAGTCGTTGAATGGAGTTTCAACTTCTTCGGGAACTACATCGATGCGCACGTCGCATGGGTCGTTCCCACATCCTTCCATGTTGATGGCAGCGGCGAATGGCACGTCGAGCCCTAGACCTAATTCGCCGTTGTTGAACAGAAGAGAATCCTTACTTCAAGCTGGAGAGATCTTCTTCCCTCATATTCCAGAAAGAAGCAATGCATCCCTGCAGCAGGAAGTCAAGAAGCTCCAACAGACACTGGATGAGCGCGAGGAGGAGATAAGGGCTCTCGAGGCTAATCTAGTAGATTTGAAGTTTACGAGCAGAGATGGTGACAACCCAAGCTCAGATAATAAGGTTCTCTCCGTTGACCTACCGAATATCGTTGCAGACGATACCCTCAAGACACCCATTGAGTCGAATCCACCAAACTTACTTTCACTCTCTCCGAATACCGTCGAAGCTTTCAATGCAATCAAGAAGAATATGAATAAACCTGAAGACGTACAGGTGACTGATGCTTCAGACGCACAATTAGCTCGTCTTGATGATTTGATGCTTTCGATGGCAAAGAAGGAGGTCGTTCATCAGGAGAAAGTACAAGAGCTCGAAGAGCAGCTTTCGACTCTGAAGAAACAGCATGAAGAGTTGAGAACCCTCTCAAAAGATCAAGTCTTGAACATGTCGACGGAAATTACTGCACTTCGTGAGGAATTATCACGCAATGGAGCGGAGACTGAACTTTGGGAGAACAAGTTGTCCAGCATGGATTCGGAAATCAAAGAAAGGAGAGAACAAGTTGCAGAAATGCTTGATGGTAAAGCTCTTCTACACGAACAAGCTCTGCAGTCTTTGCGGGATGAATACTCTCAAGTACTGCTAGAAAAGGAGGAAGAGCATGAACTGGTGCAGTTGAGGCTGGAGGAGAATCATGCGGCTTTGCTCCAGAGAATGTTAGAAGCGAAAGAAGAACTCTTCATGCGCAAAGCTGAAGAGCATGACGCAGTAGTGCACCGATTGAACAGAGAACATCAGCAAGAACTCCAGCGACGTGACTTGCACACTGAACAAGCCATGAGAGGGCTGCGTGAGGATGCGGAGAACAATCTTCGTCATGGTGAAATAACCCACAAGGAAGCGCTCGACCGACTTGGTTTGCAACTGAACGGGCTTCGAGATTCAAACCATGCTGAGCTGGCTACAAAGTTGAATGAGCAACATGAAGCTGCTATCAAGATGAGGGATGATCAGCACAAGGACATAGTCGACAGACTCAGAGCTGGCCATGCTGAGGCAGTCGCTCATCGGCAGCAGGAATATGCCAGCTCACTTGCATCTGTGCAGGAAGAGCACGAGTCCACATTGACCAGGTTATTACAAGAACATTCGCATGCTCTGCAAGAAGTTCGTCAAGAACGTGATGATGCACTCAAAGACTCGCAAGCAGCACACCAAGCCGAAGTGGCCATTTTGGTAGAGCAGCACAAGGAAGATCTCGCCAATATCGTCAAGGAGATCGAGCAGCGGGTCAACGTGCTACAAAAGGAACATGAAGTAGAGAAAAGTGCTCTTCAGAAGCAATATGAGTTCAACCTCGCGTCTGAACTTGAGAAAGTCGGGGCTTCACACGCGGAATCACAAAAAGCTCTCGCAGATGAGCATCTTTCAGAAGTGCAAGCTCATCAGCAGGCTCTTGAGAATATGTCACAGAAACACGCAGAGGAGCTAGCTGCGGAGAAAGAGCTTAGCGAGACTACATTGGTGGCACTGCAAGAGCAGCACCAGGTTTCGATGTCTACTTTGAGAGAGTCGCAAGCAACGGCTACGAGCCAACTCATCGAAGAGTATGAGAAACTATTGGCGCAAAGGGAAGCAGTAAGTGTACAGACTGTATTATTGGGTATAGCCTTGCTGATGTTCCTGTCTGATGTTGTAGAATTGCAAGTCAGAGGATCAGCTGGCATTGGCTCAGCTAGAGGCAGAGCACGCCCGGCACGTGCAAGAGTTGACTGCAACGCACGAGGCACACATGGCAGAACTTACCCTCAAACACGATCAGGCACTTGTTGACGTAAAATCAAGCCTCGAAGGCAAGATACAAGAACTCACCTCCACCCATGCGGCTTCTGCGGAGGCAAATAAAACGCAGTCTGAGCTAGAACTAGCTGAATTGACGAGGAACATGGAAGAAGCTGTCACTTCGAAGGCTGTAGTACTATCCGACTTGGCTACTGCAAACACTGCTCTAGCGGATCAGCAACATCAAATTGCTGAATACAAGACACGAATCGATGTCATGGAATCCCAGATGAATTCAGAGAAGGCTAAACTTCAGGGTGAAATAGATAGCTTGCGGCTTTCTTCCGATGAAGCTAGCAAGAAGGAAGCCAGCTTGAAGAGTGAACTACAAGAAACCTTGGATGCGCTGAGGACATTGGAACAAGCGCTTATTGAATCTCAAGATGGAAGAGAACATTTGATGGCTGAGATTGGTGATTTACAAAGGCATGCTAAAGTAGCTTTGGAGATGGAAGAGCTCACTGCACAGCTTGCGGCATCAAAGGAAGCACGGGAGAGTCTCGAGGGAGAAATCGAAAGGCTCACTGCTCTTCTTTCGACTCGTAGACCTCTTTCGCCTGTTGCACAAGGGCAAGGGCTCGGCATGAATGGCTATAGCTCGCGAAGCAGTAAAGATCAGGAGACCCTGATGCCCATGCAGGACAGTGCAGAAGCGAATCCGAATTCGAATCCGCCTTTGCCTTCACCTTCGTCGTCGCATCCAATAGTCCGGCATGCTTCGGTTGTAAGCTTGGTTAATGGGTCTCATCCAAGCTCGCGACCCCCTCCAACCCCTCCTCCATCGATGCCGCCTCCACCCTTGCCTGTTGAGGCTCTCACAAGCGGCCTCAACAATAGCAACTATCAGAGTTCCATCAATGATCACCATCATCCCTATCATCAAGCTGGTTCATCGTCTACTGTCTCATTCTCCAACAAAGGTCGCGAGTCGGTCAGTTCTGTTTTCACGAGGGACAGCCACATGGACAATACCACGATGACTTCAAATCGAACAACTAGCATGGCGGATACACTGATCAGCGTAGATCCTCGAGTCCATCAAAAGTTTGAAGAACAAGAAGCAGCGCTGACGAGATTGACGAAACGATTAGAGCATGCAGAAATCGAGTTGAAAGCTAATATCGATCTGGTGACCACATTAGAATCGGCATTGAATGATTCAGAACGGAATTTACGTAAATCCCGTTTGAAGATGAATGAACTAGCAAAAGAAAGAGAAGCTCTCCAATTTCAAAATGATCATTTGGAGCAACAGATCATGGAGAATAACAAGGAAGTGGATAAGATCAAGAAAATCTTGATGGTGAATGAAGAAGAAAGTAGGAATAAGCTGGAAGCTCAGAGAAAAGCTCAGCGTGAAGCTCAGATGAATGCTGAGATGAGAATGGCGGAAATTCAGAGGTTGAATAGAAAAAGTAAATTCAATGTGAGTGATTGCCTTTTTCATCTTCCAAACGGGATCTGGATCCTCGGTCTTCATTCGCTGAGAGCCTTCAAGCTGACTTTGTATGGTATTCTCTGGTGCATCCTCCTTGTCTCTCAACCACGGATTCTTTAGTGCTTCTAAGGACTTGTTCGAGATTTGTTCTTTGTTTTGGAATTCGTCAAGTGTATACACTGTACACCCGTTAGTCACTATCTGTGGAGCAGTAAGACTTTACTTGTGTTGGCAACAAGCTTTTATCAGGGGATCACCATGGTCGGTGGGCCCGCGTCGTTGCAGGCAAGCTTTGCGACGACGAATAGTGGGGTATTTGATTGTACAATGCGACGTTTTTTGTAATGCAAAATTTCCTTGAGGGGTGTTCACCTAGATTCAGAGTGGGGAACCGTAAGCCAAGCTATAGCTACTTCTCGTTGCCTGCATCCAGTCGTTGCCGTCGTGCTCTGCAAGGTTCTATCTCTGGCTGGTTAATGTAGATGCAGCAATACCTAGATGAACGGGTACACTCGCTATAGTGTCATATGAACGTGAAGCTGTTGTGGTCCTAGCATGTACGTCTCCTGTCAATGATGGCTATTCTTCCCATTTTCGCCACCGGGAAGCATGCCGTGTGCACCAGGAGACCGGTAGGGACAAGGTCAGCCGAATCGATGCAAGCTTCGAAGGGGAGGTGGCTATATGATAGAACTGGGCGCACTGATAGAGCTCAATAATCCCCCATTCGTTCCGCTGCCCTGCTTGCATTCTCCCACTAATTCGCCGTCCCTTGCCGGTGCATTCTTCCGGTGGCTCTTTCTCTCCTTGACGTACACGATAACAGAGAGAACTACGACAAGGCACCCATACAAAACCAATCCACTCCAAACCACCATGTCAGACAGCACTACCCAGCCATCCGGGACAAACTCGCCGCCGGTGGATGCGTCGAGCAAGAATCCCATGGGCGAGACGGGTGAGCGGGCATGCTATGACGTTGGGTCGAAGAGAGCTGATGGAGCGCGACGGATCCAACAGGCCAGAGCAAGCCGATCTCGGACGACAAGCAGCGAGGAGAGCAGTTCGACAACGCGCCTGCTGAGAACATAGAGTCTGGCCAGGGTGGATCGGATGTGTCCAAGGTGGGTGGTGATGCGGGCAATGGGATGCAGGATGCATGCTGAGATGCAATGCAACGGTGGTCTGCAGGCAGCGGAGAGTGCAAAGGACACAGCGGGCAAGTATGCGTCCAAGTAGAGTCAGGGTGGAGGATGGAAGGAGGTTGTGTATGGCATCCTGTTCATTAGAGGTAGTTAGCATCATATGGGATGGTGTAGCCTGGCCTGGAGAGGTGGCAAGGACGTGCTCTATGGACAGAGTAGCAATGGCCTAGACGACATGCAAGTAAACCCCAACATGATGCATGTCCTGCTGTGTGCAGATGGATCCCGTAACGACGAGGATGTATGCACTCGCTGCAGCGTGTCTGATCCGGGTCCTTTCCATTGCGAGCTTTCTATGCAGTGGTGGATGGGATGGTGTGGCAGGGTAGACTCACACTACTAATTACACTACTAATACTACTGCCCTGCTACCACTGCAATACACATACACCTACACTACTAAGACTCTTGAACTACTAATACTCCTACTAATACTCCTAATACTCCTAACGGCTCCTTCCGCTTCCTCACCATCCGCAGCTTGCCGCTCTCGTCCGCTCTTCCGCTCTTTCGCCGCTGCCGGCTTTGCTCCTGCCTCATTCTCGCTGTTTGAGTCTTTCCACTGGACATACTCTCACTCACCACACACCCACTGCTACTCCACCATGACGTTTACAAAGGTGGGTCATTCCCCCATCGGGTCTATCCTATGCTTCATCATGCTGACCTCGACCTGACGCTATCCGCAGGACCAGAACGATGAGCTATGCATCAACACCGTAAGGAGAATGAGATTTATTCGTCGACTACAGCCTACATCTGAATGCCCTGCTCACCACATGCCATCTTCTCCCTTCTCCTCCATCGCACACATCCACCTCAACACTTTCGCGATATATCTCAATCTGCGGATGCTCGGCCGGTTTTCGGAATCCCGACCGACTTTGATTCATCGCGACCATGTTACCTTTCTGCACTCGTCACCCTATTCGCCATACACCATCCCGCATCCGCATGTTCACAATGTATAGATCCGTACCCTCGCGGTCGATATCGTCAACAAGGCGAACTCAGGTGAGCTTGCTAATAAGGATCGCCCTCGCGCTAGGAAAGAAAGAAATGCAGATCACTCATACTGACGCATCCCATCATTCTAATCCATTCCAGGCCATCCTGGTGCACCCATGGGCATGGTCAGTTCGCTTGGCTGTCCAGTCAAAACACCGACACATCCCTCAGACTGACGCACACCATGTCTTAATCAGGCCCCAATTGCCCACCTTTTATGGAGCAGATTCCTCCGCTGCAACCCAAAGAACAGCCACTGGTTGAACAGAGATCGATTCGTCCTTTCAAACGGCCATGGATGTGCTCTCCAGTACACCATGTTGCATCTGCTGGGCTATGATGTGACTATGGATGATTTGAAGTCGGTAAGTGGGAAAAGTATATAGCCATGTCGTTCTTGCTTATCCGATAGACCGCTAACCCTCCTTCTTCCTCCTTTCTCTCTCCTGTATTCATTGACAGTTCCGTCAACTCGATTCGAGAACCCCTGGTCACCCCGAAGTCGGAGGTGAGTCTAGCCATATTCCAGCAAATGTGGAAGACTTGGAGGATGCTAATACAATCACATTGGCTTGCTCTCCTCGTCCTGCCCACCCGCAGTCACCGACGGAATTGAAGTCACCACTGGACCCCTTGGACAGGGCATCTCGAATGCAGTCGGTCTCGCCATCGCCCAAGCGCACATTGCCGCCACCTTCAACAAGCCCGACCTCGAGCTCATCAACAACTTCACCTACTGCTTCCTCGGTGATGGATGCTTGCAGGAGGGTGTTGCTTCCGAAGCCTGCTCTCTCGCTGGTCATCTCCAGCTAGGCCGTTTGATTGCCGTATGGGACGACAACAAGATCACCATCGATGGAGACACAGCTGTCTCATTCACTGAAGATGTAGAGATGCGATTCAAGTCATACGGATGGCAAGTACTCCATGTCGACCATGGTGATTCAGATTTGGAGAGCATGTACAATGCCATTGCAGAGGCACAAAAAGAACTTTCGAAACCTACTTTGATCAGATTGAGAACTACCATTGGATTCGGTTCAAAACTCCAAGGTACTCATGGAGTACACGGAAACCCACTTAAACCAGATGATGCACAATCCATCAAGAAGCTATTTGGCTTCAATCCAGACGAATACTTTACTGTTCCAGAAGCAACAACAAGTACCTATTCACAGATCAGAGAAAGAGGTGATAAGTTAAACCAGGAATGGAATAAAGTATATGAAGAATACAAGAACAAATATCCTAAAGAAGCTGAAGACTTGGAAAGAAGAATCAGAGGAGATTTACCCAAGAACTGGGAAGATTGCTTGCCTACTTACAAACCAGATGATCCTGCTGTTGCTTCAAGAAAATTATCTGAAACTGTTATTAGCAAGATTGCTGAAGCGGTTCCTGAATTTGTCTGTGGTGTAAGTCTTTCTTTCTTTTTTGGGTTCCTGTCTCCTCTTCTTTGGAGACCTACGCGTGTCGCTGTCCCTTTCCTTTCTTTTCCAGTCAGAGGTAGTTCTAGAATCTTTACTGACCTCTTTTTGTTTTTTACCTTTTCCCTATTGGCTTTCCTCCAATTTCTTGGATCATGTGTTTTGTTTTTTCTTCCAGTCCGCCGATCTCACAGGATCAAATCTCACAAGATGGAAATCAGCAGAAGATTTCCAACCTACTTCTACTAAACTTGGTTCTTATGCCGGTAGATACTTAAGATATGGTGTTAGAGAACACGGAATGGGTGCTATCATGAATGGTATTGCTGCTTATGGAAAAGGCTTGGTTATTCCTGCTGCTGGTACTTTCCTCAACTTTGTCTCTTGTGAGTTTGGGTTCCTCCATGAGATTGTATTTCGTCTCTTGGCATATCGTCGAGTTTCCCCCTGCTGACCATTCAATCATTTCTCCCACTTCCTCCGTTTTCCCATCAGATGCCGCCGGTGCCGTGAGACTTGCTGCTCTTTCTCATCAAAGAGTCATCTGGGTCGCTACCCACGACTCTGTCGCTTTAGGCGAAGATGGTCCTACTCATCAGCCTATCGAGGTTTGTCAAACCAACCTTGTTTCAGAAAGCTTCCATCCCCCGTACAAAAACTGACCAAGTTTCTCTATTTTCCCCCAACTTGTCCGGCAGACCGTCGCTCATTTCCGCGCTCTACCGAACTGCATGGTCTGGAGACCAGCAGATGGAAATGAGACCTCCGCCGCCTACCTCGTAGCTATGCAATCACACGCTCCTTCGATTCTAGCCCTGTCTCGACAGAACCTAGCTCAACTCGAATCTTCGTCGATCGCAAAAGCAGTCAAGGGAGCTTATGTCCTCCTTGAAGCTGATAGCAAATCAGCGCACTTGACTCTAGCCGCAACTGGATCAGAAGTTGCTGTCTGCTTGGAAGCCGCCAAGATCTTGAAAGAGCAAGGCCAGAACGTTCGTGTCGTCTCTATGCCTTGCTTTGAGGCGTTCGATATGCAATCCTCCGAATACAAGTTGTCAGTGTTCCCAGATGGTGCACCCGTCTTGTCCGTTGAAGCCATGTCTACTCAAGGTGAGTTTCCACAAAATCGAAACGTAGCGCGTCTTCAGCTTTGGAGACTCGTATACTTTGGAGAACAATGCTGAATTTATCAATTTTTTTTTTCGTATAGGATGGAGCAAGTACTCGCACGAGCAGTTCGGCATCAACACTTTTGGCGCAAGCGGTCCTTCCAAAGCTGTTCTCGAAAAGTATGGCTTCACAGGTAGCAATATCGCCAAGCAAGGTCAAAAAGTTATCGAGTTCTACAAGGGTGCAGAGCTACGCAGTCCAGTAAAGACCTGCTTCACCAACGTCCTGTAGATTTGGCGAATAGAAATAGCTCCCCTAGGGCAATCTTTAGTGCCAGCCAGTATCACTTCACATTCTATTATTACTAGATTCCTTACTCGCTTGCTCGCCGTGCAATAACCGTTGTCATGCGTGTGCTAGCCTCATCTAGACGTTTTGTCCCATTGCATACTCTCAAGTGAAGCAATAAAGCATTTGTCGGCTTCTTGTTGACGAACCTTGCTATGATACCTCGAACATCGTTCCCCTGTTGTCTCGCGACCGGCGGGTATTGATACACTGGCTATACGCACGACTCTCCTGTTCCACGTGCACTTCACTTGCACGCAGTAGTCCGCTCTAGGTAAAACTCTACTTCGGCACAGTATTTGGCTGACGAAGGACAGCAGCTTCTTCATCATTTACAGCATTCACAGCATCCGATGCCTTGTAATGCTCAGCAAACCATAATTCTCCTCTCCAAACTGTCTCAAGTATCTCTAACATGGACTTGTCCGCCTCTACGGTAGCTAAGCGACCCAGTGCATGATTACAGTCCTTCTCTACATCTCTGCATAATTGCTCTAGTGTTTCATTGATATTTTCGATGTTCTCTGCTGAAATTTCTTCTACGAGTCCGTTGACAAGATCATAGAAGGGTTGGAAATTCCACCTTCCAGACGAGTCTGCTTGGTCCGTGTCTCCTGCATCTTCTCGATTCCTTGCGCTGTTTCGTCCTCTCTGGCCCTTGTTAACCAATGGCTTTATATGATATAGAGCGAGAGCGATGGTTAGTCGGTAGGAAACGTCGACTTTCCCTTCGGAGAGGATAAAATGATATTCTCCCCAATATCCATTAGCTTCCAATATACTTTTCTTGAGGTTTTGTTCTTCCGCTTCTAATTCCTCGAAAAGATGCATTACGCGCTTTGTAACGTCCAAAACGTTATCTGTATTGGCTGGCATACCCAATGCGAAACCATATTCTGCGAATAGTATATAATCACTATGTGCAGAGTAGGTGTACTTTACTTCTTCTCCCTTGTTGATTTGAATTCTTTTCTTTGACCAGTCGGCGATTTGATTTGGTCCATCACTTGAGGAGAGAAGGCGGAAGTCGAGATCTCGTTGAACAATCGTTGTCTGCAGGAGAAGGCGAGATGAATAACACCATGTCAGGGTAAAGGACAGCTCGTGAGGTGATGCTCTCTTGAGGTGACGACTTACTGATTGAGCTGGACTATGGTTGCCCATCTACCAAGAAATTAACTTTGTTCAGCACATTGTGATTGCTTCGGAGCAGATGAGCTTGTCCAGTGCTCACATCGATAATTGGAGCCAGGGTGATGTTGTCTTCCCGTGCAGGAAGCTCAAGGTCATAGTATATGCATCTGGAGTTGACGCAGAGCCATGCCCAAGCGAAGTCTTCAACGGACAGCTGTCTGGTAGTATCAACTCCCTGTAGTACGTAAAAGTACGGTTATTCACACCCTATCTGTCCCCTTGCCGATTGCCAAGGTACTCCTTACCCATATGTCATTGGTGGTGATCCAATCTTTCCAGAAGCGTTTCGAGACGTCCTCGATAGCAGTCCGTAGACCCGCTGGTACTAGACCTTCATCTTTCACAACAGATAGCCATGTTTCGTCCTCGACAACCTCTCTCCACAGAGGAACCGAACTAAAGTCCTGCGGAAGAGTTCGAATATATGCAACGAAATCCTCAGCTTCTTCCGATAGTTGCTTTGGCCTATTATGTCTATAGAGGGCCAAGTGAAGGCATAGTAGCTGGATGGCGGACAAGGTTTCAACGATGAAAGCATCATAAAGGTGTGATATGGTGGATTTGTTCAACAGTGTCGAATTAGGGAGAGATATCAGAGTCTGTTGAGGCTACAAAGGGAGTTAATATCAGTTTCGCATCGTGCTATGGATGTAAATAAATCCAGCTGTGTGTCCCAGCGAAAAGACGAACGAGGATATCGGATGTTGCAACCAGTCTTCGACCACCTAGCATTGCAAAAGTAAAGTAGTACGATCAGGCAAGGACCAGCGCACCAAGGCCTTTTAGTGCACACCTCCAGCTGGACTTTCCTGCAGGTCCACTTTCAAGGTCTTCTTGTCAAATCCATGCTCTTCGAGCCATGCCAGCAGATCAAGCCAAGTGGACGTTTCTGGCATTATATCTCTTCGATAATAAACTATTTTCCTTCATTGTCGCATGCTTGCATTCAATCTTTACAAGTAGATAATGCGAATGCGTTGGCAGCAAGAAAAGCGTGACTTCAGCGGTCAACCCCTTGACTTTCAGACAATCGCGGTTGTTCTCTTACATAACGGGCATAGCGAGATACAAAGCCGCAACGCGCACACATCATGAGACACTTCAATCGCAGGTTGCGGTAGCTGGAACGTGCTCTTGCTTTCGTCAGTCGGCTTGACGGAGCCATCAAGAATCATTAGGCAACCTCCGGTAATCACAACCGTCCACCTGCGTTGAGGCGCGGTACAGTATCGCAATGGCAGCTACTTCAAACATGCACTCTTCATTAACAAAGGGTGGAGTCACTCCGACGCCGTTGAGCACAGTCATGCACCTTCAGAGACTGGGCATACTTTCGCCATGCCTTTCGGCCGACGCCACCTCTCTTCCACCGTCTTCCTCCTCGTCTTCGGTGTCATCAGGATCAGAATGCCAGCACCCTTCGCTTGACGCTACTGCTCCCATCTATGTACCTCCACTCAACTTTGCTATCGTTTCCCCTGGCGTTTACCGGTCTGGCTTTCCTAGGCCGGAGAACTACCTCTACCTGGACCAACTGGGTCTGAAAAGCATATTGTAAATTCTTCATCTGACTGAAGATGCCTGAGGATACACTCCAGGCTAATTTTGACTCGCCCTCCTTCAGGTACCTTGCGGATCAGGATTTTAAGGAAGATACACAGAAGTGGGCCAAGAAGCGCGGTTTGCGGATCATGCATTATCGGTATGTCAAGCTCGAAAAGCACTATCGATGCGATATCACTGACCTTTCGTAATGTACGGTGTTGCAGGGTAGAGAGCAATAAGGAGCCTTTGCAGGAAGCTTCGCGCGCCGAGATGGAAAAGGCATTAGAACAGGTGCTCGGTAGGCGTTTCCCCAAGCGAATTTACGTTTCATCACCGAGCTGAATTGATTGGGGTTCCCAGATGGACGCAACCATCCAATAATTATAGCTTGCAATAGGGGCAAGCATCGAGTCGGTCTGCTTGCAGCCATCATCCGGCGCTTGCAAGGTTGGAGCTTGACGATGACGTTCGACGAATACAAACGGTTCTTCGCTAGCACCAATGCTGCGGGCGAGGGCAAGGATGCCGGAGGACGCGTCAGTGACTATGAGGTATGGCTTACCTTGGCACGCCTCGTCTACATACGCCCCGTACTGACCGCATATCCGTCTTAGTGGATAGAAACGTTCGACCTGGCCAAAGCACACCAGCTGGCTCGCTCAGAGGACGCACAATGGCTGAAAAGGCCGACCTGAAAACAAACAACAGGTGTACGGTCTTACGAAGTGCACCACGTCACTTGAAAACATTGCTAGCGCCTCGACCGAAAAAATAAAGCCTAAATCGTACAAAGCTATTCTTTAGCATCTACTTTTCGCATCTCAGGTAGTGAACTTCGCCTTGCAGGGCACGCATCGTAGACGGAAGATCGGCAGCTTGCGGCTGAGAATGAGAAGGTCTCACACCATTTTCGCTGTACCATAATCACAGTCGATACATTCCTGCAACGCTTTCGACGATGCCGGGCAGCCACCGAAGAGACGAATGGAAAAGAGAGCACTTGCATTGCCGTGCATCCGTATAATTCCTCTGTCCGCGTTACGCCGAGGCAGAAGGGCCAACCATGCAAGACTAGCGAAAGGGAGCTCCCTCCCGAGAAGTAATGTATAGTGCATATTGGTAACGGCGATGCCGAATGTTGAGAAGCTCGGACAGCGTACCCATCCCGAGGAAGGTCAACCCACGCACTCTCGTGGTTAGGGCCTGCGCAAAACAAAGAAGCCAGGCAAGGACCGCAGTGCAGCCCCCTTGCCTTGAGCATTCCAAATAGCAGCAAGTAGTTCTGCCGGTGCTATAGATTCCAATTTTTGATTTTCAAAGATAAACAAGGCGATGTACTGGTGTGCACGCGTATTAATCTATAATCATCTAAGTATTCATTGTACAGTAAGCGCGAAATTCTACTATAGCTACAGATATCACGTCTCTTTCTCTCGGTGTCCATCCAACTTGTGCCTTTCTTACTCCAATGGTCGAAGCATCTTTTAAAACTATATCCAATTCGCCTGATTGTCTGCACCTGGTACAGGTCTTGGAATAACCTTACTTTCCGAATTAAACTGTCTGTGGCCGACTAATCTAGGTCTGGGTCTATTCGCCTGCTTGCCTAACAAACGCGGAGAAGATTGCAAAGCTTGCCGCATCACCGGCCCACCTTCAGATCCGGATCTCGTGTGCAGTCCCGGATGTGCAACCATGTTCCTGCTCCATCTCGTCAACTTGTCCAACTTTGATATTTCCGCTTCACACAGATCCACTAAAGCTGAAAATCCGAGATAGGCTGCTTCTTCCTTCACATCCCTGATTTCTGATAAGATGGGATGAAAGACGAGGGGCAGCAATCTTCTCTTCACATCGGATGGCAGTTGATCCAGTACAGACTGTATCGAACCTTCACCTTGTCCATCGCCGTTGCTGAACGAGGTGAGCTCAGCTTCGTTCAAGCATAACCTTCTCGGTAGGGTACCAGCCCGGAGGAAATGGAGAATAGCATCGTAGGGTCCAGCAGATCGATCCAAGTATATGTTGATAGGATGCAAAACATATTGTTCATGTTTTGTTATCAAAGTTTCGAACGCACTAGTTGCAGCTGTGATTCCTCCAATCAATTGTTTAGCTGCTCCCGACGAAAGGATGGGGGAATCCGCTTGATAACTTGAAGAGCCGGACGATGACGATAAAGACGGCAAGCGACTGGACGAAGAATTGGAATGTCTGGTGTCTGCGCTCTCTGTGCTAAATAGGCAGTCTACTGCCTCGATTCGCTCCTGGTGCTTGAGCTGACTGCGATCGGCCGGCTGTTGAATGGAAGCTTGATGTTCTTGCAATAAAAAGGGATCGTTGTCCTCATTATCGGGAGTAGTATCCAAGAAGTTGCCCAGGGAGTGGTCGTCTCCTGTTGAGCTCGTATACTCGCTTGAGCGAGCAGATGTATCCGGACTTCCATTACTCGAATCGGATTCATCTCCAGAGCGACCTCTGCTGAACCTCCGGCGATTCTTTCGGGGGTTAGGGAGAAAAGGCGCTGGCACTTGCAGATCATTCCGAAATCTCTTGCCGTTGTCATATCCGCAAGATGCCTGATTATCAATGGTGTTCTCGTCACCTTCACACTGTGATATATCGTCATATATGGACGCTCGAGCTGACCTCAGAGCGTGAATGGGAGAGTTGGGAAGATTGAGGACTACGATTCCAGGCTCTTGATATTTGTCAGATAGACGAGCTTCGTTCGTGAGGGCCAGTTTTGTTGAGCGCGCTCGTTCGGGAGCATTGTGTGGGGTGGTCTCCGAAATTGCAACCTCACCCGGAAAGCATGAATCCGATTCTTCAAGTGATCTTAAGCGATCTTCCAAGAATACAGCAAGACGAGAATGCGGATGGGATGTGATAGCCGATAGTCTTGTGGTGTAGACATTACTTCCGCCGACATGCAGATTGATCAGCTTCTCTTCGTCGGACAAAGATGCTGGAAACGTTGGAACAGGCTGTAGAAGCATGGCGTGAAATGGGGTTCGTGCTCCTCCAGTATTGTGCGATACCTGTGCCATCTGCTGCTGGTTGGTTCTGGCCAGTAGGGGATACGGTCGCCCTGTACGCTTAGCGAGGTCCTCGGTGCCCTGTGTGAAGTTTAGGACGGGGTTGAGTGGCGAGGTGCAGGCAGTCGGCAGCGGTAGCGGTGGTGAAACCTGATCCAGTCCATTAGGAGGGGTGGTATTTGCCAAAAGAGGCGAAGGCGGTCGGCTATCTGCCGAATGACTGAAAGGGATCTCTCCACCCGCAATTCTTACGTTATGTCCACAACTTGATGGCTTCACCTCCGGACTAGCATCTGCTTCGTTGGGCTTCGTCGTCGAATACAGGCTTTTGTAGGTATCCTTGACGTTTTCCGGTAATCGAGGTGTGAGTAACAGCTGTTCAACAGTATCTGTAGGTGATAAGCTAGTCTCGATAGACGGCATATATTCTTCCCCTGCACTTTTCAATCTCAGGGGCAGATATGGCAAGTCCCTATCGTGCTTGACAGCTCTTGCACTGCCAAAGGATGAGGAAGCACATGACGGTGGGTTGCTGTTCGAAAGATTCGATTGTGCAGTTGAGGTCGTGCAGCCACTACCGAATGATATAGCGGTCGAAGTACTAGACTGTACACTCCCGACGCTGTCTTCGCTTCGGCGTGGTGAAGGACTTGAGGGTGGCATGTAAATCCGGTGATCTGGCATGCTGAGGGTGTGCCATACAGAGTGGTTTGTACAGGTATTGTATTGACAGGTGCAGGTGTAGGTTCAGTCCGATACAAGAAATCAGACAGTCGAGCAAGCGTGCGACAGGAATGTAGAGATGAAAGGGAAGAGCAGAGGACAGATCAGTATAAAGTTGTTGTAATAAAAGGGAGCAAAAGAAAGGGAGGCAAATGGTGGACTAGGGGCATTGAATATAGACGTGAGGACTTCACCCGGCACAAAGCGATACGGGCAAGAAAGAAATGAAGAAATAGATCTCCAGCACTTACCGAAAAGCCTCCGCAACTAACCCGATTCTTCTCGCTCCACGGCCCAGTGCTCTGTTAGGCGAGCTTGAGCCATTCGGGGCTGGATGTACTAGTTCCGGATTTCCAATGACCAAGCCAGATCCTGCCCCTTTGCTGCTGGTGGTTCTAGATGGTGGGCTAGCGCGATTGGTGATGTTAGATGTTGATATGATGGAACTGCGAGCTGCCTGTGATATGTTCTGTAGCCAAGCACTACGGAGAGGCAATTATCACGGTTATAGAGTCAGTGTGAAAGCTGTAGCGATGTGGGGTCTCCGGCAGCCTCCAAGACGAGGCACTCACTTTGTCACCATCCGTTTGAACGGCCATCCAGACTCGGCACCATCACTCATTGCAGCCAGATTGTCGAACGAGAACTTGGAAGCAAGAGGAGGCCTAGTTGTGGATAGCACTTCCGCCGTCTCGTCTGGAAGGGGTATGATTTCCGTATGAGGAGCGCATGATTGCGGGAGAGAAGCATCGTAAGACTTGGAGTATGCGATGTGTTGCTGCTGCAGATAATTGGCAGGTCTCGACGGCAGCGGCTTGCTCTTGACATCCTTGGCATTTCTGACAGGCAGTACCGCAGGCGTTGCCGTCGACTCTTCTGATCTCCTTGAACTCAATCCAGCTGGTGTTGATACTGTGTGACTGATTGGAGGCCGGCGACCCTGATACTGTCGAGCCCATTGGTAGGGCATAGTATCAGCCAGCATATCGTTTCTCAGACTGTGTCTTTGCTTTTGTGCAGCGTTACGGCTCTTCTCTAGCGTGTTGCCACTGTCTTTCGTTCTGCAGGTTTACAAGTCAGAAGGAGAGGCAGCTCGAGCCTGGACGGTGCAGGTTCATCAAGCTAAAATTCCTTCTCAGTACCAGGTCGCTAGCACACGCACGCCCATCAAAGCCGCCGGTTATTGTCTGCGCCATCTCTGCTTTTGTGCTCGCCGGTGGCGCTTTGTTCGGGCGTCAGCATGCCAGGATGGGCGACTCGGCGCAACAAAGCGGCTGCGCTACAAAAGCCGGAGCTCTGTGCATGAGTCGTGTATACATTTGGTATTGTCATGGCTCCGCTTGGGACATGCGTTGCTTGCGGTCTTTTGGCAGATGACGAGACCCGCAGAAGAATAGCGTAGAGCGGAGCAAACAGACAAAAGCCGGGTAGGTCTCTCTCAAGATTCAAGAAAGCAAAGCTGGGAAGCATGGCATGGCTAGAGAGATAGAAGCTACTATCCTCCCAATGGGAGATGGAATTACGCGGAGTATTCTAGTATAGGTCAGAGCCTACCCTGATAGTCATACAATGCTAATGCTCCTACGCCACCACGCATTCTCCGGCCACAGACGTGCCCCAGGTCCTGCCAGGAGCGCAGTGGAGCTGAGGAGTGTGCACTCCACGTCTGCATAGGATGGTGGAGGGGTGGTCTTCACCATTGATCAGTTTCGAGTGCTCATGAGCCCTACCAACCCACTGCTTCGCTTCTGGCCACTGCTCGTGGAGAGCTGCGTATTGATATCCGAGCCATGACAGGGAGAAAAGCTGACCATATAGTCGCTCTTGCTGGAGTAGGTCGAGGCCTTCTTTGATCTGCAATCATTTGCAGAGTTTCAGAATGTGTTTCGCTGGCGGAATGGTACAAATGTCAACTCACGAAGCTGAAAGCTTCGTTTTTGTCCCTGTCCTCGTAGTTCAAATGATCCAGTATGGAGGCAGCTCTCCTTCTTCTCCTCTCGCTCTGCATCAGCTCCTGTCCCTTCAGTGAACAAGCATCACATCGACATGCAAACTCCCATGTTTTGTGATGAACTATATGTACTTCCGTTAGCGATCGACCTTCGTTGTTTTCGCTCGAACTCGTTTTAGGCAATATAGTCGCAATATAGTCGCA
>BCIL01000008.1:256917-360018 GCA_001599955.1 Cystobasidium pallidum
GAACTATATGTACTTCCGTTAGCGATCGACCTTCGTTGTTTTCGCTCGAACTCGTTTTAGGCAATATAGTCGCAATATAGTCGCAAAACGCTACATGTTTCCTGTAAAACCTCGTGTCGAGCGTTTCGGGAATGCAAAACCGATGTATAGCAGACTGTAATCTCTTTTCCTTCCTCGATGTCCCTGAGGGCATATACATTCATCCTGCCTTGTTCTTCATTCTTGTCGTCACCAACATTTTTGCCGTCGTCTGGGTCATCCAGCCATGAAACAGAAGCATTGGGTGTGCAAGAATTGTTGATGCGTGAGATCGTCTTGAAAACTGCTTGGTGCCCACTCCCAGAAGAAAACGAATTTTTCCTCCAGATCTCCAATAGCTCAGGCAGTTCTTCCATTCCAGTGTAATGCAGTTTCCAGAATTCACTCCTTTTCCCCTGCGACAAACGATTGACCTCCCATTCCAGACGATAGTAGCCCATTTGTGACATTTTCATTCGTAACAATGGCACCTCTGAAATGATCAACTCGCCTGCTGAAACAGGACGGGTTGTAAAGAGGCCCAGGCCTTTGCCTGGGACTGGTCGTACCTCGCATGGTGGGGAGGAAAGGGCGGAGAGGCTGACTGGCGAGTAGCCGGCGAGAGAGGATGGTCTGATGAGGCGCAAAGGGGACGGTGTAAGACGAGTACTTTCGACGTGAAGAGACTTGGCTACTCACCCCGAAGCCATAACGAGTCCTTCCTCCATTTCAACGATGTGCGAACGACCATCATGAGCGAACTCCTTCTCCACCGTCGCAGGTACACCAGAGCTAGCTTGAAGAATCCAATGGAGTGGAGAGCGCAGCACGTCCATTACGGTTGAGAGAGGGCAAGTTGGTGTATGCAGACTTCGCTGTAGCTTAGAAAGAGAAAGTGTATCGTCTAATGTGGTGGTAAATGATTGTGGATGTGTGTGGGACTTGCGCAGATGGGCTCTTGAATGTAAGTACAATGTGTGAGAAAGGAGAAGAGAAGCATCACCTGAAATTGTGCTTCTCCTGCTCTTACAATTTACTTCGCAAGTAAGAACGTCAGACAAGCGAGCATGACCGGACGCAGACGAGGATGTTTAGGAAGACTCGCAAATTCTGTATGCATTGTGCGTTGTGAGATTCTGCAGGGCTGTCGCTGAAGTAAACGTGTCCGCTTATCGCAGGCAAACTTTTCCACCATGCTGTGCTGATTAGCCAGTCCGCGTGACGTAGTATTCCAGCAGACACGCCTGACCACAGCGTGGTCGGAAAGCTGCAGGCAAGAGTAGAGACTTTGTTTCGCATGAGGAACTTGCTGTTAGTCGTCGAATGATTGCATGAGGCCCTCAGTGGGTTGCCTACATGCACATTGGTCGGCTGTTCCCTTCCGGTTGGTTAGAAGACAGGTGCATGCCCTGTACCATCAGAAGAGCTAGCACAATGGCAACAGTCTCGTTTGAAGATTTGCCTCGACAACACGTATTTGGCGGTGATAGCTTTTTGCAGTCCCTTTCGAGACCATACCTTTGGACGTGCAAAGGCTTTCACTGCGCTTGCTACCATGCACATCTGTGTAAGGCATACATCGGTCAACGAGCAGGAATCTTGGCAAGCACCACCACGAGAGCCATGTTAGTCTTTTGCAGGGAGTACTTCTATTCGGTCTTGTCATACTAGTCGATCGGCTCGAAGGAAAGCTCAAAGACGGCAATACTCGAACGCTGCTGCCGTACTTGCCTGTCCGCTTCATCCCGACCGCCGCTTCCATTGCGTCTCCACAATCTATACATTCTATACTAGTTGGACTTACGGTATCCCAGACTGGCTGGCAGTTTGCCCACCTGTCTCGGCTGTCACTGCCGCACTCGGTCGTCTATCAGCAGCTCGTATTACGTTAGAAGCACGCGATACAAACACGACCGATGAATGGGCGTGACATGCGTGTAGCTGATGAGTTCTAGTCGGCTATCATCAGGCGGGCAAACCCACCGATAACGCATTTGCCTGCACATCACCATGAAACACCTTCCTGACTTTACCTGTCCGGCAACGAATTGTGCCACTCTCTCTTCTAGTGGTAGTTAGCGAAATTGGTGAAGTTATTACAGCGCTAGGGACAGTCTCGAAAAGACCAGGGTTCCGAGGCTGTCACGCCAGCCGGGGTTATTCGACTGGCGAGCTTTACTGACTGACGAGGCTGACCGTCATAAGCCGTAGCCCAGGCGTTCATATGAGGATGCATCTGCTGTTATCGACCATCCCCGTGACTTTTGTACTTTCGTACTGCATGAATTCGTTCAGCGCATCCTGGCACCCCTTCATGCAATCAAAGGGCTCGCTCGCAGTTGGAAGATAAAAGCACACGAGCAATGCATGCAAGCACCCAGATTACGGACAAATCCGGAAGCATCCCCGAAAATGTCACAATGCATCATACGGTTCCAAGAGTTCTGTCCCTTATCGCTAAAGTCTGTGACATCTCAACGAAGCTATCCTGTGCAGACTAAGCAAACAAACTTACAACCCACTTAAAGAAATCCTTCACAGATGTGTGGACATCCAGAGGCCTGATCAGCTAGATGTTTTCGCTAGATTCGTTGCTCATGCGGAGAACAATGGTAAGTCATCACTGTCGCACTTAGCTTAGGAAGGGCTGATTCCTAACATCGTTTCGGTTCTTGATCCAACAGCTTCTAAGAGGGCTCTCCTTGCGGGCGTAGAATGCTTTATTTACCGCCCGGTCATTCACGGCCGTTCATTGACCGATTTCACAGAAGGGAGCACGCTCTTCAAACTTAGTAGAGTGCCAAGAACGGCTGCGGATGGCGAGATACTTTTCCCAGCCCTCTGTAAAGGGCAGCTTACGTTCGATACAGCTTCTCCCGATCCTTCCAGGTCAAGACGTGTTTTAACCCATCGAACGTCAGTAACAGAAGCAGGATGTGAAGAACTGCGGGAATGTTCTTTGGCATGTCTGAAGCATCTATTCTGTAACAAGATCATCCCAGATGATCATGGAGATCTCGCGAGCGCTTTTTATATGCTCGGTTTTGGCTGTTTGACGACAGTGACCATAACGTACGGGCTTGAGCCTGGCCTACTTCTTTCATGCGACTTAGCTGAGGCTCTGGAAGCGCAGAAGAGCTTGGAAACCGTCATCATTGATATCGAAGAGTTTCTGGACTATCACATGGAGTTGCATTCCGACCAGAGCCCGGAAGACGAGCTCGAATTTCTTGTGAAAAACGTGAAACATGGGTTTCGAGATTTTAAACGATATAAATATTACTGGCCCAATCTCAGGGAGGTCATCTTGATCTTGGGTAAACGCCAATGGCAGAGTTTCATACCTAGCATGCAGATGCAGATCGCCCGGGATCCTGTCTGGGACCTGAAAGACAAAGAATTTGTTCGCAAGAAGGTCAAGTGGAGGTACAGAAATGGCCCCGGGCCATGCAAGATCTTCCCGCATCGCAACGTGAAAGCCTATTTGGGCCTAGTTTTGAAGCTTTCAGCGGTCGAGACAAGTACAGATGCTCGTAGTCTGCATTCAGTCATCAAATTCACTAGCCGCACCGCCTTAATACCCGATTTTCAAGCGCTGCAAATCACACTCTTTGTAGCATTTCTAATATTTTGGTGCTCGCTGACGGGAAGGATGTGATAATGTGCCCTGGGTATTTCCTGATTTTGTGCTAACGGTGTCTTTCTGTCCGCCGGCTCGTAGACAGCGCTCGCTGTTGCTGGGAGCAATATACCTTACCTCAGGTATGCAAGCTGGTACATCACGGGTTGCGATATTAAATTCATAGATAAACACTGTACGGTCACATTGACGGTGCGACAACAAATAAGGTCTGGGAGCCAATGTAGCAGCATGCTTACCTTACGGACTATACTTACCTCCGCAACCTCGCAACATGTGTTGCATGTGTGCTGTCACCTCTGACAGCATACGCGATCCGTCTATGCCTCCGTCCTCCTCTGCCGACAAGCCGGACAATCTGTTCGGAGGGCTAGCAGAACTCTTCGTTTTTACCCACCTCGAGTCAAGTATGTCCGTCTCGTGAGTCTCGCGCGTCCAAGGGTCCATCATAGGTGGCAGAGCGACTAAGTATCTGGCCCACCAAAATACGTCTTCCTTTTATGATATCACAGCAGCACCTCTCTTTAGTGTAGTACGACTACCACGACCAGGCGTGTGTTGTCGGATTCCTTATTCCCTACATGCGTTCACAGAGATGCGAGTTGGAACCAAGCGTCTTAGCGAGCGATGGAACGAGGGGTCTCCATACGAGCTATCTGCAAAGTTTGAACAGAGACATTCTACTGTTGATCTCCGCAATGTGTGACGTACCTACCAAAGCCAATCTCTGCACACTGAGAAAGGCTTGGCGGAGGGACCTCCAACGCTTGCTATTTCGTCGCGTGGAAATTTACCGACGAGACCAGCTGAGCGCCTTTGGTCGTTGTGTAGGCTATGCCGAAGATGACAGTAGGTTAGATTGACCCGAGGCTTGTTGTGTATTGGAAGCTAATGGATACGGAATCTTGTTAGTTGAGATCGGAAGACTGTTGCGTCACGTCAGATGTTTTACGTACCACCCACCGATCCAGTGCTCCCACTCCAGCCATCTTGACCCTGAATCAGTCCTGACACAGCTTAGCCAGATACCATTGAACACGTCAGACGGTACGGTCCTCTTCCCCTCACTCGTCGGGGCCAAATTGGAGTTGAATTTGGTGGTACTCTCCGGGAATACTTCGTCGGGTGCGGCTCACCAGCTTGGTCGGACACTTCAGGAGACCAATACAGGGAATGAATGCTTCTTGAAGAGCGTGAAATCGTTATGGCTCTACAAGCCTCGTCACAATCCCGGGGAAGATTTAGCAGCAGTTCTTTCTAAGCTAAGTATATCATGTCTGACCAGCGTGAGAATCTCGTTCAGCATTGTCCAGCGACCTGCATCCATCTTTGCGTGGTACTTCAGGGAGCAGCATGCATTACGAACCGTCACTCTGGAAGTTGGCGAGTATCTGAGGGAACGCTATTCTACAACGCCGTTCGCTGTCGGAGAGAGTGGGCGAATCACTTCACCGGACGTTGTGAGACATAGCTCAAACACCTTGTCAGCCTATGCGGGTTCTTTCGTACGCCCTATTGAGGGGTTCTGGAGACTATGGAGATCACGACAATGCTGGCCTGAACTGCGAGAGATTATTTTCCGTGTCGGGGAAGACCAGTGTCAGGAGGTGATACCAAGTCTTAAATCAAGCATCGCACTTGGTGCCACATCAGATCCCGAAAGGGAATGGCTGGAAAAAATGGTCTTTTGGCAGGGTGGAAACAAGAGTAAACGATCCTTGATGTCGGAATCGGTTGATGATGGAAGGGCAGCGGCCATTAAATGAGCCAGGTGTCCGGGTAGACAGCAGTCGAGTAGGCGAGGGAGGGTAGGTGACCAAGCAGCATGACTGCGAAGAAGACGTAGAGCCTTCGTACATTACACGACAATCAGATGATATTAGCTTGCTGTTCCAAGGTCATAGCATGTCCGTCCGGGCAAACTGGACTGGCTAGAGTGACTATCAGCATTCAAGGATGACTGCTGGAAGCAGCATGCAATGTAAGCCTCGAGTAGATGTTCTGCCGTGGCCATGCTGCTTGCATGCCGTATTGCTGCGCCAACCGCCGCGTGCGATCTGCTGCATCGAAATGGCTGCGATTGGCTTGAGGGAGAAAGCAGCAGCAGCCGACTCGTTGCGTTTTCACTCTTGCCTGTGCTTTTTGGCTTTCGGATACAGAGTTGCGCAGGAACATTCAAGAGGCAGACGAGCACAGAGGGATCACGCTAGGCCATCCCATCAATCGCAATGGCATCCCGACTCCTCGTCCGAAATGCGGCAAAGCAGCTGAGGTCAAACTCGATAGTGAAGCCGGTGGGTGCAGCTGTTCTTTCGATGGGGACGGGATCCATCTGCGGGTCGGCACGACAACATGTTGATAGTCTACCGCTTTCCATCCGCTTGCTTGTGTGAACCGCCTTCAGGCCTCAGTCTTCCGACCGTATGCAACCCAGATTCCCTCAGGATCACAGACGCAAATCACAACCCTGCCCAACGGATTCACCGTCGCAACTGATGCTGCTCCGTATGCGCAGACGGCCACTGTCGGTGAGCAGTACTTGCTTGTGTTGGATCCCGCTGCTGCAGCTGATTCAGGCATCCGATCTTCCCACCAACAGGCGTCTGGATTGATGCCGGAAGCAGAGCAGAGAGCAATGCGACAGAAGGCGTCGCCCACTTCCTCGAGCACATGGCCTTCAAGGTGAGCTGCGGGTGTTGTCGTAGATCCGCCGCCTTTCGCCGCGCTGAATCGCTCTCTCCCGATACCTCTGGAATTTCAACCCTCCTCGCAGGGCACCGGCAGGAGATCGCAACACCAGCTAGAGCTCGAAGTAGAGAACCTAGGAGCGCACTTGAACGCATACACCTCCAGAGAGCAGACAGTCTACTATGCCAAGTCGTTCAGAAAGGACATCCCTAAAACAGTCGACATCATCTCCGACATCCTCCAGAACTCAAAGCTGGAAGAAGCAGCTATCGAGAGGGAGAGAGATGTCATCCTCAGGGAACAGGAGGAGGTTGACAAGATCATGGAAGAGGTCGTGTTTGACCACCTGCATGCCGTTGCTTTCCAAGGTGAGTTTGGCTGTGACCTCTGGCATGACTGGCGGTGATTCCCGGAAGGATGCCTGCCGTGTCATGCTGGTCAGCCTGACGACTGTCCAGTAAGGAATGGGAGACTGACGACCTGTTTATATGTCTGTATATCAGGCCAACCTCTCGGGCGCACAATTCTAGGACCCCGCAAGAACATCCTCTCCATCCGCAAATCCGATCTCCAGCACTACATCCAGGAGAACTACACTGCCGACCGCATGGTTCTCGTTGGATCAGGAGGTGTAGAGCACGACTCACTCGTCCAGCTCGCTCAACAACATTTCGGCGAGATGCAGTCATCAACCAAGCCACTCCGACTAGGAGGAGCAAAGAAGACTGATTTCGTCGGATCGGAAGTCCGGGTTCGTGACGATACCATGTCTACACTCAACATTGCCATCGCATTCGAGGGTGTCGGCTGGAACTCGCCAGACTACTATACCATGCTTGTCATGCAATCTATCTTCGGAAACTGGGACAGATCGCTCGGTGCATCACCTCTCCTCTCGTCAAGACTATCGCACATCATCCAAACCAACAATCTGGCAAACAGCTTCATGTCATTCTCAACTTCCTACTCTGATACTGGTCTATGGGGTATCTACATGGTCTCTGAGAATTTGACAAACCTGGATGACCTCGTCCATTTCACATTGAAAGAATGGAGACGAATGTCAACTGGACCAATGGAAGCTGAAGTTGAACGGGCGAAGTCGCAATTGAAAGCTTCGTTACTGTTGGGTCTGGATGGAACCACTGCTATCGCGGAAGATATCGGCCGTCAACTGATCACATCCGGCAAAAGAATGTCACCTAAGGAGATCGAGGCCGCTGTTGACAGTGTTTCCGTTAACGACATCCAGAGATGCGCTCAGAAATACCTGTGGGATAAGGATATCGCTATTGCTGCTGTTGGTCCAACCGATGGGTAAGCTCAGAATGTTATGCCGACTCTGATAACTACCTTGCTTTGCAGAGTACTGACGGTATTCTGCTTTTCTTCCCTTTCGCAGCCTACTCGACTACAACCGAATCAGAAATGACACAGCAACATTGCTGTACTAAGCTAAAATAGCTGCAAGTCAATACGGATGATTTCCATGAAACCGAGACTGCTGCGTGTGATGGATATCACGGATGGAACTCAAGCTGGTTCTTCACGGAATAAATGGCTATATCGCGGTCACATGCCTGTGCTCGCTGTGGGCTAGATCTTAGAAAAGGCTTGCTTGGTTCTTATGTCTTGTGGTGTCACGCAGAGGGTCATTCATGGCAACTCGTCCATTAGAAAACCAGCTTAGATGTTTTCGATTCTCTTCCTCTTTCTCCCCTTTGTCTTGCTGTGCAATAACTACACATCTACCAAGTATACCAGACGGTTGGATGCCTGCGATGTTTTCAGGCTTCTACCGTGGCTTCATTCTGACCTCTGCCAAGCCACATGCGGACATGGAAAGTAGTTTGACTCCGGTCGCATTACTAGCCGACCAAGGTACAGCCATGTCGACGCTTGACCAGTCTAGCAGTCGATAGTATAACACAGGGAGGCTGCTTGAAGCCGTTCTGCTCGCTATGCCTGATTCTCCGTCGCATCAGCAGTCCAGTACCGCATCATCGAGCGAGAACACGCACGACGGCATCTCGCCGCAGATTACGGAGCAGGCTCAAAGTCACAAGAGCAACACCAGCAGCGATAACGTAGCCTGCAAAGATGCTGCTCGGGAAACTGCCGATGTAGAGGCCGGTCTTCGAGGAGGCGTTGATGGCGATCGAGCTGCTGTCGATAACAACAACGACTGTGCAATGCGAGGAAGACAGCGGCAAGGTGCAATGAACGATCAGGACAGGATAGGTCGGCAGTGGAGATCACCTTTATGTCCAGATGAGGACCATACGAATCCTCAATACCTCCCGCCGGCGTTACAGCGATTGTTCACGTCCATCCTCGCCCTACCGATTATCAAGCCTGTTGCAAGCTATATATCCGGTCCGTCCAGACTCACTTCATCCCAGCCACGGTTATGGAACATCAGATATATAGATCAATACATTGAACGTCCACTGTTCAGGTACACCAAGAAATGGACGAGGCATCCTCTCGTTTTATGGGGATTCTTGATTGCTTGGTTTCTAGGGTTCACGTTCTTGGCTCGAGCGGCCTGGTGGAACTCAGGTGTTGGAGGCAATGTACAGTGGTTGAGTGGAACGTCAACGTATTGGCAGCGCAATGACGGGTGCGGTTTGGGTGAGTTGGACGTACCTTCCGATGTTCAGAAAGCGGTATCCGGGGCTGCGGGGAATGGAGGAGACAACTGATCATATTTGTTTTGATCGTATGTATATAGATGGTCAGGGTTGTGCTCCTTTCGATGGCTTCACCGTCTCGTATAGATGCCCCAGTAAAGTAGCTAGCACGCGCTTGCTGAATTACCGCACGTGAGTTGATCAATGCGAGATCTGCCGGAGCGAAACTTACGAGACAATGATGCATCTACGAATTATGCTTCTACACTTCATGCTCGTGCCCAGTGTCGGCAACCAGGAAGTCATATATCAACCTTTGGTCGTCGGTGGCGGAGACGAGCTTGGCACGTATCGCGCAGATTCCTTCATTTGCTCGGCGGCGGTTCATCGGGGCTTGTTCACAGTAGGTACCAATCTATATCTCCATGCCTATGGAGAAGGGTTCGACGTAAGAATCTCAGCTGATAATTGACTTGCAACCCCATCTCGTTCTGTGCAACGCTACGCTGCAATAAAGAATGAAAAAGGAGGTTGTTTGACATTACAAGCTATAGGATCATACACAAACTTCTTAAATTCGACTCAAAATGGGATATCAAGTACTTACTTTGATAGTGAATTTCCGTTCGCTTATAGGTTTGTAGACACTTCTCAAAAGGATTGTAGAGATCTGCGTGATGATATCCTCATCTATAATACTGTTATGAGCACTGCTTTTGGGTTACTGGTCAGGGCCAGTGCCGGTGTCTTTTATTGGGTTAGGTAAGTAATCCTTTCCTCCTGCGCCCCGCTTACTATCTTCGGCGGGTCCGTGGATTGTGTTTTAGTCTGATCGCCGGAATGTTCCCCTATCGACTCTTGTAGCGTCTGTTTTGGATTCTGGCATGTCACTCTAGCCAGCGATCCAAGGGAGTTCCCACGTGAGTAGCTATGCAGCCTTGCCTCTGTCATAGCCAGGCTTATTGGATCGATCCCTATACGCGTATGGATTTCCAGCGGATCTAGCTGGAGCGTTTGGGTCATTCCTACCTACCCTCTTCTTCTGCTACGCATTTTATCGTTTTGCGTACCGCTGGGTCTTACCTGCATTCAATAATCGCATCTTCGAGAGAACCATATGGTTTTACGGCCCATTTTGGGTCTTTTTACTCTCAAACGTGAGCTCTACCATTTACACGGAACGTCCGGCTGACCCGTGTGACAACTAGCCTACCTGCTGACTCAATTTATCTCTTCATTTCCAGTACACACTAGATCGCATACCCATTGACAGGCTTACTGCAAGCGACATCAAACAGCAAGCTGGCGGAATTGCGGCTATAGTAGTCCTTGTTATTGTTCTCGTTATAGTGGTGAGTACTGATAAGCTCATGTCCACTTGAGGTCTACCTGTAGTGTCGGCAAGGTGCAATGCGCCTGCATCCTGACATTATCCTGTCTTTGCTACCTTGCTAGGCTATCAATCAAGTGCGAGTTGTCCGGTTGACGGGATGGCTTCCTTACTACCTTGGTTGGTATATTGTAGGCGGTCTCATCATACTCATTCTTAGTCAACTGCCAGGGTTGGTCCTGCGAATGTAAGTGACCAGATTACCGCAGTCTCCAGGTATCGTATAGTGCTGATTTATAATGTTGCAGACATCATTATATCGCTGCACTATGCTTGATACCCGCGACTGCTTTCCCCACCCGCGCTAGTCTAATTTACCAAGGGTACGTCACAGTTGCGGGGTTGCGTGTGTATGGCGATTTACGGTGGGCAGCTAAATACCCGCTCAACATGCAGCATCTTGCTCGGACTCTTCCTCAATGGCGCAGCTCGATGGGGATTCGACTCGATTCTTCAAACCGTTGCGGATGTCCGACGAGATGCGGCCCTTGGCAGTGATCTGCCTGCATTCAACCTTACCTCCGTTGATGTTTCTACTCCGGTCATAGCATGGACCGCTATACCCGACACGCTCAGTTCATCCTGGGATGGATTTGCTTTGATGGTCAACGATGTTCTGCGCTACACCGGCCAGTCTACCAACTTCACCATGCCCACTACAGCTGGTAATGCAGTAGACGATAGCACAGCATCAAGTACGATCTGGAGAACAGACATACCCTACTACCTCCGTTTGTCGTACACTTCAGCCGGCTCAAGTGGCGACTTTACAAAGGCTGCCACTGCTTGGTTGAGCAATGGGACTTTCATCGCGCCACAACCTGGGCCTTCTTGACACGATACGTACTAAGTGCAAATGGACGTTTGTTGAAAGCACTGTATGATAATGTTATTACGAAACTCGACTGTAGCTCCACCTGGCGCGGTCATTACGGGCTGTGCTCGTTGTTCTAGTAACGCGCGCATTGGACAACGTGAACCTGTTCAACTGACCCTGCCGGATCCCTCGTCAAACAGGTTTTAGCTGGGCTAGGTCTCTTTGCTGTTAGTCAGCTCACTGGAGTCTTATCTATCCATTATACGACTTAGCTCACCAACTCTACGAGGACATATTCGAGGATCAGGCTCCACATCCGGCTGCTCGGCTGACGACCGCTGTTGAGTAGGACCGCAGCAGCATAGGCGGTCCTCGAAGCAAATTGTTTGGGCGTTGGCAACTTTGATCCGCAGCTCCGACTTCTATTCGACAGGGTCCTTGCTTTTCAGAGTACTCGCTCTCATCGAGGGTTGAGTGAAGATGGCGTCTCTTAGCCATCCACTACAACTGCTAGCTGCAGAACTTTCAGCAAGTAGCTTGAACGGCAAATCTGTACCGTCCGAGTTAGGTGGACAAGTAGAGTAAGCCTTACTGGAATAGGTGCATCTACACTTCGTGCCTATATGTGGCTCTGATGGCCTAATGCATCTCCTGTTTCAGATGTCCCGATCCAGTCAAGGCTATTTCACCGACAGAGATTGACAAAGCACTACCCTATGAGATTGTCAACATAGTGGGAAAAGGTGAAGGTGTGATAGCCACTCGAGACCTCGTGCCAGGTGACTTCATTGCTTCTGAAAAAGCCCAACTCAAATGGCACTGCACGGAAGAAAGCTATTACAGACTCGAATGGATGCTCTCGAAGCTGTCTGACGACGGTCGCGAAAAGTTTTACCGTCTTCACAACTGCTATACCGAGGAGGAAATGGGCTGTTCACCCGAATTACTGCCTCCCGACATCATCGGGAAATGGAGAACCAATGGCTTTGGTATTGATAATGAACACCAGATCATTCTCCTTGGCGTTATCACTAAACTCAATCACGCTTGTCGTGAGAATGTGACCCGGCATTACTGCTCTGAAACAGATACTATGACGGTCGTGGCCTGCGATTATATCAAAAGAGGCCAAGAATTGGTTCACTCGTACATGGATGTTCTTCAAGACTGCAACCACCGTCGTTTGAACGCAATGTTGGCTTGGGGGTTCCTGTGCGCATGTGAAGTATGCACTTTGCCGCCTGACGAACAAAAGCTGAGCGACGAGAGACGAGTGAGAATCGCTGAGATACGGGACCTGGAACAGCAAAAGAAGGACCAGCCAGAGATACGTATGCAGTTGGTGGGTGTCATTGGCTCCAGCCTGGCTATGTATTCAGCTGACTCACTATACTGCTAAGCTTAAGGAAGCTTTACATTTATGTATAGCAGAAGGGCTGTATGGTGTTTTACATATCATCAGTATTCAGTGTGTCAAGCTATGTGCGGAGCTGAATTTGGAACAAGAGGTTTCGGCATGGGCATCTATCGCAGTTGATCATCTGATAATGGCTCGTGGGAGAGATGACAGAGAAGTTCAGTTTATGAAGCGCTGTGTGGGTCAGCCTTGGCTTTGGAAGCAGGATATACTAAAGGAGGAGTCCTGGTCACAAAGAGCACATCGATTAGCGACGGCCGTATTCGACAACCTGTTCAGATACATTGTAACTGCCACCTAACATCGACCGCAAAATGGAATGATGAACCAATCTGTGAATTCTGCCGTGTAGCTGTGTGTCAATAGGCTTTTGCAGTAACGGACGTCGGCGAGAGCGAGGCCCCTACATCGACTATTGTAAGGAGACTAAGGAGACAAACAATTATCTATCCGCCATCCAACTCTACTCTTGGGCACTTGAAGATCGCATTGGTGAGCAGATAGTGGGATTTGCAATTATTGAAACAATTCCAGCGTAAGTAGCTGAAAGCGGCGACAGATACAGAGCCATGTGCAAACTCTCGCCCTGAGGCTTGTGCTGCTGCTGTATTGTGCTGCGGATAGATAGAGTTCCGCCAGCTGTGAATATGCAGGTCGAAGCTTGTATTGCTTGAGTGGTCCATCGATTGTAGAGGGTCGCCAGAACCGACTGCTAGCAGCCAATCGCATAAGCCAAGCCCGAAGACGGGTAGGAAGGGACCAGGGTTGCTCAGTAATGCGTTGCAGAACCGTCGTGACTAATGTCGCTGTTGACGGGGCCGCCGAGAGTTCCGCTGATGTGGCTGCAGGCGGGCGTCTTGCTGTGCTCCTGGCGTTCGGCAGACGCGTTGAGTCAGCAGCACGTGCTGTGAAGACCGGCTGGGGTCGCCTGGTCGTCCCCCTCGCCAACCATAGGCCGCATGGCTATTGATGTGCGTGCACCTGGAATTGTATGCCCAGCCGCAGGCTTCCTCAAGCTGCCCATTGGGCATGCACCCTGGTGCAGCCAGCCGGGTAAGTGTCAAGCAAGATCGGACCCACCACTGTATCCGCTGAGTAGCACATGGTCCTCGCGGTGCGCTCCCAAATGCTGGCCGCGCGGTTCTCCGGACGAGGCTGACTGTCTATCCCCTACACGTTGGCATTACTTGCGATGTCCAACGGGAGGAGGCTTAGAATGCAGGCACACGGGAGGCGCGCCCTGAAGGAGGTTATGTGTGTGTGGAGTCTTGTGTGCCAAGACAAGTCTGCTTTGCCTGTCGTATGATGCGTAGACAAAATGCAAACGCTTCAATAGTCTTCGGCGGGCCAAAAGGATTGCGAGGCGACTAACGTCCAGCTTTGACAAAGGCAGTCCAAACAAAAAGTTGAGGTTGAAGTGTTGCGATCTTGAATTTAATTTATTTTTTGATGCTTGCTGGATTCGAACTTGCAGTCTTGAAGCCAGTAGTGTTGCGTCCCCTAATATCCATTAGCTGGAGGTCGACTCAACAGCATTGGCTGGAGCTCAACAGCATTAGCTGGAGTATAACTCAACAGCAATGGGTATTAGGGTAGCCAAGCATCGACTATTAATGGTGCGTTAGGCCAGGCAGGCGATTAGCTAGCTACCTTCCCGCAACGCGTCTAGTCTAACCTAAGTTTCAAGCGGCCAGGGCATAGTTCGGCAGTGATGATGGATCCATGTATGTCAGATTGAATGCACATTCTCACATTCTCCGCAGAAGATCGCTATTTGAGTCAATCTCGCCCGCTTGTCAGGTAAGCGCGTCGGTCCGTATGCGGCATCAGAGGGAAAGGCCAGGATTTACCCTGCGTTTGGGGAAAGTCGCATTTTCTCGTCAGCACGGCTACAAGCAAAGGTCTGTCTTGTATGCTATGTGTTCGGTAAAGCGATATCGATAAGCCGGTGGTTTGTAGAGCCAGGCGGTGGTAGGAAAGGCAGGCAGCTGTTGGTCGCAACTGCGAGAGCGGCGCTCTTCTCTATCTCCTGACGACCGATGAGCCGAAGTGACAGACGACGCGAGTATTCCAACTGAGCCATACGAAAGAATCAAAGGACGTCGGCTCCGATGTGCTCCTTCTTGAGAGGCTAGCTGGCCAGCATTCAGTGGGCGACGGGCTGTTACAGGTGCGTTGGTCTAGACTACAGCGAAGAGCTCGCAGCGAAGGGCAACAGCAGCCATCACCGGAGCAGCAGCAGACGTAATAGACAATGCCGGAATTTAACTAAGGAAGCAGTCGGTGTTGCCTCTGGCGTTCTGTTGGAAGCTATCATGTCTGACGAAACGACAGTGAACGTCTGAGGAGATCACTGTCACTACACAAACTCCGCTCTGGATCAGCTTTGTCAGATACTCGCTAAGATGTCCTCAACTCAGCCGACTGAGGCAAGGTCACCTTGTTCTTGTTCTTCAGTAAGGAAGGACAGGTGTTTCATAGCAGAACGGCGTTACTCTCGACAAGCAAATGACTGGCGGCTAATACCTAGCCAACCGGCGAACATGTGTCCCCATCCTTTGGACGACTCTATGACGGCGGGAGCTCGGCAAGATTATTGTCTCCTCCCACAACCTTGGCCTATAGATAACACATTTGGCCATTTGGCACCTTTACCCAGATCGCAATGGGGCGGCATCCGTACATATCGGTGAGTAGGCCAAGCCGAGTTCGAGGCTGTTGCTCTCGTACGACCAGACATAGCAATATACCTCGCCTCAATTGGCGTCTTCGCTTCCGAGGGGTATTCTTGGTCGACACCTCCAGTGTTGGCGTGCCGCAAAGCGGGTATGGTGAAGGCAGCGAGCACTCCGCTGTCGCCCCCTCTCTCTCTCCCCAATAAGGCAGACGGATCCTCAGTAGTTGCCTTATAAGGGATGGCGAGTGGAACAAAGGCATGAATCGAGGATAACCTGGTCAATTGATTGTCCTGAAGGGCTGGACGTCTGCAGTGCATTCCTGCACTAGCCCTCTACAACTGCATACCGTCCCCAGAGTCCTGGTCTCCCCAAGATCATGTCAGCTCCGCAGAGGTGCTTGGCCAGCCGGCCGGTGGCTACTGCCAGCGGGGGCACATTGCTTAGGGAGGTCAGATATTCGAGAAGAGCAATCGCCGAAAGAAGCTGTTGCGAGCAAGCGGATAGCTCCATTCCCTACAGGATAAAGCCGAGAACCAACATAGGTAGAATGTGTCTCTAATGCTCTCCAGACGCTCTCCAGCTCGACATACTAAACTGGCACAAGTGGTCGGACACAGGCCATCAGCGTACGAAATCATAGCTCGCTGTAGAAAGAAAGAATTGTGTCAGTTCCTCAGTGCTTATGACATGAGCAGGTCAGTCCGAGAATATTCGATGCCATGCACGCGCTTCCTTGCTCGTATCGTAGTTTGGATTTCGCGACGAGTTGCACACCTCAAGCTGTGAAGGGACTTTGCTGGCCCAAATGCGACCCAGCTGGCGGCAGGATGACAAGAAGGCGCACCGTATACGTCATAGCTAAATCCTGCAAATGGTGCAGCGCGGATCTTTCCAGGCAAGCGAAGATTTTGCGTGAGCGCCCTGATGGAATTCTTTCAAGATTGGTACGGAAGAATCTGGGCCGTTGACGACGTATTTCCCGGAAATGTTCCCCAGGTATTGGCATGTTTGCAAACGGATTCAACCAATCTGTACAACGACGAAGAAACGAAAGTATTCTGATGGGACTCGACTATCTCCAAGGGAAAGGCCAGTTGTTGCGTGACATGGTACTAGACCTCCTGCTCTGCGCTCTTTAAGATGCGGTTGTCCATCGAAAACTTAGCTCACACTGCTCGCCTGACGCAGCAAATGGACTGCCTCCTCTACCCAAATTCTAGGCACAATCACTAGATCCACAACATCGCCCAACTCCTCGAATAGCAAAGGAGCTCCCAAGCAAACCGGGCATACCGAGCACATAGCATTACCTCGGAGAGTCGTGCTGCCCAAGTCTAAATCCATCGTCATGGTTGAAGCGTCTTTCGATAGCTGCTTCGCTTCATCATGAGCGATACAAGGAAGCATTGGGGTCCGTGCAAGTCTTGCATCTGGCACTCTGGGTTCTTGTGCGCTATGTTTGAGAGTGTTTTGTAGTTGAGAGTCTTCAGAAGATTGCTCCTTCTCGTTCGAACTACAGGGAGGGACATCGTCATGCGTGCGGCAGCTTTCGGGACTCAAATTCGCTCTCGTTTCGCCCAGGGGCAGAGCTACCTTGTTCCAAGGACGGTTCATCTCGCAAGGGGCGGAGCTGACTTGAGGTGCTTGATGCAGCGCGGCCCCTTTTGAGGCCCTTGGGGGATGAGCCGAGTGTGCTTGTACTGAGCCGTAAGGATAGGGAGACCCAGATGACGTCGATGTAGAAGGAGGGCCATTTGAGCACATGACATTTGACGACTGGCTCTTGGCTCCACAATGCTCCATTGGCGATTGACCGTATTCACGGCTAGTTTTGGAATGGCTCTGCTGTCCGCCAGAAGGCACTGCCATCGGTTGTATTGAAGGTTGGGGACGCGAAGGCGGGTCATGGACATGTGGTGCTGAAGCACTGCTTGGTTTTCTGCGATTGGGCAACCGAGTACGCGGCCGACCATTGCATGCAAGCCGGTGGTCAGCCGCCGCTTGAGCGTCTGTAATTTGCTGCTCAAGGTCGGGAAAGACTTCGGATGTGAGAAGCTTCGAAAAATAGTCCGATAAATCGGTCCAAGGCCTTGTTCCAGCCATCACCTCTCGAAAAACGATTCCCAAGTATGCTTCTTTATGCATCAGCCAGGGCTTTGTGGTCCTTTTGCCGCAGATCGCTCTCCCCGTCTGCGTGGCGATTTGCATTGATTTTGTCGCGCATACCGTAGCATACCGCCAGTCTCGAGAAAAGTGCATTACTCAGCAAGGCATCTGAAAAGATCTGCCGTCATAATTGCACCGCATGCAACTCAGCCGAGCTTTCATACCTCAACAAGGGCTTCTACCTAGCAACTCACTCTCGCCACCTGAATTTCAGGATGGGGGTGGCAGTTGACCAGCCAGTGCATGACAAATACCTTCGCTACAGAGTCTCCGACTGTTTCTTGTCGTCGGTGGAACTTGTGGGCGGCTATCTGCTGCGGCGAAGACGTGTTGAGATAGTGGCCCGGCACGTGGCGAATGTATGGAAGATTAGCCAGCTTGGGTGGAAGTAGTGGGAGCAGCGGGAGGTTTTCTGTATTCATCTGCATGTTCTCGCAGCGTGCATCCGCAAGATTGCATTGTCAAATGCCCTCGCCGCATCCAGTTCGATGGCAAGCGCCTTGAGGCGGACCTTGGATTCGATTTACACTTGGAATATTGGCGCTGTAGGCCTGAAGGGTGGGAAACCCAAGTTCGCAGTAAAATTGTAGGTGGCTCATAACCTTGGGGGACTACGGGATAAGAGGAGGAAAGAGAGGTACCCCCTACGATTCCGTTCCAATTGGCGAATCGAGGGGTCCTCGACAAGGACGACGGAGTCGTAAGTATTTGAAGTGGACGATGCGTTCGCCAAACGTAGAGTTCTATTAGAAGGTGGTGCGGAAAAAGGCTGAATATGAATGTAGATGTAGATGTACAGAACCAAGAGGCATCACAGAAAAACAGAAAACCATAAGCAGAATTTTGAAGGGGAATCGTGTCTAACAAGTCTCGGACTAGATCCGGTGGTATCTAGAGATTCTTACATCTCTTGAACCAGAAGATGCGGCATCGTGAGTTTCGAGAGCGCACTCGCATGCTTGTAAGCTATCGAATGATATCAGTCTCGACCATACTACTTGTCATTCGGTGGACTCCAACTTCTATTCTGAAGGATTGCTAACAGCTTTGTGTCAGACTCGTCATATCTTCGCAGGAATCGAAGATGTTAAAAAATAATTGTTGCCGGTGATGCGTCTGCATGTATGGTACCGGTTGATACTACTCACGCCTTTATAGCGTTAAATCGGCTAACTTGACACACGATCAGTTGCCAGAGTTTTGACTCCAAGACTCAATGGCCTATTGGCAGGCAATACTAGCGAACGATACACGTGGCTAGAAGACATGCAATGGACTGCTTGAAGTATTATTGCTTCTTTACATCCAGTCTAGATATAAGAGCCTACAATAACATCATGGTGATGTTAACAAACGCATGTATGATATACATGGGTGCAGGGGACATTCTGACAATTTACGTTCCACTCTCCAAGCTTCCAACTAACAAAGAAGCGCTGGGTGAGTATGCAAGCGAAGTGATTGTTAGGAGCACCCATCGGACGGCCAGATGTCCGACGCTGTAGAAGGGAGGCCACAAAGCCAATCACGCTAGCCTAGAATTCCATTTCCACCCCCCTTCCTCCCTTTCATATGCCCGTGAAGCTATGATACTGGGTGGCGCTTGACAGTATGCGTCCGTAGGAAACCTCCGTGTATGGCAGCTCTTGGTGACCAGCGGCCCACAGGTGTGTTGCTGACAAAGAAGGATGACGGTTCAGAAGCATGCGGAACAAACCTGCAAGTCGCGTTCTTGAGGGCGAGCCACATAAAAACAATTTTGGAACAATAGGCTTCAGTAAACGAATGGCAGATCAGTCAGCTGTCGTCGTGCAGCAAACGATCCACGTGTATCCTAAAGACTGCAAAAAAGGCTGCATTGCGCAATGTGGAGGACCGCAAACAGCTCGCACAATGTATAGGAAAGGTTTATCAATTACTTCCAGCATCAGATCTCTACTCGCTTTCCGTCCAGCTCTCCACAGATACTTTTGCTTTGTGAGCCCAATGACCAAGGTTTGGGAACGGTCGAGGTGTAGGATGATGACTTGAAGCAAGGCTTAACCGTTCGGAAACGAGTCGCTTAGTGACCAGTTCGGCGTTGCTCAGCGATGGTGTTGGTGAGCTCGTCGACCTTTCTCTTGCCGCGTCTGAGTGTTCCTAGACGGCGCTTGGCCATCCGACGTGCCTTCTTGTCTTGGCCGTTTCTGCACGACGCGAAAAGGAGACATGCCGAAACGATCAGTAAGGCCAACAACGACTACAGCGGAAGAGCGGCAGGGCTGCTTTTGCTGTTGCTGCTATGTTTGCTATGACTGCTAATTGCTTGATCATTGCGAGCCATTGCCTGACCGGTGTGGATAATGGTGCAGGAGGGGAGGGCAGAGCCCCTGTAGGCGGCTACGACGCTCATCTTCGCTACTATTTTCTTGCTGTGCGTGGTGGTCGAGTGTAATCTTCCGCGCGTTGTTCAACCCGACATCTCCTTCTTCTCTGCCACCGCTGCCGCTCGTCGTCCAAATGCACTGGCGCATCGTGTGCTTAGCTTACCTCAACAATTCCATGATTCTTCGCTCATAAGGTGCCTGACCGACGACCTCCTTGACGATGTTTCTGACGAACTCGGCGCGCTTTGAGGAAGCTTTGCCTTTTCGGTTTGATGGCTTAGCCTTCATTGTTCGGAGGGTGGTAGGGCGACCCTTGTTGAGTCCCCATGGGAGATCTTTACAGAAGGACGAACAAGAAGGACAGCATTAGCATATCTTCCAGCTGAACACGTAGCCGGCTGCTCCGTCTGATTGTCTCTGAATGGATGCTGGCTTCGATGGTATGTAGGTCTGGTGTGCGTGCAGTGAATTCTCCCTCCGAGCGTGATCGCTGTCAACCAGTATGGTATCCTGTCCGAGACTACCGCGATTCGGGCAGCGCGAGCATGCATTTCCATCACCTAGAAGTGTTGCACGTCTTGCATGTGCGCATATCCCCTCTCTTCCAAGTTCATGCTTTGCCGTTCGTGATCACCCTGCACCACCTATCCACCATACCCGCAGCCGTCCACCGACAACAGCCAGACGGAACAGCCAGCAGCAGCCCTGCAATCAAGCTCACTCTTCCTTTCGACAGCCATTGTAGATATCTTGTCGTTCTTGATGGATGTCGTTCGGGCAATGTGTTCCTCTGCACCGGCGTGTTGTGTGCTGCACTAGAATCCCGTAAGCAGGCGAGATTTGACGGAAGTTTTCAGTGGGTGGTGGCGAATTCTGGTCAGGGAAGGAAGGCTCAGTGTCTATTAGCGACCTTGTACCTTCAAACACTGCGTAACAAAATCAACAATAAATATGGAAATATACTATTGATGAAGTGGACACGCGGTAGGGAGAGTTGGTATGGAACTCCCTTTGCCGCCGAATTGCCGCGATGGCTGGCCTGTGATGGCGCTTCCGTCCCCCAACGCACGCTGGCCAATAGCAGTCAAGCATGCAGTTCCTGCAGAAACAGCTGCCATACAATGTCACCATGGTTCGTGAGGCAGTAAGCATAGGAGATCGTAAGATGATCAACAAACCAAAAGAGAGAAGAGGCTAGACGGAGATGTTTGCCATAGAGACTTGCTCTCCGTTGCTTCGTACTACTAAGATGGGGCTAGAGAGCAAGTTGAGATCGACAGACTTGCGATATAGATGGCAAAAGGCACTATACAGCCTATGAACAGCAGCCTGGACCCCACGCGCTCTGTTTCGATGTGGCCCACCCCCCCTGCAGGCTGGCACCTAAATGAACCTCGAGAATGATATGCCTGACCAGTCAGATTCAGCCTTTACGCCTCATTCGATTTCAGCACCGATTCGGAGCTTGCTGGCTCGCTATCGGCGTGTATGGGAGAGGCGAGGTGTATCTCTAGGAAATGTCACACGTAAGTCACTGTGGATCAACTGGACGGTGCATTGCGATGGAGAATAAGTAAATACACGCATACTTCTAAGAAGCGAGTACATTCGTAAAAGGGTAGACGGATCTCTCTCTCCAGTTCTGCAACACACTGAAGGAAGGAAGAAGTGCATTGAACAACGGGCGTGTGGTTTGGAGGAGCAAGTATGACGGTTATAGCCAAATGGGAAGAGAAGTCACCATGATCTGCGTTTCTTTAGGTGATTCGGAGGGAAGCGGTTATTGCCTATTGAGTAGCTCCAGCGATGACAATTCGCGCTTAGTTGACTCCGGCCTTCTTCAGAGTAGTTGATAGCTTTACGGAACGAGCAAAGAGTGTCAGCGTCACTGCAATCCTTGGCGAAAAGGCAAGATGCCAAAAGCAGCGGTCGCAGCTTACCCATTCGAGACCTTCGTATAGACCATCTCCAGAGGTAGCGCACGTGGACTGAATATACCAAGTTCTTGTTCGCAGAGAGTGTAATCCGAGCTTATCCGTGATTTCAGCGGCAGTCATTGCATTGGGTAGATCCTGCTTGTTTGCGAAAACAAGTAAAAGAGCATCTCGTAATTCATCTTCGTTCAACATTCTCTGTAATTCCTCTCTTGCTTCCGAGACTCGCTCCCTATCGTTGGAGTCAACCACGAAAATGATACCCTGGGTGTTCTGGTAATCTATATGCGCAAAAGCACGTTAGCATTGAGAGCCTGGAACAGCACGAGTTGCTGTAAGAGCACGTACAATGCCTCCACAAAGGTCTGATCTTGTCCTGACCACCAACATCCCACACTGTGAACTGGATGTTCTTGTACTCTACAGTCTCGACATTGAAGCCTAAAGAGATATCAGATCGACATTAGCAAGGCCCCAAAAAGATTGCCTTCAGCGGATAGATTGCAAACGGAAGGCAGATCCCGTCATCGATTATACAAGTCAATGGGTTCAAGCACGATCTAAAGCAGAGCCCTTCAGAGTTGCCCGCAATCGGCTGATGGAAGTTAATGCCTTCCCCGCTTCCGAGCGCCAGCCTGAATAAGGTCACCCAGACGAGCAAGTGTCTGCTCTATGACCTGCCCATGTGCCGAGCAGCATTGCGAGCAGTTGTACCCGACCCTGTTGGCCTCAGACAATCTCGGTGCTCGCTAGCCGCGCATATCGGCAAACACGCGAGGAATAGTCTGTAGACCGTGACATTGTCACGTATGTTATTCTGCTGACATGGAGCTATCCTCTGGATCCTGCAATTGGGCTGGTCCAAGTGCCGGCATGGCACACCACAAAGAAGCTCCACCCAGCAGAAGCTGCATGTATCTCCTAGCAGGGGACTCGAATCGGGGAAGTCTGCCAACTTCATGGAGTGAAAAGGCGTGATTTGAACTCTGTCTCGAGAAGAGAAGGCTACGTGTAGAAGGTCCGGAAGGCAAACGGAATGATGGGGAATGAAACGACTTGCCAATTGTAGGAATGGTGGTGACAATTTCACCGAGCTTGAGCTTGTAAAGGATGGTAGTTTTACCTGGTTGTCATTGCATCAAGAACGTCATAATACAGAAGAAAGTGGCATGTCAGCCTTTTGACACATGTTTTTGGGGTGCAGGATAGATGCTCCAGCTTACCTGGAGAGCCGGAGGAAGCAATACCAGACAGGAAAAGCCGATGTCAGTCATGAAGCCTTGCCGTGACCACCTCATACTTTTCCAAGACTCCACCTCGCTCGTCGGATTGGGGGCAGCGGGCGGAAGGCCCACAGGGATTGGCGTGACGATTGCCTAACCTCATTGAGGGACTGGCAATGGCAGGTCACAAAGCCAGCCAGGCAGCTCCGCCGAGAGTCCTGCGAAGAAGCTGCTGCGACTGCTTCTACGGCTGCTTGGTAGTCTTCTGGCTGGCCTCCCCTGCCTTGTCCTGCCCGTGCCGTTGCCCATTCCCCCCATCCAGCCTTGCAGCGGGCGAAGTCGAACGAGCGAAACAGTCGAAGAACTGACCTGCGGCCTGAGTAAAAAGCAAGAGGTGTATCGTCAGTACGACATACTCAGGTCGATGTCCGTTTCTGCCCTGCAGATGCGCGTCCAAGCGGCGACCTCGAGTCTTTTTCGTTCTCGACGCGATGGGGCCGGGCGAACCGCATGACCAGCGTACGAGCAGGGCACAGACAGAGGGGCTTGCTCCACTTACATCCAGACCGACCATGAGGATGCGCATCTCTGTGCAATGCAGCGCGAAGTCAGCATCGGCTCTTTGTGCCTTCCTGCACGCGTGTCACGGGGCAGGCATGCGTGGCCTGGCTGCAGGACTCACCCTTCTTGCCGAAGAACTTGTCGAAGAGGGACGAGATGCTGAGACCCATGGTTGCAGCTTGTTGTTGTTGTGTAGCGGTGCGGATGTCTGCTGTCGGCCAGTCGTTGCCGGGAGTCGTTTGGATGGAGTCTGAGCAAGAGAGAAAGCGCCGCATTCTGGCGAGGAATGATGGCGGCGATAGCGACGATTTGCTTCAGCGGCAGGAACGGACGAAGGCCGATAAGTACATCGTGCAATGCACCTGGAGTGCTCGGTATGATATACGCGCATTGTCATCCTCCTCACAACCAGACTGCTTCAACAACATCGCGATAACACAACTACATCCCCGAGTTCAGGACTATGACAGGAGCCAATGTTGTCGCAATCAAGCATGACATAGCTGTAGTTGTTAAAGATTGTATCTGAATGTACCGCCTCTCCTACATGGAGACATTCGTGTGATGATTGGAGAGGGGGGGGAAGGGGGGTCATGCCGACGTGGCGATGCTGGCCCCGCACATAGGCTGTGCCTACACGGAGCCGTCTTCCAGATCCAATATGACACCTACATTATGCGGACGGGCAATGAAGCCTCAGCCGTAGAGCGTGTAAGTCCGCATACCAATGTGGAGTGTACGTCGTCTCCCGAGTGCTATGCACTTCCGCTCGTCCAGAGGCGAAGAGCAGAGCAATGGTCTCTCCGCGAGCTTAACATCGAGACATTGTTTGAAATTTCAAGTCGGCCAGTAATAATTAGCGTGTACAAAGCGACCATGGTTATGTCTTGAATCATCGTATCTGCCGCCTGCGCAGGTGTAATGCCCCAAAGCATGAGACACGACCGCAGTTGTCGTGACTTGCATTTGTCGACGCTTTTAAGTGCATCTTCTAAAGTGGTACGCAGCTTTAGGTTATTGTCTTTGTCTTGATGGATGCGACACGAGGGTCTGGACGTATCGCCACCACCTGGAGGTCGGTCGGTAATAGTGGTATCAGTACGATGGAAGGGCATTTGCCGTCTATACAGCTGTACGAAGCTTTAGCGCGTTCAGATTGCAGTGCATCGCTTGAGAATGCTACTCTTCTGTTCGAATGGAGGAGAAGCCAACCCTAGCAGCTTGCCTTCCGACCTTCAGTGTATGAGCAGTGTACCGACGGCTGCACTGCTACATCGGCAAAGATGGACTATGACCCGGATGGTGGTGATAAGAGCGTACCAGCGCCAGCAAACAACGACGATACACCCGCATCAATATGCATAACGCCGCTTAGCGGTGCCCAAACTGGATCAACGAGAGCACTATGCCATCTCCTCGAATTCGACGACGCGAAGATACTGCTGGATTGCGGCATAAACGCTCACAGGGAGGAATTGAGCGGAGAGAACTATACCCAAGATAGAGTCGAATACTTGAACAGGCTGAAACAGTGCGTAGCATTTCTAGCTTCCAGCCAAGTAGGGTCAGGCAATGCTGATGTGCTGCTTCTTCGATCACGCCGGCACCTGTCCATGTTCTGTTTAATCTAACACGGCAACGACTTGCTGACGATACACATCTGTCGCGACGTCGTTTTCATCTTGTCGCCTCGCCACGCCTCGCTCTCCGCTACAATGATATGCAATCTGAACCCAAACATGACTGCCATCAATGGAACGGTGTACTCGTATTCACAGACTCGCACCGCATCTCACTCTCGTCCTTCTCTCGGCCCCAACAATAGAATCTCTCGGCCTCCTACCCTACCTGGTCTCGCGGCTCCGTCTGGCTTGTCCCATATATGCAACCTTTCCATGCCGGACACTCGGTCAACTCACGCTTGAAGAATGGGTGGAGTCGCGAGCGAGCGAAGAAGCTCGTGATACGTCTTCCAAATCAGTCTCGCTTTCCACAGGCGGTAATCATAATAAACCTCAGGGCCAAAGCAATGAAGTGAAGATGGAAGGGATGGAAGTTTCGCAGATTCTCCGAGCTGACGATGCAGCATGGCGAGTAACGAAGGAAGAGATTCAACTCACGTTCTCGCGTATTACACCAGTCGTCTATTCACAAGTCGTTCGCTTGTCAGGCCGTGCCAATTCACCATTCTCTCTTCTCGCTCATCCAGCTGGAACCACCCTGGGAGGCACATTATGGTCATTGCGTTCAGCAACTACGGATTCGTTGCTATATGCGCCTACCTTCAACCATGTCAAAGAACGTACTTTGGACCCTGCTTCTTTCCTTATTAGAGGCAAAGATGGGAGAATGGAGGTCAACGAAGCCATAAGACGGATTGGAACGTTAATCATCCCGGCCGATAAGAGCTTGAAAATAGCTACTAAAGCCAGAGAGAGGGATAAATCCATGTTAGATACTATCACGCATACACTTAGAGAGCTCAATCAAAGTATTCTGCTACCGGTAGATACAATCGGCAGATTCATCGAAATATTAGTACTTTTGGAACAGCATTGGGCTTTCTCTACCTTGTCTCCTAATTATCCCCTATGTTTCGTTTCGAAGCATGCCGAACATGTGTTATTCACCATAAGGCGGTTAGCGGAAGGTTTTGGTGGACAGCTTGGCACAGATGAAGGGGAACGCGAACGCGTCTTGCGCTTCAAGTAGGTTCCTTGACAAGTTGATCGTTGAGCATGTTGATAGGAACGGTCCTCTCTAACATTGCTTATAGGAATGTCCGCATGTTCGAGACACCTGAACAGCTACTTGCTAGATACCCGGCTGAACATCCTAAACTAGTTCTCGTCGCACCCGACTCTCTTTCATATGGCTACTCTCGCCAACTCCTGGTCTCCACCTTCCTCAATTCACCTCGTTGCCTCATTCTTCTCACAAATCCCGGCCCGCCAGCTTCAATGACTTCTCACATCTTCAGCCTATGGAATGCCCGTCAATCTGCAGCAACGCGGTTCGGAACGGGTAAAGTGGGTGAAGTAGTAGATTTCGATAAGCAGCAATCAACAGAAGCGATCACATCTTCCACTACAATACGGCTTAAGTTGAAGAGGAAAGTTATACTGCAAGGCGAAGAACTGATGAACCACCTTGAAGAACAAAGACTGAACAAAGAGAAAGAACAAAAAGCAAAAGCCATGGCAGAACGGAACAGGAGAATGATGGAAGCACATGATGAGGAAGGCGATTCCTCCGATGATGAAGACGAATCTGATCAATCTGACGACGATGCTGGTATGGGAGATGAGAATGCTCAACGCAAAGCCGTCATGGGAGAGGATGGCAGTGCACCTGCTCAAGGCGTGGGTATTGGACCTGCAGCGTATGCTGAACCAGGGTCCGGGCCGGCACTGAGAAGCTGGAAACGGGGTCTTGCCAAGCTCGGAAACGAGCCAGGTATGACGCATGTTGGTGCAGGTGCATGGGACGAGTTCCTAGACGACACAAGAGCATCTCAAGTAGGCGGCTTTGACATTTACGTGCGACAAAATAGCACATCAAATGCCTTGAAGAATATCAGCATGCCTCTTGCCAACCAAGGACAGAATGTACGTTACCGAATGTTCCCATTCTTTGAGCGAAGGAGACGAGTCGACGGCTATGGCGAAGCTGTCGATATCGAGGGCTGGAAGACGCGTAACAAAGCCCCTGAAGAGTTAGAAACGGCTATGAACGCTGAGGATGCCGATGGATCTGCTACCTTGGGCAAACGGAAACGAGGCGAGGATGATAATGCCGAGAATGCACGGCAAGAACCTCCACACAAATTCATCGTCGAGGAATTAGCTGTCCAAGTTAGATGCAAAGTGTTGGTTGTGGATATGGAAGGAAAGGCAGACGGACGAGCGTTGAGGTCCATCCTTCCGCTGATTCAGCCAAAGAAGTTGGTCATCATCAACGGAGACCCCGAATCTACGCAGGACTTGGCCAGTGCTGTCACCTCGGCTACGCTACCGGAAGACTCGGTCTTTACGCCGTCAGTCGGCGAGAAGACTAAGATTGCGGATGTGACAACGAGTTTCTCGCTTAGATTGGATGACAGTCTTATGACAGCTTTGGCGCTGCGGAAGGTGAGCTCTCAGTGTTTCCCCCTTTGCAATCTATATTACAGCTCATCCGCCATGACCCGTCCACAGATTGAGGGGTACGAAGTTGTCCCTGTCAAGGGAATCATCGGTCAATCCGATGAATCGACATTACCAGTCCTCATTCCGGTTGGAGGGGCTGATCTTGTGGACGCTACCGGTCAACCTGGATCACCATCGGGCTCTCTGTCCGATACTATCATACAAGACGAAGATGCTTCATTGCCAAAGCTTCCTGCTCCTCACTTTATCGGTGAAATCAAGCTTGCACTGCTGAAGGCCAATCTGAATGCAGCGAACGTGCCAGTCGCATTTTCGAAAGGCACCCTTGTTTGCGGGCCAGTCAGAGCGCAACTGGCGCCATCTAGCGCTTCGAAAACAAAGGACGCAAGATCTTCTAGATTGGCAAAATTGACTGCTGCCAGTAGAGCATCGCCTACACCTGAAAAGGAGGACGAGATTATAGATACGTCAGGCGGACGAGTAGTTGTCAGGAAAGAAGGTCAACAACTGGTTTTAGAAGGTGCTCCGGGCGATACCTTTTACGCTGTTAGAGCAGCCATTTACGATTTGCATGCAGTAGCCTCTGCCTGAGGCGAGAGTCTATGTATAGGGATTGTTGTCAACAACAGTGTAGAAACCAGTAGCGATATGACGTCGTGTACGTCTACAACAAGATACGCGACTCTCACATGGCAGCGCAGCATTTACTAGGCCAGCATTACGGGGTTGAGCAACGCCTTTTGCTTTTCCATTTTAGCCAATCCTGCAGTAGGCGCAATATCCCTAGGCCACGGCGTTACGCCTCCGCTCTCCCTCAACTTCCCGAACGTTTGCGTTTCTACACCTTGGGGAAGCACCTCACTGATCTGAGTAAGGCGACTTTTCCAGCCCATTTCTTGCTTTGTGAAGCTTATCTCCATATGGTATACCGCACGCTCGATGACCGATGGTTCGATACCTGTCACTCTGCTGACCAGTTGTAAGACGCGCTGATAATCTTGGGGTAGAGTTCCCTCGTGATCTGGTGCCGTGTGAATCTTGTGTTGCTGCCCTGGGAATAGCGGGTCCGCAGAGGATGCTTCGTTCGGTATAGGCATTGATACATGAGCATAAAACTGACGGAGTGATGCTTCTCGCTCCGCAGTCTGCCGACCCTCTCGTCTCACAGATGGCAAAGGCTGCAACGGGAGAAAGCGGTCGATAATCTTGGTCCCGCCTTTGGGCATCGACAACACACCGAGAACCACTATGAAGGAGAGTCAAAGCCTGAACATCCCGCTAAATCGCCTTGATACCCGGCCTACCTTCCTCCTTGTTGTCCCAGGACAGCAAGCTCTCTTGAAAGAAAGTCAAGAAGTCGTCTATTTCTTCCGTTTTCAATGCTGTCATGTCTTGACTGAAGGGGAAGGGATTCAATCATGATACCACACGGGCGTTGTAAATGAAGTTTTCGCTCACGCTAGAGCAGCTGCCGGAACAGGCGCCGTTGGAAGACGACTCTGCAACTTCTCGGAGAAATCGAGCCATTCATTCAGGCGTGGTAACGCTGAGGCCATATCATCCGGCCCTTGAGGTACCCTTGGCGTTCCATCCAAACCCCAAAGGATCTTGGCAGCGAACACAATACTAGCTGCTAGGCTCAAATCTGGAAACTCCCGCAAAATTGTAGACTCGCCATAGCTCAAGGAAAGACTTGATCTCTGGTCGATCAGTATGCGTCTTGCTACCAGATACAAGAAAGCTAAGTCAGATCTGTCAGTGTTAGCTTGCTCCTATTCCTCTGGATGCGAAGCACTTACGCGGCATTCCCAGGTCCTTCACCGCCTTAAATAGGATAGGAGCAGCGTTGATGTCTGGAAAGATAATGGAACACTTGTCTCTGAGCATGCGGGCGAACGAATTGATCAAGGGAGCAAATGCGTTATGTGTCGTGGTGCCGTCTGGCCCGATGACTGGCAAGACGTGCTGTTCATTCTGCAGAGTCAGTGATTAAAGAGTGTAGGGAATTGCTACATCTACCTTACATTCTGTAGGAGCTCGTGATCCGCCATGGCAAGGTTGAGATGTTTTCGCATGTCGGCCGGCAAGTTTTGCAGAACTTCTAGGTAGTCCAACTTGTAAGACTGTGCTAGACTATGATGCAGAATATCAGCTAACGTCCGGCTTGAATCAAGGCACCGAAAACCGACTCTAGCAGATCTTTCATGAGTATTGGCACTCTCAAAGTCAAGCACGCCAAATAGCAGATTACAAGAGTATACTGCAGTCTCAGCCTGCTAGCAGGATTGGAAGGTCCTGCAGGAGCTGATCGCTTCTTGTTGCGTAAATTGAGATTTGTGTAGTGCTCAGGCGCAGCACTGCCATTATTCGAGACAGTCTGAAGTATCGCAGCTCGGGCGAAATCCTGCGTGTCCAGATCGCGTCCTCCGTAATCACGGTTTAGGGAAGGCATGCCTTCATCCTCACTATCACTCAAGGCATCATACAGCTTCTGAAGCGGATCTAGAGCGCGCTGTGAACTTTTTTCGGGCGAGCTTGGCTCTGAATGTTCCTCTTCGTCAGCCTTGAATGGCTCGGCGTCCAAGTTGGTCAATGATACAAACATAGCCCAGAGATCGCGGGCGACGGTCTTGTTTCGGGTGCATTGGACCTATCAGACGTGGTTTCCATATCACACGTAAAGATGCTGATTTGCTCACTTCTAACTCGGGCGGCAATTTCCATACTTCTATCAAGGTGGCAATTTGTTTGCGGAGGATGATCTGAGCGCATTGAAAGTACAGAAAGCGCAGTCTTGGACCGTGGAAGACTGTGATTGTATCTCAGCATCAGACTGTTGTATACATGCTGTATCATCGCAAACAGTGCGTGCATCAAGTCACGACATCCGCCGCCGAAAGCTCACTGTCAGGATCTGCAGTCTTCGCTGCTTTCTTTTCTTTGTTCTTGCGGAGTTTGCGACGAAACACAGCGTGTTGGGATGGACCCTCGGCTTCGTTGTCTTCCTGCCTATATCCCTATGTAGCAGTTATGAACCGCCGGCCGGGTTAAATCCCATAGATACGTTCGATCGAATAAAATGATTAGCGTACTACTGATGGTGTTTGCCTTATGGTAGCTCACCTGAAGTATGTGACCTTCTTCGCATACAACTAGACCAGACTGACGGTCACGATGCCATCGACGCGACCTGCAGATGGGACAACGAGGTCGCGCCATGTTGGCTGGAGAGAGGGAGACTATCTATTGTGGCAAGCTTGGGCATGCAAGTCGGGCCCTAACGATGTTTTGGTGAGTGTGTATCTGTTTGCCTGCTAGACTCCATCTACATTACTGTGATACTCAAGTCGTTAGACTATGCTACAATGAAACCCGTGTAAGAATACATGTCATAGCTAATACTGCGTGACAGCTACATTCGTAAAACATCGATGCTCGCTTAAAGGCTTAGATGGGGACAATATGGCAGCCCAGAAGGCCACGTCCGGACCAGGTCTTCGGAACAAGGACCAAACTGATTTTGGTCTCTTCCGCTGAGTCTTCCGTTAAACGGAGGATATCTATAGTTACGGTACGCTGGTTGGAGAGCACGGCTAAGATCAGCAGCTGAAGACTCCGTCAATCTGCATGTTCGAGTCTCCCAAACTACTCACATTCTCATTTTCTTGAACCTCAGTCGCTACTGCTCGCAGGTTTTCATGGTTCGAAGAATTGATTGTTCCGAAGCGTAAGAATCTGTCAGCTCTTAGTAGACCCTGCCAGCACAATGAAGGGATGGAGAAAGGTTGGAAGTGTCTTAGGAAGGCATTCCGGCTGAGCGGACCTCATTGCTGTCAACCAGTACTCACTGCTGCTGCTGCTGGACTACCAGGTGCCACTCCGTTACACCTGGCAAAAGGTTTGGGAAGGATAGAGTCTATCGATGCGGACGGTTCCTTTGATGTATCTGGACGAGCGAAAACAATGTCTAATAGCTCCTTGATCCTATCTGAGAGTCCTCGCAAGTCGTTCCGTAGCTCGATGACGCGGCTGCAAGTATTTGCAACTCAGCACATGCACAGAATGGGCTCCGAGAACTGTATAGCCTCCGAAAAACTCACACTCTTGAGAGTCTGACGTTATATACGTCTATATCAGCCCTTGGAAACCCTTCGTCATCAATAAGGGATTGGCCTAGATCGGCATTTTGACTTTGTAGATTCGAGTGTAACGCCATTAATTCCTTCTCAAGTGAGTCTTTTTGCTACATAGCCCACCAAAGTCAGATCATTAGATACACCTCATATAGCAGAGACAGACACGGGGTCTACCTTCATGAGGTCGAGCGCTTCCATCCGGGCATCTTCGGCGGTGGCATGTGCTGGCATTGAGGAATGGTCAGGCAGCTTCCTTCCCATGTTCATGCTATCGCAGAGTGTGCGTGCGTGCTGTACGCTTCTTGCTGTTTGTGTAATATATGGTGTTCAGGCAGTGGTGGCGGAGTAAAGAAGAGGCAGCCGGTGTGGACGCGATGTCTCTCTCTTCGCCCTTCCGACACACTGAATAGCCACTGCACATACGGCTCAGAGACTTTGCACAGCACTACACAAACTCTCGAACATATGACAGTCCTCCGCTATGACGCTCAACCGGTACAAATAGTCCATCCCGGCAGCGACAGTGATATGCAGACAGTTTCGACCGATTACAACAGCTCAGTGGCCGGTTCTTATTCGACTCTGGAGGCCATAGACTCGCATCATGCCGTCTTTGCGGGTGCTGCTGCCACGGGTCCGCCTCCATCGAGTGGTTCGCAGTCTGTTTACCTGGATGATGGCTACGACAGCCAGGATGGAGATGGTGTCTATCACGATGGTGGAGCACACTCGGCCACAAATGCAGATGAGCGTGAAGTTTCTACTTTCTCAGACACTGCAGTGGAGAGAAGTCATATTGTCATGCCTCAACCGCTCTTCAAGCCGAAGACCATTCACACCGACTCAAACGCGTCGAGCTGCACCCATTATAATCTACAGGACCACGAATCTGACACGCAAGCTAACGATTACATCCGAGAGCGACATGAAGGTGTTGTGGATCTGTCTGACAAGGCAAGGGCGGCCTTGATTCACATTGACTTTTTCGGCTGATGCGGCTTCGATCTCTCATTCATGCCGTCGCTGCTCTTCGTGCCTACGCCTTCGCCTGATTCTCCTTATCTTTGCCCATGCACCGTTTCTGGCCATCTGGCTGTCGCCGCGTTTGTTCTTCTCTATGTGACTCGCCCTCCATCGCGTTCACTATCCTCTTACAGATTGTAGTCTGCTTTACATCCTTCAACGGCAAGATTGGTTGCTCCTACTACGACCCGATGCATATGAAGCTGTTCCTCATTGAAGATCAAGTTGATTCTTCGAAATTTGACCTAGCAATGAATAGTGAGCTTGTTCACATTTATCCATACCTTTGTTAGCTGAGAAGGCGATTCATAACCGCTTGCAAGTCATCGACCAGGTCGATCCATACCTCACCCTCGTTTCCAACCGAGCAGACGAAGGTTTAGTAGACGCCATCAAAAAGAAGTGTAAGTTGAATGTGCAGCCCTTAGAACGAATCTGAGTTGCGTAGCTCACAAAGTTCAATGGTCATACAGTATCCCAGTGTTCAGGGAATTACACCCCAACTGTAGAGATTCGTGCCAATCGCGAATTTCAGTCTTCACAAGGTCGTGCCTATCTCCTAGACCTTCCAGTGATCACAGGCGAAGAAGAATCTCTTTGCGACGCGCCTGATAGTAGACGACGTAGCGAAACAGAAATTGAAGCTGTCAAGGCCGGGCAAGAAGGCTTCAGACGAGCACAGGAATTCATGAAGCTGAGAAGGAAACGAGTAGCTCCCCGCCAAGGACATTTACGTAGATTTGTTAACTCACTTAGATTGGGAGGAAGTGTCACACTCGATTCGGAGAAGTCCGTAAGCTGGGAACACACTTCAACTTGCATATGCTAACCATCGTTGGCTGATAATACTAACTGACGTGCACATTGCTTTGCCGCTCATTATAGCTCGAGACCGTAGCCTGCCTATTTTCCTATCTGAACAGGAAACGCAACGTTGGTGACCTAGCAGGAGAGGGGAGAACCGTTGATGTAGCTGCAATCGAACTGATTTCCTTGTGAGCATTATGCTCGCTAGCATCCAGCATCGTTAATCTCAATACTACTCTGACTCGTCCTCACTTGCTTGCAGGAATAAGGTCATGCTGGTCAATACCGACACGTTATGCTCGCTACAAATCTTCGAAACCGAAGACCATGCAAACATTCATGCGTCACTAAAGAGGGAAGGACTGTCCTTGTTCAGTGATTTACTGATGTATTTTCAGCATAGTACGTGTTACCTGGCCTGACTGTTTGCTGCTACCAGACATGCTCAATACGACCAAGACTGGCCTCGGGAAGGCTCTTCTGAAGCGGTGGTTGTTACAACCGTCCACTGAAGCAGAAGTCCTGAATGACAGGCTGAATGCAGTAGAATGTTTTTCACGACCGGCGAACAGTAAATTTATCTCTTGCTGCTTCCTCCCAATCCCTCTGGGTACCATCAAAGCTGATTTAACAATTGTGCTCATTAAGTTCATATATCTCAGAACATCCAGAAAATCCTGACAGTCAAGAATCTGCCCCGACTATTGCAAGCTTTGATTGCCGGCCATGATCCCGTCCAGCAATGGTCTGCTCTGGAACAGGTGCTCTAGACATATCCTTCAACGTTACAAGTTGCAACGTACCGCTCATTGAAGTTGTGACTTACAGTTCCTTAGCGCTTGCATATCTGTCAGAGATCTGATCGGCAATTTGTTGGGCGGAAGGGACATAGCTATTCTGCAAAAGGTGACTTACCCCTCTCCCCTCCTTTGAGTGATAGAGATACAGCGCCGCTAATAGTCATGAAAAAGCTCTGCGACAGCTTCGAAGTCGGTCTCTTCTCGGACCTGAATGAATTGATCAATTCAAAAGTGAGCAGGATGCTGTTTTGGCAATCATGTGAAATCCTCTACTGAGCACCTTGCAGATCGACTGGATTGAATCGAGAGATCACCACCGAGTTTGTATCCAGGAAGGGATCGATCAGAGGCTTGACGATAATCGTCGAACGTACCATGGACTGCCATCCATGCTCGTGAGTAAGAATGGTACAAGGCCGATGACGCTATTAGCTGATATCGTCCCGGCAATACCAGTCGAAGATTGCCCAACATATCTCAAAAGGCATCCATCCTGACTTTTGCCAGTCTCTCAATGTGATTTACTTCCCCCAACTAGGCTACCTCTGCGCGATTCCACTGCCAGAGGAATTTCCGAATCCCATTATGGATCGAGCTACTCCAGCGGGCTGGCAGTTCCAATTCAGCACTGAGATTTCGGTGTACTACAAGAATCAAGAAATGAGGGATCTAGATACCCACATTGGCGATTTGCACGGCTTCATAGTCGACAGAGAGGTTGAAATCTTACAGGAGATGCTTAAGCAGGTTCTGAAAGTCCAGGAAACGCTCTGCGCTGTGGCCGATGTGCTAGCGGAGCTTGACGTTCTGCTTGCATTTGCCAATGCAGCACGGTCATGTCAGTTATGGTCGTGCTCCAGCACGACTGCTTGCTGAGGGCCTTGTTCCGGCAGTGAATTGGACTAGACCCATAATTACCGAAAGCAACGTTATCCGGTAGGTTATTGTGTCTCTTTCGCAATTGACACCATATTCAGAAGGATCACCTTTTGACAGCATAACAAAGGGTAGGCACCCCCTGGTAGAACAATGCGTAGACGATTTGTTAGTTCCATGAACCGTGTCGCATGCATTCCTCCAAGCTTATAGGTACTATCGCAGCCGCTCAAACGAGGCACACCTGGTCGGAGGAAGAGGTATCAGTAAAGCCCGCCTACAGGAAATACAAAACAAGCCCGACGCCAAGACTTTCAGAACTGCTGCAAGAGTTGCTGAAAGGTTAGAAGCTGTAAACTCAGCTATGGCAAATGGTATATCAAGAGAGGAAGCGGAGAGTATGGCAGACGAGATGATGAGCAAGAAGTCAAGAGTCGTCGATTTGAAGAAGGAAGATGGCACATTGAAGACCGTCGAAGTAGACAGCGACGGAGAACAAGACGATTCCGGTATTGGAGAAGAATCCCTGCTCAGTCCTGATGATTCCATCCTTATTCTTACGGGTGCCAATGCATCTGGAAAGAGTGTCTTCCTAAAATCGGTAGCTATCATAGTTTATATGGTCTGTCTCACTATGTACATCGTGCCGATTGCAGCAACTGACTTCCTGTCATGCGGGCAGGCGCACATCGGTAGCTTCGTGCCAGCCGAAGAAGCCATCATTGGGTTGACAGACAAGATCATGACACGCGTTACCACTCGAGAGAGCGTTTCCAGAGTATGAGTGCTCGCTCAGAGGTATTGGATCCGTACTAATCAGTCTATTAAATAGGGCACTAGCGCATTCATGATCGATTTGCAGCAGATTTCGTTAATGTATATAGATAAACCACTTGCTAGACCACCACCTCATAACCCGCTGATGCGAACTGACAGGCTACGAAACTGTACTGAACGCAGTCTTCTAATCATCGATGAGTTCGGCAAAGGCACAAACTCCGTTGGTGCGTATTGTGGGATCTCGCTAGCTTCCAGCCGCTGACCGTGCCGAGGCAGAACAGATGGTGCTGCTTTATTTGTCGGCCTGGTTAAGCATCTCGTCTCCAAAGGTCCACACTTGCCGAAGACCATTCTGGCGACGCACTTCCACGAAGTCTTCTTCAATGACTTCCTTAAGGCCGGGCTTCCTGTAGGCTTAGCACACATGGAATTGATCATCGACCGGGAGATTCCACATAACTCCGACCCAAAGACCGAAGGCAAAGTCGTCGGGCTTACGCCTCTTTTCAAGTAAGATACTGTAGTCTCAAAAAGCAGGCATTCTTCAACTGAAAAGAGAGCCCTTCAGATTGGCCCCTGGCCTCTGCCTCAAGAGCTACGCTTTCCATTGCGCAGAATCTTTCGGTATACCACAGAAGATTGTCGAAAGAGCACTCGAGGTCAGCACCGCTATATCATCATATAATGTCCATGAGATCATGGATCCGCAGATGACCGCAGACGACGAGAAGGAACTGCTAGAAGCGGAACAGATCGTTAGACGCTTATTGCAGATGGATTGGGACGCTCACGAGGATGGGAACCAAGTTTCCTGCATGAAGAAGTTAGCCGATGTTCTGGGCAGGGAATACATTGAGGAAACCGATGAGGTGCTCCCGATGCGGAGGGACAGGGCCTCGCGAGGCATGTAGGGCCTTCATACATTGCGTGCGATCTTATCTATTATCAAATGAAAGGTCTGTAGTATACGGAAGTTAACGAGCAGAACAAACAGTTGTCGCAGTTCCTCATGCAATAGTACCCGACTAGCGAGATCGATCTATCTAGAGACGGTTGCGCTCTCTTCGACGGTACCAGTACAAGGCGTTGCAAGATGTTTTGTGATCTGATGAAACCTGACTTCAATGTCTGTATCTTCTTCACAAGAGATCTTCCTGTTCATTACTGGATCTATATCGTGGCGTTAGATCTTCGATGAGAGCATATCCATGTTGATTCGCCATCTGCAAACCTGTCAATCACGTTCCAGCTCCTCGAAGTCAAGTAGCAAGCTACAGCTACAAGAGCACTTTCATGCATCTGGCATCGCTGTAAGATATCCGAGACCTGTCCGCCTTTGCGCCGTACGGTTATCAACCATGTCCAAGCTCGCCCTCGTCTACTGCGGCAATGTCGTCCACGCACTCGAGAACCGCACGCTGGCTATTCTGGAAGACCATATACTCGGTGCGACGGGATTGATTGTCTGCTCTAGCCTACACAATACTCCTGGCCGGCTTGTTAATCCTTATCGTCGTTTGCTTGGCCTCTTCCTCCCATGCAGGCGTGAATCAAGCCGGCCTGATCGACTTTCTAGAGCCCAAACGAGGCAATGAGCAGCTGTTGCAAGACGCGCTGGCATCAAGCTCCGACATACAGTTCCTGCAGCCTCAAGATCCGCACTCGTTCCTCTTGCCCGGCTTCATTGGTGAGCAGCAGGCATGTCTTCACGTGACATCCGGACGAACCGGCCGGCTGTATGCTAATCAGGCTGGTACTTTATGCATGTTACGGAACAGATACTCATCTACATGCTCCACAGTATTTGTACGCTGGCACAGCCCTCGATGTTCCGCTCATGGAATGGCTCGAAAAGGTACAGCTTCCGCTTCTCTGCACCTACTCCAGCTGCCTTTCTGACGAGACTGTGAAATGCCCACGTAGTATACTTTCAGATCTGAAAGCCGCATAGATGCAGACCCCCAGGGCTTAGGAAGGAAGGTGTACACAAGATTAGCCCAACGGTGTATCGAGAACGGAACGACGTGCGCAGCCTTGTACGGTACAATAAGTGTCGCTGCAAAGTGAGTTGCAACCAGCAGGCATCGCTTCAGACAGCTGAAAGGAATTGACTGATTCGTCTGCGTTTTCCGTAGCCTGGTTCTTGCCCACGCCTTCGCTAACGCTGGTCTGCGCGCTCTAGTTGGAAAGGTCAATATGGACCAGAACAGCCCCAGGTAATGCGCTAGCTCAAAACTACATGTTACCGAGTAAGTTTGTGCCAATTACCCGCTACTTTGGTTTCGCAGTTATTATACCGAGACAACGTCAGACTCACTGTCGGAAACGCAAAGATTTCTCGAGCTCATGCGGAAACTGTACTCGAACGAGCTTGCCCAACATAAGCGCTTGGTCGAGCCTATCATTACACCACGCTTCCTTCCGACGTGCTCGAAGAAGTTGCTACAAGGTCTGTCTACAATGGCCACACAGCACAACGTGAATATCCAGAGCCATTTGAGCGAGAGCGGAGATGAAGTGGCCTTCACTCAAAGTATTTATGGAGATAGAACCGACACTGAGCTCTTCGACGAAGTAAGCGATAAACAATTCAGCCAGAATTTCTCAGAGGACTATAGCAAACTCTGACTTCTCTACTCAGGTCGGGATGCTTACGGCAAAGTCGCTTTTTGCACACTCCACACATATTAGTGCACAAGATATGTCAATCTTGAAGGCGCGAGGTAGTAGTGTTTCGCACTGCCCGTTATCGAACACTTACTTCAGCGAAAGAGCTTTCCCACTGCGCGGAGCTCTCGACAATGACCTCAAAGTCGGATTAGGCAGCGATATAGCTGGTGGTTACAGCATCAGCCTGAATGATTCGATGCGCTGGTCCGTGGGGGTTGCTCGAAGTCGAGAGGGAAGACGCAAGGATCATCTTCCCGATCCATTCAGATCTTCCGCAATGCCCGCTGAGCAGATGTCGTCAAACGGGCAGAAGCTGGATATAACATGGAAAGAGTCCATCTATGTCGCTACTTTAGGTGGTGCAAGAGCTATCGATCGTAATACATACTTGGGCAATTTCCAAGTAGGCAAAAGCTTCGATGCCCAGCTCATACAGCTGCAAACGGATGATGAGGATCAGCAAACGCGGAGAGGTATGGTTGACTTATTTGGGGAAAGCTTTCCGACTGGAAAGGTAGGATTAGAAGAAGTGGTAGAAAAATGGTGGAGCCTTGGATCAGTACACGATAGGGTGGGTGTATGGGTTGCAGGCAAGAAGCTGTTGTAGGTATCTCAATGACAGGTCTCATTGAAGAAGCGAACACATAGATTACTTTGTCCGGTACAGCGACGTTTTCTCTGCACTAATTCCATTTGCAAGGAGGCCGAATCAGCAGCGCAAAAATGGGCAGGCAACATAGATCAGTCTGCGGACGAGCATGCTCCCTCTACAACAGCTACTACTCTTCGATAAAAGACCGGGTGCTTGACGTTGATGCAAGTTCAGCACGAGCAGCGGTGAAGGAGTTAACATCACCAGCGAGACATCACTCTTCTTTTGATATCCTCGCTGGCCGTACTCCTTGGCCGGCCTGTAACACTATGATAGCTACAGTCTTCTGACGAGCCTGGGTAGCCGGAGTTCGCTGTGCGAGCTGTGCCTGGATCCGGGTATTGGTAAGATGACGATGAGTCAAACATAGGCTGTGCGTCCGATCTAGGCGACTCTCGGCCGTAGCTCGCCCTAGAAACGTGTCTTTCGTGGTAAGATGGCCTAGGAAGTCGCGCGGGCTCGGTACGTCGACGCTGTGACTGCGAATGGCCATTTGAAGCATGCTTCACGGAGCCAACAGACAACTTCTCGGACACGTCCTTCGCCAGTCTACCATCCGGGTCAAGCTCGGCTAGCTCCGCTAATCTTCTCATCTTGCGCGTATCGACCTTGATACCATGAAGTACAGCCCTATAATTTCGGACCAGCAGATCTTCCTCATCCTCGTGATCCAGATCGAAACCCCTTCCTCCGACTTCTGCGCTGATCTCGGCTGTGTCTTCTGGGAACTCCAGGTCTAACAGGACCTCGCATGATCCTAAGCAGACTCTCTGATGGAGTGAATTGATTGGTGTCACATTATCAAAAGTATCTTGCCATATACGAGGCCACTTGACGTAGCCTGATTAATAGAGAAAACAGGTCAGCTGGTATTTACGACAGCAACAAAGGATGGCACGCACCCTGCTGGGAGATCAGTCCGAGTAGCTCTTCAAGATCGCTCGTATATATTCCGGCATCCTCGCTTGCAGGTAGCTCGTAGTCTGACGGATCCACATGCCGTCCGTCTAATTTTGGTTTCGCATGGCGTATTTGCAAAGGGATATCTCGGCATGCCACATCGCCCACTACGCCATTCATGCGTAGGTGGGAGTCTACTGCCTTGATAGTTGAGTCATGCACGCGATATGCAAGGGCACCTAATATTATTGAATGCGAAGATCAGCAGGGAAGCCTTGTCCATACGACTGTTGGTTACACTGACGCGTAGACGGCTCATCCAACACGCGCAGCGACCATCGCAGCTCGAAGATGTTTTCATCGATAGCGTTCCTAAAGGCTGAGAATCTTTCAAAAAAGACAATGAGCTCGTCAGTCTTCGGGTAGTAGAAGCAAAAACAGGCGAGAGACGCACTTGATTTCGGCATTTACGATGCGGATGAAAAGATGCGGCATTGGCACATCATCTGGATAATCAATAAGCTCGAACGAGGGATCTCCGCGTCGCACTCCAAACTGACCAGGCCTATAAATGTAAGCGAACAGACTTCGCACCGGGGCTGGCGCAGGACGCTCCGACACTGAAGATTTTCGTGAGTGTGCACGGGATGAGCGCTTTGAGGAAAGCAATGACGGCGCTTTGAGATGAGAATCGGTATCGCTTGTACTGTTACCGTCCGGTGCTAGCTGCAATGTGTTACAAGGTGACGGCAATGCATGCGTAATAATTGGGGCTGGTGAACGCCCCGGTGGAGGAGCTGGTAAGTGGGCGGGCGGAAGTTTGGGCGATGGTGCAACCGGAGCCACCGCTGGGAGAGGTAGATATCCTGAAGATCCCGATGAAGATGTACCTCTCCGCTGCGCGGGGAGTTGAAGTGCGTATTGGGGAGGTGTCAGGGTAGCTATATCCCCGCCGTGGGCAGAAGGCGGTGGAGGCAGAGCTCGCTGCAACTTTGTGAAGCGGTAGAACTTCGCTTCTTCAGCCAACTTGAGCAAAGTTTGTTCATACGATAAGTAAGTCGGGCATGCACTCCTTCTCAACGGAAGAACTTGTTCTCGGTTCAAATAGCGATATATGATCTCGAAAATGGCTGCGTCACGGTCAGGAAGGCGATACGTTCCAGGCGGGCCGGCGGCTTCGGCGGATTCTGTTGAGGCATAATATGTGGACGTTAAATCATTTGGGGAATCAAAGAGGATCTTCAGAATACGGGAAGGAGATGCATGTATTAGCCCATGTGTCTGTTTGAATGGGAGGTGACAGCTCACATGTGCCTCGGTAAGCCGGAACTCCCGCTCTTCTGGACCAAGCAGAAGCACCATTGCAACCCGCGGACCCTTGTGCTCCGGCGTGTACAGAGGGACTTGTGGGATAGGTGTACGAGATCTTTCTAGGTCCCCGTCCCTATGATGCCGACTTCCATGGCCCATGGCACGTCGACTTTTAGATTTTGTCGCTGACGACCGTTTGTGTTCTGCCCTCGATTTTGAGCTGGACCGTTTGTGTGAGCGATGTCTGCCTCGGTCCCCGTCACTGGAAGAAGACGATGAACAAGATGACGACGAGAGGCTATGGCTCCGCCGTCGCTCACGCCTACCCATACGTTGAATTCGAGTGTCGCTAAGCTGTCACGGCGGGGGCACCTAATGCATCCAAGAGGTATCTGTCTTTAGGTTATTGCTCGGCGAAACTAATGAGCTCTGTCCATGTCAGCCTAGATATGGTCCAATAGAGCCGATATGATATGGCTTTATAACGCAGACGGTACAGCCGCAGCCTTTTCTCAGCAACTCAAGAGTGTACGCTTGATACGTTGTCTTGACGAGCCTGCCGGCAAGGCTTTGTTGGTCCGCGAGTGTCTGATTCTACGTACGGTAATTGAGATTGTTAGGCAGCAGTAATCGTTGCGGGGAGAAGCAGGGTGGAAGGCCAGTTCACATTCGTTACTCGCGAGCATTTAATGTATTAGACACAAAGAGATAGCTGCAGCTGAAGGGGAATGCTTTCTATGCGAGGATGTGACCCGTCTCACCTGCAGGCACATTAACGGAGATGAATGTCAAACAAAGCCCTATGGACTTGAGCATAGCACGTTTCAAGAAAAGTCTAATGTTTTAGTCGGTGGCAGAGGTGCTCGTGGCATGCTGAAGCTGCACTCATCATTCACGGTACCCATATGCATGATCTTGCGGTTGGAACGGTCGCAAGAGCGCCGCCATGAACCTTGACCTGCCTTTCTCCCGCACACAACCCATACACATCGGTGCTCTTGCGCACGTAGAGAGAATACCGACAAGGTGAACACAATCATCTTGTTCGCTTGCTCCGCTATATTGAACCGCTTTCCGTTCACTCGCAGCCAGGTGAAATCCACAGAATGGCTACCACGAACGGGAAAACTGGACGAGCAGCCGGTGGAGCTAAGGGAGGAATCAGTAAAGACGTCAAGAGCAACGCATCAGGTTCTATCGGATCCAGTAAGAATGCGTCTGCTAAAGCCAGCTCCTCCACCGCGGACGTGCTCGCCGAGCCACTGCTGGAATACGCGACTTCGTCTAAACCCGACAGGGAGCTCTACAACAAGGAGCAGGATGCCATCAAGGCTCAGCTCGCCTCGAAGCAAGCTCAGCTGGTGTGTCTCTTTCGACCAACGCTACTTGTCCATAGCTAATAGTCGGCTAACGCTTAAACCGTCGCCAGGACAAGATTAAGGCTCGCATTGCCGATTCCTCAGGACAAGGACCAGCTGGAGAGAAGCGGAAGCAACTCAGAGCTGAACAGGCTGATATCCGCAGCAAGACTGCTGGCTTCAAAGAAGGAAGAAATGCAGCTTTCAATCAGATCAAAGCTCTCCAAGAATCAGTAGCCAAGAAGATCAAAGATATGAACACATCCAAATCCAAGGCCAACTACAAGTCTGTAGAGGAAATTGGTAAGTCGCTCAGCTGTATCAGCTTAATTTGGCAGTGTGTCTTGCTGCTCGTTTAGGTCTCTAACCGTGCCCCTCGATAGATGCACGCATCAAGTGAGCAATAGTAATTCCCTGGTCTCTGTCAGGTTTAGCTTATCACTCACGCATTTAACAACAACAGAGACCTCGAAAGACAGGTAGAAAGCGGTACAATGCGACTTGTCGAGGAGAAGAAAGCTCTTTCTGAAATTAGCGAACTCCGCCGTGCTCGAAAAGCATTCGAGACCTTTGGATCAGCTCAGGACTCTATAGATGCTGACAAAGCAAAGATCGAAGAGCTGAAAGGCACACTGGACAATCCTGAGTACAAAGCTTTGAATGAGCGTTATGAGGCCATCCAGAAGGAACTCGACCAGCTCAATCAAGAACTAGACGCTAGCAATAAGAACAGAGACGCTCTATACGACGAGAGGAACAAATTGCACGAGGAAGTCAATGCTCTATGGACCAGAAAGAAACAGTCCGCTGGCAATTTCAAGGAGGCTAATGACCGATATTGTGGGTCATGCTGTGTCTCTTCGGCTTGTATCCGGAAGACCTGGGTTGCCAAGCGTAGCTTATTATTTGCCTGACGCCTTGCATTCTCTCGGTGACCTTGCAGACACAAGAGTCAACGAGGAGAGGTCAAAACGTATCGAACGCCAGCAAGCTGAGCGAAGAGCATACGAGGACAACAAGCGCAAAGAGGTCGCTGAACGCATGCTGGAAGAAGCAAGAGCACCGGCATTCGAGCGAGAGATTGAAGACTGCACCACACTCATCTCGTATTTCCAGCGGTTCCAGGGAGGCGCACCGTCCGTACCTGAGCCTAAACTGTCGACAGCGCCCGCAGCTGAAGGCGCCGTACAAATTGTACCTGCGCTCGAAATGCGCAAAGTTGAAGACGAGGTCCCACAAGGCGCAGTCGTTATGAAGAAGAAGCAAGATAATGACCAATCCTTCTTCGTTGTTAGCGGTGGGAAAGGCAAAAAGAAAGGGGCCGCCAAACGCACTGATATTGGCAAAGAAAAGGAAAAGGAGGTACCAGGTTCTGCTACGATGAACGTTCCCTTCCAGACTGTTGCAGCCCTGCTCCAATTCAACATTTCTGTTCCTCTATCGAGAGATGACGTTCCCAAGACCATTGATGCGCTCAAGGAAAAGCAATCATGGTTTAAGGAGAATCAGGTAGGCGAGGATATCACACTCTGTGGGTCAAGTCATCCAGCTAACGTAATGAAACTGGACGAACAGGACCGTGTCACAAAGGAGCGCATCGCAGAAGCGGAAGAGCGCATTCGCAAGGCCGAACAGAGCGCTTCTGCAAGCACCCAGGTTGGTATGGATGATGCCACGGCTGATGCAGATGAAAGCAAGACGAACGGTGTCGATGCTGTAGTTGACGGCGTCGAAGCGATTACCGTGGCAAATGGAGGCGAAGACAAGCCTGAGGCTTGAAGGGAGTTTCGTATTAGTCTTTCAATCCGTTAAGCTTATTCGCATCTCCCTAGAAACCCTCCCGCAAAGCATACGCGCTCGTAGTGCTTCTTAACTTAGCAGCCATGGTTGTAATGTCATAATGGGTATACTTGCATTGGCTCCACGGGACTCAGCCCGCTCGTGTAAGGGTCTTCCTACTGACGGCTGATCTTACCGCACGTTTCGTGGTTGCGCATGCAAACGAGCTGTAACACCATCCGCACCGGCATGGCGCCTATAACATTCTATGCGCAGCTCAGTGAAGCGATATGCGTTTTGATGTGGACAGCGCAATAGTCCTGACTTCTCGATGCCATCACTGCGATTTCACCACCAGACTTTAGCGAGTTGCGTAAACATGACCGATTGGCCAGATTGAGATGCTTGCTCCCGATGGGGTTATAACACATCTTGCTATACCTCCCGTAGCTCCCAACAGATTGCTTCACTCTTCCGGGCGAGGTCCAGCGGCATCAGTTGCCTCTCTGTTGCTGCCAACTGAATTATGCAGGAACCGCGGCCATTGTCGATTCACCCGCATTATAAGCAGAGCACGGGTGAGATACTACTCTATGCACGCAAGTCTGTGCTGAAGATGTCTGTGACTCTCTTCACTCGGAAGATGTATCCTGTACTTTCCCGCAGATACCGAATATCGCCTCTGCCTTCAAGTTCGGATCCGAACCGACGCGATTACCCTGACAAGCTGGGCCGGCGTTGCCCCGGATGGCGATCCTACGCGGAGAAGTGCATTTCATTTAATGTATTAGCATCACCAGATACTGTCGGACTATACCTGTTCTGTGTACAATGGTTTCATCTCGATACAAGCCGGATAAATTGATGGCATGCATTCTGAATGCATTCTGGAAGAAAGGGCTGGCGGAAACACATAAGCTTTGATAGGTGGATTCATACACTTTACTGATTGACCTCTTCGTAGCAAAGACTGTAATATGCTACCTAACGCTATCCTTGCATAGACCTACAGCACGGGAAGTCCCGAAGCGCCCGGTGTAAGAACCCAGTGGCTGATTCGCTCAGTACTAACTCCCTAGCTTCACAAGCCGGAGTCTGGATCTGGCTACATGTTGGCTCTGAATACTATATACAGGTCCAGTCTGAAAACATGACATCCAAAATAAGCTGAATCGCTCGTCAAAGTACCTGTTCAGGTCTAGCCGAGCGAAATTCACGTGCTATCCATGCGACTGGCGGGTAGCCTAGCGGCCTCGACGCGGTGGTCGGTCAATGGCAGCGCGGAAAAAGTAAGCTGAACAGCTTGAATTCTGCCTGGCCTAATGCATCATAGAGTTGCAATACTTGGCTACATTAGTGCTTGTGCTGCTGACTTTCAGTTTCCGCAGTGATCCCAGCATAGGCTGGGGCATAAGGGGACGCTCAGGAATACTACTGACCTCAAGTCGAACAATTCGCAAGTTCAATTACAGCAGCCATCCAAGTTAGATATACGTCGCAACTCCAAGTTTAATTCGGGATCATAACACCGCAACCTCAAATTTACCTTTTTGTTTGTACTCCCTTTGTGTCTCGGTTAGGCGAAGTTGCATCGCAGTTCTTTCTGGTCCGCTGCAGACTGCTGGAGCCCTGCTTGGTACTTACTCAAGAACGACAGGCGGAGCACACGGTGTGCTCTTGTCTCAGTTCTCACCCGGGAGATGCGCAGTCCCGAAGGCACTGTGTATCTCCTGGGTGCTACTCAGGCCTACACCATGGTCTCCCAGAACCTGGCCCGTCAAGCCCTCATCACAAACGGAAAGCAACGGGCACACTGAAATAACGTGCCAACTGAGTCCAGTGCTCTGTATTACGCAGCTGTGAAAGTCAATTAATGGGGCTACAACGGATGCGTGAAGTTCTGCTTGATGCTCAAGTGGCTTGCTATAATAGCCGCGCTCTATACCGTAGTGCAGGCCTCAGGTATTGTCCCTGCGAAGCGACCTCGAGAACCTGTCTCACTTCCGCCTTAACCAGCAGCGCCTACCACCACTATTGACAAGATACCTTGTGATGCAGGATGTCAATAGTGGTGGTAGGCGCTGCTGGTTAAGGCGGAAGTAGGACAGGTCCCCTGTGTCTACCACCACCATTGACAAGATTCCTTGTGTGACGGACCTGGCCATGCATGCTGTGAATCTGCCGCCCCTTCCAGCACTCGCCCCTGATCTGGCGCATCTGCCTTACGCCCATGATAAAGTAGCATGCAACGGCAAATCTGGGTCGTTCCCGCCAGAACTCATTGCCGGCCGCAAAACACAACAACGACAGTAATTCGTTGGTGATTCCGTGGCCAAGGTCTTCATCGTGCACTGGTTAGTCAACCACCATCCCGATATCACCGCTCACGTCGCATCGGTGGGTTCCTGGTCCGAGGCAGTTGTTGCGAAGCCATGCTGATTACGACGCGGTCCATTCTCTCAGCTTGTAAGGGAATAAATAGCGGACCAGGTCCTTTCGGACAGTATCCTCTAAAGGACCTTTGAACGAATGATCCTTTGTATTAGTTCTGGTATAAGCAAGAGCACTCGTTGTTAGTCTAGTCTTGCTTTCAGACCAGATGCAATCTAGTGAAGCTTTCAGTTTAATCTTCATTTTTGCTGTCAAAGAACCCTTTCAACGCTAAAGCTAGATATGACGTAAGAACCTACACTCCACCTCGTCACACTGTTCTCTGCAGCCCAAGTCTCTCGTACTTTGATCCTAATCGGATCTCCGGCACTCAGGACTCGTGCTGCCTCGTCGAGCTCGTCTCGGCAGTAGACAGTCAGGTGGGCTACGCATTACACAGCTCTTCTCCAATTCCCTGCTAAGCAACACTTGGTTCTGCAGGCTAGCCAGAGTATATGGCATGGAAGAGAAGATGGCTGCACAAAAGCCGCGGAGACGGTCAACACTGCGCCAGCCGGACTTCGTCTGCGGATACCCTCGCCCACAATCATCAGATCTGAACCAAGCTCAAATTCTTCGAGGAGTCTAAAAGCTGCCGATAGAGCTAAGCGTAGATCGTCTAGAAATGGTCCATCGTGGCCGTCGACCCTCGCATCGCTTTGTATCGAGGTGTTTGTCAATTACTTAATCCGCGCGGTAACATCAAGAGCAAAGAGACTTTGGGTTATTCCCTGATGCTGTGGCTGGCCGTAGCGGTTGACTGGCTCCAGAAGTGATGAAGAGTGAACTCTCCCGCTCTTGCCGACCGAGAAAGGGACTTCCAGCATCGGCTTTCAACGCCGTGACGTTGTAAGTCGTCTGCGATGTAGCATCTATGCTAGGCTGCGGTATCTTCTGAACACCCTGTAGAAACTCGCTGCGATTACGTGAAACGGTCAGTCAACGCATGACGCGTCGATATGGGGACTGACTGCATTAGCAGGTAATGTTCATGCATCGTGCATCGTGCCAGCTGTGCGAGGGGAGGATGGTGTAGTAGGGGTCGAACTTTCTCGTCCGCTGAAGTCGTCTGCTAGGCCACTAGCCCCGGTCGCTGTGGATACATCAAGTGGCTTCATTACCGACGTGTGAAGTCCCATGCTGTTAACTACAACAACAATACTTCAGGAAATCAGGCAAACCCGTGCTAGAAGGCAGGTCTGCCTTTTCATGACATAACTTAGTCGGGGCAATCCTGCCGCGGGATGGCATTGCTGGGATCATAGGTACATTCCTCCATGCTCAGCGTCTTCAGCTTCGATGTTCGAGAACTGGGGTGGCCCACTTGCTAGGGGTGATCCTCTTTCTGTCTCTGTATTTAACCTCATGCTGGTTGTAGCGTTAGACCCACTAGACGTTGTGGCTGGAGCGACGTCTCTAGCCGTGATGGCAGTAGTATTGGGATCGAGATCGTAATGTTTGTTGGTAGGGTCGATACCCAGTCTCTTCTTCAGTACGAAAATACACATCTCTATCCGTTCCTTCTGAGCAAGAATGGCGTCTTCGTTTTCTCGGATGGTGTCCTGGAACAGTTCAGAATCTTCTGCCGAGAGTGCTTCCTCTTCTGAGACTATGGAATCATACAGCGTGGCATTCGTTGATTCCAACATGGCTATTGACTTTTGGAGACGCAGGATCTCTGGTGGTTGAGTCGGTGTAGCAAGTCAGTGGAGATAGGGACAGGGGCGTCATGCGGTGACGCGGCGCACACCGCACCTTCGGAGATGTGGTTCGTATCGAGATCGTGCAGCTCTTGGATGGAATATGGATGAGTGTGCTTGAGCTCCATGGAGGCCGCCTGCATGCCGGCCATGTCTTTGTGGTGCGTCTATGAGAATATGCTAGGAGGTGTGTTGCAGCCAGTCCTGGGGCACCATGATCGGATCCATCAGCCACAGATGCGTGTGTCCATGTGCACGCAACAGACGAAGCCGAAGACTGCAGCCTGATGCTCTGTTTCGGGCTGTCAGATAACGGCCCAACTGCTCTCAATAGTCCTCTGACCCGCCTTCTCGCACAGCGTGTGATCACGGATGCTCTTGCCTTGTTGGGCGAGAAGAAACAGCGGGCTCTTCGCGCTTTCTTTCCGCTTGCCCACCACTCTCACCTTGACCAGCATCGCACCTGTCGCCCGCACACAGGCCACATCACCATGCGAGTCTCGCCCGGTGGTCCCCTCCTCGCGGCCCTGCTCGCCGTCTCGTCCACTGCACATGCCGGCTTCCTGGACCGACTGACTGGCGCCGGACAGCCGAAAGCCGCAACCCAGATCCACCTCGCTGCCGACCCGTCGCCGCCGGCTGAACCCTCGCTCGATGCGTTCGGAGGGTCTGCTCCCGGCCGTGCCCATGTGCACAACGAGCCTGTCCAAGCGGGGGCTCCGTCTATTGCTGTAGGGCAGCCTGCGGTGAAGACGGCGCCGGCTGTCCCAGTGAACACCGCAGGACAGCAGCAGCAGCAAGAGACTCCTCCTTATGAAGGCACAGAGTATAGATGGAAGATGTTCAGGGTGAGCTGTCTCGGCCCGTAGGGGAGCTTGCTGGAAACTGACTTCTAGCGATCACTCCCATGGTCGAATACCACTCCAGTTCCGCCCCGCCGAGATGATGACAGAAGCATATTTACTGTGAGTATGCGCTTGTCTGCTCTGGCTCTGTACGGCCCGTTCATTGCTGACTCTAATTCGTATGACCAGCGGCGGAGTCTTGTTCTTCATCGGCATCTCTTTCGCGGGACGAAAGTTCAATGAAGATCAAGCAATCGCTTGGAACAAAGCCCACATCCCTACCCTTACCGAGAACTTTGCTTCGTACACCGCCGTACCCCAGAGTGTTTCGCTTACCCGAGTCAATCCCGCAACCTATGTTGGTCACGCTTCCGGCAGACGGGGCACTTCAGGCTTCGCCGTCAAGGTCTCGACCGTACCGCGACACGACCTGTTCACACTGGCGCTGGAAGCAGGCTGGAAGATTTACGATCTCACATATGCTTCTTCCTCCGGCACAGTAACTCTAGATTTCGAACTAGACACACCACTTTCATCAGGGACTACCAGTAACGCACCCAAGGCAGCCAATAAGGAAGACTTCGTCTGGGCATTAGTGAACAAACATGTAATGCAACAGACAAGAGAAGAAAGATTCGACCTGCAAGCTTTCACAAGCGTTTCTGAACCTCAAATCCTCCAAGAAGCGGCTGGCAATGACGAATGGGCAACTTTTACCGAAGCCAATACGCTCAACGATTTCTTCTTGAAGAAACCCAACGTTGGTATTGTGGAGCTGTTAAGAGACGAGAAACAAGCTGCCAAGTACCTAAGAAGCATTATCATTTCGGATATTGTCAAGGAACGGCCCGACGAATCGTAGGTTCTGACAGCCAGACTTGCCCCTCGCATACTACTACCTTGGGTTCTTCTGCTAACGCATGGCAATCTTTCAGCATCTTGGAATCAGCCGGAGCTATTCCTAAATCAAGAAGATTGACAGTCGTCTTCGAACTTCCCTCCGCATCGAGAGCAAATGAGACTGTGCCTATCCTGCAAGTTGCACTGAACCTTATCGATGTGCTGGCTGGTAGCAGTCTGCCCAATGAGCTCTTAAAGAAGACTGTAAGCTGCCTTCGCTACGCCTCTCGCTATGGGTCCGCCGCTTCTAAACTGATGCACATCCTAATCATGCCATATGTATACCAATTGGTCAACATAAAACATATATAGCAAAAAAGGAGAGCAGAAGTATATTCTTTACTTTTACAAGAATCACGTAAAGAAGCAAAAGAAAAAGCATCTACTTCAGCAAGAGCAATCAAACTGAGATCTGAACAAGAGAAACTAGAGAAAATGACCCCTGCTGAAAGAAGGAAATATGAGTTGAAGCAGAAGGATAAAGAAATGAGAAATATGGCTAAAAAGCAACAGAAGAGATAGGCACAAGAATAAGGATTGCGTCAGCCGATCTCAGGGTCCTGCACCGAGGTAACAGGAGGTGCGCTTCCGGAACAGGTCCATGCATGCGAACGTAGGATAACAACAGAAGATCGAGGCGTTGTTATATCTGCCCTGGCTTATATGTGGAACAATTCTAACCATTCCCGCGCAACAACGAAAGTGAAGGGCATTTTTGACTGATTGCCGGTTGTTCCTTGGGAGCCGACAGCCTTCAAGCTAAGAGACAGTGACATTTTACGATTGACGCTTTGCGGCTGAGACTGCACACCATTCCCAATCTGCGTCTTCTTGAGACTTGTGAGACAATAGATGGCGTGATGCGCAAGTGCAAGTGTGCTTTCGTCATAGTTGTCCAGATCCATATTCCCGTCCTCCTTCCGCTTGCTCCAGGCACTATGCAACGCAACTTGAAAGGAGCAAGAGGTGCATATCAGCTGATAAGAACCGAGGCAATGCAAGATACTACTAAGGCCGGGCAAGTATCAAGAACGGTAGAAAAGGCAATTCCTCAACATCTGAAACAAAGCCGATTCAGTTGCAGGTTGGTGAGAAATTGATTGAAATGATTGATAAGGGTGTATCGTAACGTGTATCGAATGCTAGATTGTCAAGAACAGCGAGCGTGCCCATGGGTAATCCTACAGCCGATGCCACTAATACACAATGTGACCGCATTGGCGAGCCCATTTGCAGTATGCCTTGAACGAGGCAAGCGGAAGGTAATATTCCACTTGATCTGGTGTCTAAGGCTTGATGCCTGTACGCGGTCCCCAAGTGAACTGCCGGAGAGCAGATGGTTCATCTGTGTGTTGCTTGCTCGGAACCCGCTCAACACGCATTTTGCCTCTCCTGAGATCATAATACCCATAGTCCGCCATAACATGCTCTCCCCGACGAGCCATGTTCCATGCTCGCATTTGCTGCTGCTCATCCAGATCACTCCAGAGATTTGGGTATGCCTGAATCTTACATAGGGCTGGATACAGCAATAGATGCAGTAAGTAAGTTTGGCTATCTAATGCTGTTTCGTACACGTGATACTCTTTCGGATGAGTACCTGGCTTAAAGCCAGCAGGTAGTGTGGGAAGCGCAACATAATAATGGATAGTGAGCAATTGGGTGTCCATCGATACTACCGCCAGAGCTTTCGATGGAACGCTGCCCAGTCGTGCATTCTTCCACTTATCTACGCAAACATGGTTGTCTTCCCCACTGTTAACGAAGATCAAGTCGAGGCGGTCATGTTTGAGGGCCCAACTTGCGTGTTGAAGGCAGCGCAATAGCGAGATCGCCGCCTGCGTCTTGGTGTTGGCCAAATTCGGGCATTGCTCCCCGATTTGGCTACTTGCTAGACCCCGCATACTATAGAGGCGACCATCGCTATACACGCACGTAGTCTGAGCTATCGGAGTTTTCAGCAGCTTGTACAGGCCAGGGGTTGCTACATCCGCGTCAGTCATTGAGAGCGCTCTCTGTGCTGGACGGTCGCTTGGCACCGCTGGCGATTCTGAAGGTGCGAGCAGACCGGCGGGCATACTTGCGCGGCGCGTCGGCACATGGGGCTGTGGTGTCCAAGGCATTGTATGAGAGAAGTGGTGTCTCCCTCTTCCAAGTTTGCTACGGCAGGGGAAGAAGATACCTCAGGAATGGTGATTGTCTGCTACCGTAGTGTGGGTGACAAGTAGACTGTTCTCGGCTGATGAAACGGAGAGAGGAATATAGCGAAGATAAGGGAGGGAGAGAAAGCAAGAGGGAGAGAGCCCAAGGAGACCATATTCAGATCTGCTCGCAAAGGCGGTCTGCCTGTTCGAGCGGTGTTCGTTGTCGCCACAGCCAACCAGTGCTTGGCTGTGACGTGTCCGGACATAGCCTCGGAGGGTGTTGGCAGTCATGTGATATAGCACGCGCACCGATGCTGTGAGTCTGGGTCATGTAGATAAAGAGGACATAATCACGAGACTATTCAGTTGGTCTCTGACATCGCGCAGTATGTATAGCGATGTGCGCGGCGTGCATGATACTGGAGAAGAGGACGCTAGCCACCGTCTGCAAGCAAGACATCATCTTCATTGTAGGTTGTCGAAAGTGAGGGGCCGAGCGGATTGCTGCCACTTTCTGGTGCCTGATGTCGCCGCTCTTAAGAGACGTAGGTATGAATCCCCAGTTTGATTAGAAAAACCGCCACCCATTGTCGCAAAATTTGATTTGCATTAGAGTGCCCGGATGTACTTACGCAAGAACGTTATGTATTTCCAAGAATCCTTGCACATGTATACGCTTGACACCCTCCACCGTGTATGCTCACGCGTACAGGTGCCGCCTCTCGCTCTTATTTCCCTCGGACCACGTCAGCAATACTGGAAAGGGTCGAGACAATTCCTGCGGCCGAATTGATTGACGTGCAATATTCAGCGACAGGGCTAGCCGACAACCAATCAAACAGTGGATCGTTTGGATTTCCTTCGGATTCTTCAGTTTTGTGAGAATCATTCTATTACTACATACATCGTGTGGCTGGGCTGCAGTGGCAAGCCTTAAGACCTTCTGTTAACCATATGTGTTATTTTCGTCAGCTTTTCAGAAGCAGCAGCTAAAAATATCTAAAAGGGTTGACTAAACGAACCTTTCACGATAGACAATCCCGCCTCTGGGCAAGCACGGAACGACGGGGTGGGAGCGTTATCGCACTTTGCTCAAATGCCATTGCCCATGGGAGTAACAGACTTGGTGTTGTAACCGCGATCATTCGTCAGTGGATGAAATGCATATTCGGACCTTTTTGATTATGAGCTTGTGTTCGTTCATCAGCGACTGAGTTCCACTCTGCGGAGACCTGAAGGTCTTTTGGCGACTCCTACAGGCGCGCCCCGAGTGTTCGGGAAGCTGGGCAGCCCCGTCTTCAGCCTCTCATGGAGTTTCTGCGTTTGCACCAACGGCTTATTCACGATCAACTCCCCTGCTGGATTCATCCGCGAATTAGGCATTTTATCACGCACGCTAGGAGGAGGTGGATGGTCTGTGGGTGTCCTCGCCTTTTGCAGAGCTACCTCTCGTTGCAAAGCTGACTCTCGCTGCCAAGCTACCTCTCGGTCGGAGGGTCCGAATTTACGTCGCCGAGGGTTGTCATTTGACGGCCTTGACGTGGTGCTCTGAGAGCCAGACGCAGCGGCAACCCTTAAAGACGTGATGATCTCAAAAGGCGCGTTTGTGTCCTTATTGCAGTAACCTAGCTCGGCCAGACGATATCTGCCAATCTGTACAAGGTGAGTAATCTTTGGCTGTTGGTGATGTGAAGTGCGCTCCTGCTTCGCTTCCATCAACAATTGCGGATGTACGTGGAGCCAAATCATATCGTACTGCGGATCTGTGTCGATGACCTTGGGCTCTTTCATCTGGGGCACTAAAAGCCTATTGATGGCTTTCGCCTCCTTCCCGCTTGCGTTTAGACTTTCTAACTTGATCTTGTCATGGTCATATATAATGCGGAAGCCTGAACACTTCCATAACATTCCTGCCTTCGTTGGAATCGCGGAGATCCGTGGAAAAAGCATAACGCTTGCATCGGAGTAGTCTGTACCATCGAGCACACCATACATCTTGAAAAGACGTGGGTGCAGTAGGTGTACTCTCTGCACCTGCCCGTCCTCTGCCATGTGGAGCAGATTCGCCAGCGATGCAATCAGCTCAGCTGCATGGTGTTTCTTAGTGAGGGAGTAAATGTGGGAGTAACCTGAACGGTAGACTGCACGCGCTATACGTACCTGTCCCTGTAATCGTTTTATCTCATTCGCTAGCGTCTGGGGATTAGGAGATGGACTGCGTGGTCGCGTAGACTGTGAAGATGAAGTAGCACTTTCCTGCTTCCGGCTGCTTCTATTTGCAAAAAGAGCCCTGACGTGCTTCATAACAGACTCGAATCGCACGGGGATAGGGCGTTGGTGTTGAGGATTATTATCGTGCGAGAACACGCCAAACGGTGCAGTCGAAACAATAAAAGAAACAAGCAGCGTCGACTGTGGTCATTGGCATTTGGGCCAAATTCAGATTTTCGTCTGTGGTGCTACGCTGCTCCGCCTCTGGCTATACCTTGTACGCGCTGTGCAGAGATGAGGGGAATGCATGCCAGTGAGCAAACGGCTCGATTCGATTTCTGGTGAAGCCGTGTTCTATCCCAGTGTGGCAGCTCGGCATCATCGTAGTGTCGCCGTAAAACTGTTCTCGGAAAGAGCTCGAAGCGTCTATTAACCGAGATAGACATAGATCTACCGCACCGGCCAGCGAGTTGCAGAGGGACATGAATCGCGCCGCGCAGCCGTGTCGGACTTGTATTTATCTTGAAAGAGAGAGTTGAAAGCGATCTGAGCAAGCAATGTTTCGTGCTATCATAGACGAGGTGCAACTGATGATAGCCGGAGATCCCTGCAGCACCGGCCCTAGCATACAGGGCAAGATCTCATGGTAAATCATACTTTACAGAGGCGAGTAGTTACAGTAGAGGTCCTGCTGTGTTCGGACGTGTGTGCAAGGCTTATCGTTACAGCCCGGTACCTCATACATATAGGCACGTACGCTAGAAATCTTGCAACAACAAAATGGCTAGTTGCCCTTCAAGCAATCATTTCTCAGGTGAACGTGCGGAAGAACGATGTCCTGTGAGAGGTGTTGATGGAAGACCAGGGGCGGTTCCGGGGCTTACCGAGCGTGAGCGTTGATTCGAATAGGGGTAATTTCGTTCTGTTGAACGAGAACGAGCAGGGTGGGTTCCTTGGGATTGGATTGGCTGAGCAAGCTTAGGCGTTAATTTTGCGATTTGCAGACGCATACTGGAGTTCACCTCTCTTTTGAGATGTTGTGGGTCTATAATCCGGGCATCCTTGCGATACACCAAGCCATACTCGGATAAGATAGTGGAAGACTTAATGAACTGCTCCCACAGAAGATGGTCTGCTTGTGTCTCAGTTACCGTCTGATATTTGACTTGTTGATCCGCAACACCATCGTGAAGCTTTCGGCCGGCTGTATTGGCCAACAGACGTCGTGCATCTGCGCGTATAGCCTGCAAAGCAGGGTACACAAGCAAGTGCAGCAAGGGATTTCTAGATTCTAAATTGTCTTCGTAACAGAGGAAACTCTTAATTTGGTTTCCAGGTCTGGCTGCATGATAGTGTATTTTGACTCGGCCATCGCGCTCCTGTATTTGCATGAGGACGCTATGGGATGCTAGTTCCTCTCCCATGGCTTTTCTCCATCTAACAATCTGCTGTAGACCAATTTTCGAATTGGAAGACTCAATCCAGGTCACATCAAGCTCATTCCTCTCAAGTGCCTGATATGCGTAACTTAGGCAGCGGGATCGATCCGGCAGTCCGTCTGAGCTCAGGTAGGTTTTTATGTATTTGCTTGCTAGCTGTCGTTGTCCATCGAGTTCGTCTGGTGTGAGGGTGTGCCGCACGCCCAGCGACTCTAAATAAATGCGAGACCTTTTTTATATTTGTGCGTATCATTCATGGAATCCACTTTGCGTGGGATGAACACGGGAGCCACAGTCGACTGGGTAACTTGTTCCATATGGGGGTGACTTTGTGTATCACGAGGTTCGGGGCAGTTCCCCCTGGAAAAAACATCGAAGACGTACGCGCTACGGTGGATCTTGGAGCGGTCTACTAAACGATCCAAGAAAGGAACAAAGCAAGGAGAGGGAACAGAAAGAATCTGTGATAAGAGAGTAACAGCGAGAGAGAGAGAGAGAGACGGGGAGAGGAGTGTTTGTATGTGTGCGGCGGGGTGTATGTTGTACGTCAGCGTCACCGATCCGGGGCTATACTGGGCTATACTGTGCTGCGTCCGGCTGTATCGTGCTGTGGCCGTATGGGAGGGAGGGGACATATATCTAGACATATCTTGTGTAGTTCAGCTGGATGTCCCACCGTGAGTTACTGTACTGCTGCAGGGTGACAGACGCTACGGCTCAAAAGCGCAGGAGAGCAAGCAGCGACAGGTGTACGATTAACGTGGTCCATCAGATGCAGCGTCCGGAACGTAGACGCAAAGGGTGTGTGTCGTCGTAAAAGAGGTGTCACCTGCACCGGTGTCTTCTCTGTACGCCGCGAAAAGGCAATCGAGAAATCGGTAGACTCGGCAGCTGCTCGTGCAGGCTGTCTTGCCTCACGACCTCCCAGCTGTCTGTGTGTCGAGCAGGCCAGTCAGCCTGTCACATGGCTTCCTCCTCTTCTGGCGGTCCTCAGCAGGGCCAGCAGAGAGCTCCGCCGCCGCCGTCGCACAGCGCTGGAGAGCCAGCCGGGCCACTGATACCACTCGAGTATGCAGATGCGCCCAACCAGCGGTTCTACGCTGTGGGTAGACTAGTATTCGTGCAAGTGTCCGGTCTGCTGACCAGCGTACATCCCTCCAGGTCTCCCTCTTTGCCCTGCAGCAGTCATACAAGATCTTCCAGTTCGCCGAAAGCTACATCACCACTTCCAGCTTGGATCCATCTGCGACGCGGACTACGCTCCTCCTGAAGTGGGCAGCATACGATGTTCTCACACTGTGGCTCATCCTTCCTCGGCTCCGGATACCGCGGCTCTCATTCATCGAGACGAGGGTCAGGTTAGGTCTCGTCGCAGCTATCCTACTTGTAAATTGGTTGTGCATTGGAGATTGGAGACTCGCAAACGCACTGGGCTTGTTAAGCTTCTTCGTCCCTGCTAGTTGGCGAAGTGAGTTTTCTTCAACGGCGCTGTTAGGTTGAGGCTGATAACTGCACTACTGCCAGATTATTTCGACTTTGACCTGGCTATCCTGGAACACCGTATACGACATCATAAGCTCATCAACCCCGCTGCACACATTCTCGGATCAGTCACAATTCATATATTACCTCATGCGACCGCAAAGCTCATCCTGCAAGAGACTGGAACATGCTATTGTGTTTCAGCTCCACCTCCAAGCGAATCTCCTCAAGACCCATTCCCTCTATTCTCGCAAAGCAGAATCGCTACCATTCCAGTTTTACTCAACAATACAACCCCGAAATATCTTCAGTATAGTTTGCAAGAATTCGGCAAGCCGTTCGAATCTCGACATGTCTACAACCTTACGAGCAAGGATCTAAAGCAGATAGCCTCCCACAAATCGCAGAAACGTTTCGCTCGGGGCGCATTAGAATACGGTGCATTCGATGAAGAATTAGATGAAGAAGAAGAGTTCGACTTCGCATCTGGATCAGGCAATACAATCGGACAAAGGCTCATTGGCTATGATGGAACCTATGGTTCTGACTCAGCGAGGGGTACCTCTGTTGATGCGCCTATTTTCCCTGGAGCGGCTAGAGAGAATGCTTTTCTTCGACATATCCAGCTTGAGAAAACTCAAGCTATATGGTCTTTCAACGTCGGTAGACCTGGTATCATACGCATTGAACGCATTATCGACAAGAGCGACGCCGATGTGCGGATACCTTCCCCAACAGGGGAAAATGCAAAGATATTGATTGTACCGTGCCCGAGTGCATCGTTTCATCAGAGTGACGAGGAGAAACGTCAGCTTGCACGGCGGAAGAAGTCTATTGCCTCCTCGACTCAAGGGGAGGGACTCGTACAGGACGCGTGTCAAAATGACGCTGAAGAGAGTACACAACGTATCAACGTTGATGTATTTGGCTTCCCACCGCTTAAGCTGTCATACTCTCGTAGTTTAGAAGGCGGAAAGAGGGAGAGCCACACCATCAATGGCGTTGCCCCGGACGGCGCCATCATGGCGTCACAACCGCAGAAGAGCGCAGGTCGCTCTAGCGGCACCTCGCGAAACCTGCCATCTGTTGGAGGCGGGGCACCTGGCCAGCAGCTCATGCTAGGTCATGAAGCACCTCACGGGCCAGTGTTGACACCACAGATTCTCAGTGTGCCTCTAAGCATGCCTCTTTCCACTGTGGGTTTACATCAATACAGGCTCGAAAAAGTGACAGATGCGTGTGGGAACAGTGTCGATTTCGCGGCATTGAGAGACCGCCTAGGCGCAGGCGAAAGTCCAGACTATCCCACGAAAAATGGAAAGACGCATTCTTTGGTCCATAGCAAAACTGCAGGAAGTTCGAACGCTCTCGGGGCGACATTACAGCTCGCAGCGAGCAGGAGGCTCTCCGTACATCCGCGGAGCAGAGCTTCGTTCGTTGGATGTGGCACAGGAGCCGTTGGAAGCGCTTCGACTAGACGGACGAACAGCGGCGGAACCGCTGGTCAACCTATCAAACTTCTCCGAGGCGGAACCACTAGTCTATCGCTCAAAGCCGGGTCCATTAGCCGTACAGTCGGACAAAATGCTAGAGATACTATGTCTGATGGACCTTGGACAGTTAAAGTCAGCTTCGAGCCTGATACCCCGGATAACGGGGATACGAAGGCTGGCACAGTAGAACACAGGAAAGGATGGACAAAGGAAATCAAGATGCAGGATGAAGAAGACACCCTTCGTGTCGATCAACCCGGCCGTTACCGCATCCTGTCCGTATCAGGCAGTCATTGCGGAGGCGAGGTTTACGAGCCGTCAGAAGTAAGCTTCTACAGCCCTGCAGCGTCCTTAAAAAAGTACTGACCTCTTTTGCTGTGTCCAGTGTGCTGTTTATACACCACCTCTACCCACAGTCGACCTCTCGTTAGAGCCTATCACAGACTCTTGCGCTGGTGAAGTCGGGCTGAAAGCCAGCTTCTCTTTGTCTGGCGAGCCACCTTATCGTGTTCACTATAGCGTGCAACATGGCTCGTCTAGGCCAGTTAAAAAAACCAAGACTGTCCGGCTATCCCGGGAAGAGCTAGAGCTCCGGCCAGAAGCATATGGCGAATTTACATATACATTCATTTCCATAGATGATGCTAACTACAACGATATTGAGGTTGGTAGGACTGTCAAGCAGACGGTACATCCGCTTGCTGGGGTGTCTTTCAGTAATGCCGGTAAAGGACAAAAAGTGTGGTCGTGCGAAGGTGATGAAATACAGGTTCCAATCGAGTTGAAGGTACGTTAAATGTCGCAGTCCAAGTTCTATTCGTACACGAGCTGACCCCTATTCCAGGGTATTGCGCCTTGGCGAGTCGATTACCGCATCGTCGGACAGAAGGATATTTTCCATGTGGAGGAAATCACGGATACCAAGCACTCCCTCGATATCAAAATTCCGCCCAAGATTGCCAAGTCGGGAGGCCAGTTTACTCTATCTATTGGTATGTTTCACCTTGTTGGAGAAACCGGAACTATACTTACCCTCATTGGGACGCAGAGCGAGTTGTTGATGGTCGAGGGTGTAGTCAACCTTTGGCTGTTGAGGACCTGGTCGTAAACGTGCACAGAACGCAACCTACAGCTACATTGGCAGTCAGCAAGAAAGTCACCATCAAAGAAGGGGAATCTGTCCAGCTTCCGCTTCGCTTGACCGGAGAAGGTGTAAGTAGCTCCTTTACTCGCTATCGCATGTTCAAACTTCCGCTAAACATTTGTTCATATGCTAGCCTTGGACGGTAGCATATCGACATGACAACGAGGAACCCATCAAGACCACCATCCGCGTCAATAATGGACAAATCTCGGTTTCTAAGCCTGGTCGATACGAATTGATTTCCGTGTCGGATGCCCATTGCCCAGGGACTGTTATCGACGCAAGCAAGTCGTGGGAGATTGAATGGATATCGAAGCCCGCACTTCGACTCGATTCCGAATCTGGGAAGCTCGTCAAGAATGGCTCCCTTGTGCGACATGCGATCTGCGAAGGTGTCGACGATACCGCTGGTGTCGTCTTTTCCGGTAAGTCCAGATAATCCACCTTTCGAGCATAGAACGCAACATAACGGGCGTTATTTAGGTCAACCTCCATTTTTCATTACGTACGATCTAATCGAAGACGGACCAGATGGTCACAAACGCAAGCATGCAAAGGATCTGCAGTCCATACAAAAGCATGCCAAGTTTGAACTGTCTACTGCAACTCCCGGACATAAGATTTACGACTTTACCGGTATCAGCGATGCCAATTACGCAGAATTGACTAAAGCAGGACTTGTTTCGCCGGAACAGTCCAGCAAGACGGGTAGAGTAAGATTAGAGCAAGATATACTGGCACGTCCATCTGTTATCTTTATTGAACAAGACAAGAAGCCCGTTTTCTGCGTCAACGACGCCTTGGACAGCTCGCATATCCATACGCCTGCATTACGCTTGACGGGCGCTCCTCCGTTCCGTATCGAACTTGAGATTTCACCGGATGGATCGCAAACATCACAACGATACAGCGACATTTTCGTCAAGTCTAACAATTGGAAATTACATCTTCCTCAGCATGTGTTTGCTGAGTCTGGACCGTATACGGTGACACTACGGAAAGTCGTGGATAGTACAGGCTGCGAAAGGGTTATACCGCGTGGTGCAAAGGGAACATTCGTCCGCTTCGAAGTGGCAGACATCGCTTCTATTGCTGCACTTCAGCCTCAAAGCGACCATTGCGTCGGAGACAGCATCGACTTTGTACTGCAAGGATCAGCGCCATGGACTGTTCAGTATAGCTTCGAGGGAAAGAAGCAGAAAGTGACTGCCAAAGAAAGTCGCTTCTCGCGCGTAGCGGAACAGCCTGGCAACTTCAAGATCATCTCCGTAGCACAGTAAGCTCGCACTTTCTTCTCGTCGAAATTGCAAGCTAACACACTTTTCCCGGTCTTGCAGCCATCAGGACTCGTGTAAATCTGCTATCACCGACATAAGCAAAACTATACACGCACTACCGGCTGCCAGGGTGCAATCAGGTCATTATTACGTTGAGAACATAAGGGAGGGTGATCAAGCAGAGATCATATTCGAGTTCACTGGAACACCACCCTTTACTTTCACCTATACCAAATCTGAACCACTAGACCCAGGACATCGCAAAAGTCAGAAGCCAAACATTTTAGAGACTCACACGATTACGAATGTCATGACGCACAAGTATTCGATCTTTACGCAATCTGAGGGTACTTGGAATGTGGTCTCCGTGCAGGATAGATACTGTGCCTACCCTCCTCTAGGGCTCAGGTCAGAAAGAAAAATGATCCAGAATTGAAGAAAGTCGATGTAGATCAAAGATCTGCAAGATGCTGTGTGACAGCGTGGATACCTGTATATATATCTTGTATTTTCACTCGAGTAGCCGGGACTGCCCGGATAAGCGAAAAGAGTAAAAGAATTAAGAAAGACGGTGCCGTTTAGAGCATTTGCTAGAGTCACACGGCGATCCACCCTGCTTGTGGTATTACAACACCATGTTGCGCATGTTGCGCACGTTGTGCAATTGGTGACAGGGGCTGGCTGTGGGCTAAATAACTGAACTAGAACTTCAGAACTTCGACGCTCTGGCTTCCTCCCACTGTGTCTGTCCAGAACATGTGCATACGCTTTTGTCGTTGCTCCATGTGCCCGCACTCCGCGCTATTACACCTGCCAGGATGCCGGGACCTAGCTTTGTGGCTTGCGCTTTATCGGTGATAGAGCCGTTGGCTATTGTAGCCTCAATGGGCGCGATGACCACTAGACACACCACACCCATTTGCGTTAGTGGGAGATTCAGTGGGACAGTTAAATACTCAAGACTTACTAGCTCTGCCGATGATGTCCCAAATATTGAGATTATTGAACTCTGTGAACAGGTCACCATAGCCATCCTTCTTCCGTAATTGCAGCTGGCCAAGTTCGCGGAAAACACCTCCAGAGCTTGCCGCGCCATCAGAGATGTCTCCTGTTTTGGCAACGTACACTCCGAAGTTGGTGGGAAATGATGAGGTTGATCCTTCCACTTTAGAGCCATCCACAGCGTCATGACTTGACTGACCGTTCGCGGAGGGTAACGCAGAAGATGATGTACTTTGCACTTCAAATGTCGATCTCCCTTTCGCCTGCGCCTGTTTTGCGAGTGCTTCGTGCTTTATTGTTAGATCGAGAATGGTAGTCTTGCCTGCTTGTACCTATCCCAGCGCCAGGAATTCCGGGTCAACGAGGACGGAAAAGATGAATACAGCGCGAAAGTTTAGCTTACCAACCTGGCTAGACCGTGGAGTTGCTGAGATTGTGCAGGTTCTTGAGCTGAAAGAGGTGTATAAGACTCGAATATGCATACTGCAGCTCCATCATCATCGTTGGCCGACACCCCAGTGCCTCGTACAATGACCTGTCTTCCATCCTTTTTCAGAGCACGAGCTATCTGACTGGGAGCAGCATGTCCTTCAACCACGACCCTTTGGTCTTTTAGGGATATTTCGTAGTTCTCGACACCTTGCTGTTTAGACAGGGCTTCTTTGACCGTCTTTACGCAGGCTTCGCAGTGAAGCTCGACCGCGAACTCTGTCTTGAACGACGTCATGTCGGATAGTCCGTCGCAGATGGTACGGCAAGGACACCTTCGGCTTTTCTCCCTGTCTGTTCTATCCACTTACTGGATCTTGGCAGGAAGCTGAAGAACAGCAAGTCCAGAAGGCAATCGAGCTTCGGCAAGCTCACGCCGGCGAATTAGTACCGGTCTGCTTACTGAGCTGGAATGCTGGGGAACCTTGCAGCAGACCGGTCAAGTGCATAGGAACTGTGAATACGGTACTGAAACCTTCTTAGACATTACGCAACCCGCTTGTGCTGTTTCACGTTGTACAACAACCCGCTCTTTGAAAGTTCGTAAACTATAGGAGCTTTGCTTTACCACGGTGACGCGATTTACCGTTTCTGCAGACTAAATGGCTCATCGCGAAAGAGGATACAAAAGCTCTCAACGTAGGAGAAAGCTCGAAGACTAATGTTAGTAGATAGGAAAGCCTATTTCGTATAATGAAAGGTTGGGACGTGTGCTTTGCGCATTCAAATCTGAACATCCCCGTAGGATTTGATTAAATCCAGAAGCTTTTGGCCCTCTTCACCAGAATAGCCAGCACTAAGGAGGATAGTTCACAACAAAGGGCATTAGTATGCTATTCAAAGTGCGACTTGGTGGTAATCGTGGTGGTGACTTACGGTACCGCCCTGACGATATTATATCTGATTCTTTGCTGATCTTGCCAATTGTCGCTCTTTGCGCGAATGAACAAGTTCCACGTCGTGCCAACGGGTTCTGATATAGCTCTATCGAAAGCAGCTTCGTCCGTGTTCTTCAGCGTCTCCATATCATTAGCAGATTGGCCCAGTAGTTGCTGGCCTATCTCATTGAAGCATGAGAAGTACAGGAAACCGGTAAAGTCTGCGACTTGTCCCGAGAGAATGTATCTGAAGGCGTGTGCCGAAGCTATCAGCCGAAATCCCACTCAGAGTGTAGTGAGCCAAAGCTCTTCTTACCTGAAATCAGGCTCCGGGAAAGTTCGGTCGCATTTTTCACACCTCCACGAGTTCGTGTCTTCCATCATCATCTTCTTTGCACATTTGGGAGTGGGACAAGCAGCGTACGAGATGTTCTCCTTCTTGACATAGACTAGGTGCGCCCTGACCCAAAATTGATCCGGTTGGTCACTAGTACCGAGCATCTCGTCCTTAACGTCACCAATCAACTTGAATTCATCGAGCTTCATCGTAGCAGCTCCACCACCGCCGCCACCCGTAGAAGTGAAAGCCTGGAAAGTAGCGCTTTCTCCTTGATTATCGTACCATCCTCGCAAAGCATGAGCCTCTGGGATATCTGGATCGACGGTCATGCTTGAACTAGAAACCATGCTCAAGCTTCTTCCACCAAAATCACCAACCCGGACAGCCTTGAATGCGATAACTGGCTGTTGGGGGGATCCGTCCTCATTGTGACCACCAGCAGCCGTAAAGCTTTCCGCCTGACGTCCCCATAGTGTCAGTCGGACCGACATGCCCGTTGAGTCGACCAGTGTAAGTTCTCGTTTGATGATCTAGACGTGCAGTAATTGTTGATACGTCTTAGTCACCCATTCGGAACAGAGCGGAAAGCAAACGGCAACATACTGGTTTCTGAGTAGCCTTGCTGACAATCTGGCCTATTTCGCCCGTTTCCTTGACCACTCCGATGACGTCGATAATACTGTTAGGTTCGACCGACTCAAGCTGGCTGAGCTCAACGAAGTTGTACTTGACTTGCGGTACGTTCTCAGTGTCGGTGCACTGTCGGTGGAATAGGAATGCAAGAGCAGGGTGAAACTAACATTAGCTTAGTCTCAATCGCGCAACTTGATAGACAGCGAATGAAGTACCAAGGTAATCTCCGTTCCGCTCTCCAGGGTGATTTCATACTCGTTGTTCACATTGCTGAACTGTCTCTTTGCAATGCCGACTCTAGCTTTCGACACAAAGTAGACTTTACCCTCTTCCAGCATGTTGTAGAACTGGTCAACAGCATCGTTGAATCCGGTAGCTTTGATTTCACCAGTCTCGTCAAGGAAGGTGACAGAGAATAGCTTTCCTTCACCTCTCGCATTCGACCAATGCCGGATATCCGACTTGTTGGTGACTCTTGCTTTTATGGTCCATTTGTTCTGGTAAGGGGACAGCCCCTCGATGGGATAGATGGGATGCTGCTGTCCGGTATTCATAGACATTGTTGAGTTTCTCGCGTTGGCTCCTCCAGCGCGTCCAGCTACAGCTGCGGCATCACCGGCTCCGCCGCGCTTCGCGTTGTTATTAGTATTGTACGGATTGGCGCGCTGGGGCTGAGCGGCACCTCGGCCGTTTCCAAAGACATCGTCCTCCTGTTTAGCAGCCCCGTTGGCGTTCTGTTCAGCTGCCTCCTGCTCTGCTTGCAGGTAGATGTCGATGCTAGCAGGCTCTCCAATCTTCTGGTCGACCGTTCCGAGGACTTCGATTTGATGGATGATCAGGATGCTGCAGCGGAAAGCAGCACGGTGAGTACGCTGCACCATCACAGCCACACAGCCCAGCGAGCCACTCACACCCGGTCCTTGACCAGATTCACGGAATACTCGAGCAGCCGGATCACGGTGTACCGCGACACCTCGCCGCTGTCGGCCAGCGGATTGAGCTGGGTCGCGAACATGGCCTGCTGGAAGGTCACGCCGTCCGACACGATGGCCCTGTACCTGTCGGTCGTCCCTCCGCTGCCGCCGACCTTCTTGACCGACAGACACTGCACCGTCGGCTCCTGGACGCTGGCGTCGCCGCTGAGCCTGATCTGCCGGATGGCGCCCTCGGACAGCTCGTGTGCCATGGTGGCTCTGGTGCGCTGCGAAGGGTGATGTGTCTCTCGCGGTCACTCGCTGCCTCTCTTGTTGCTCACAGCCAGAAAAGCTTCCTCGCACAACAAGCCTGAAGAAGACACGCGTCGGTGGCGACAGCTGGCAAGACCGCGTATATGGATGGCTGGCTGGCAAATCGCAGACTCGTGGCTGGTTACAAGCATGCTCCTGTTGGGATTGGGTGCTGAACTCCTTCCACCCAGGCTCGTGGATCTGATGGGACCCTGTTCGCCAGCCGCTGGAACCGGGGGACCTGTCGGCTGCTGCCTTCTCCCTCATGCCGACATGGCAATCTTGGAACAGCGCTGCATACCGACACTCGGACACACTCGATGTCCCTCCGTCCGCTAACTTGTTCTCACGGCGCCCATCTGTCGGAGACCCTCCTCGGCACCGCTCAAACAGGTCACGCTTGTTGTGCAGTTGGCGACCAGCCGGCAGCTCAGCCGGCAGCTGTGCACTTGGACTTTTTGGTCGACTCTGGCAACGCTTTTGACGCCTGGCGTCGCCCGGCCAGTCTTGTTGACTAACGCCTCACTGCTGCCATCCAACTCGCTTAATCCTGCGCATGCCCAATTGCGGGATATTTACCGGCTAACTCTCACCCCTCTCGTACTGGCAAGCAACAAAGTTGCATGCACGCAAGAACAGCCGTGGGTCCTCAGTCTGCTGATATCCTCGGCAGCTCTCAAGCGCTACCCGCTGTCCAAGCCCTCAATCGTTCATCAGACGCTATCACACCGGCCCGAACGTGGCTCCCTTGGCTTTCGTGCTGGATTTGCAAAGAGCAGCTCGAGCGAAAAATGCCAATGAAAAATGGCGGCCGTGGTCTTTTAGCCCCGTTGTTTCGAACAGATGCTGACAGAGTGCGTGACAGGAGGGCACGGGCTGAAAAAAAAGGGATCAACCTGAAGCCGTCGTGGAAACCTCCCATAAACGTCGACAAGGGCGTCCTCATGCACCGCAATCCTATATTCCAGCGAGAGCGAGGTCCTACGGGCCGCTTGTTCGCCAACGTCGAGGAAAAAGACAAGACGCAAAGGAAACGAGAGGATCGGCGACTTGAGCGAGCACGCAGAAATAACTTCCTAACTGCAGAAAGCTTGCAAGCTGAGCGCCAACGTCTCGAACGAGAAAGGGCTAAAAGGGATGCATATTATAAAAAGCAAGCTCTGATCGCGAGACTTTCCCGTCGACACCGTCGTGGCTTAATATCGGATGAAGCCTATGAAGAGTATATGACTGAACTCCAAGGGCTATCGGCCACGTCTTCCGGCGGTGAGCAAACTCTGACATCGCAAAATGCGAGAAATCAATCTTTGAAAGATCCTCCTTTGAGAGATCCTCGGTCGGGAGCAGGATCAAAGATCCTAGGGCTGGACTGGGCACCACGCGTCAATGTTGTGCAAGGAACAATTCGGCGTCGTACTCCTGAAGCCGACCGTAAACTCGGGCTCTTCAGCCGCTGGCGCCGAACGGAGACCGAAAAGCTCGAGGATAGGCGAGACAAGGCTAGTCGTCGCGCACAGAATCCGTGGCTGATCGAGCGCGTCAATTTCGTCGACGGCGTACTTAGGCGACGTGCGCTTCATAAAGAGCGGCCTCCACGTCCGCTGACCCGTATCCCTACTACGAATACTCCCCGGAGCGTACAGTAAGTCCGCGTCACCTGACACTTGCGTCTGGTAAACAGACCCGAGACTCACGCTTCTGCTCATAGGCACTCCGTCGAAGCACGCAATTCGTCAGATGTAACTGCCCGTACGGTCCAGCTCACCGGGCCGCCCATACGTAATAGCCCTGAGCACTCGCGCGAACGGGGAACTGCACTCGCAGCCGGCGCTCAAACGGGCAGCTTGCGCAGCGTGGTTTCTACAGTCAGCAGCTTGTCTGAAAGCGATATAGTTAGGCTGTCTTCGAACCCATCTATCGTGTCACGCCAAAGCCTACCCGGCCCGATCAGCAAGGTTGACGAGTTCAGTCCTGGAAACCAACAACCGACAGGTGTGCGGGACCCTGAGGATTCAGCTGCGGCCACAATGTCTGGACCACCACATGAGGCTAGAGAGTCGAGATTCAAGGAAAACTTCGATCACCAGGCTCCACAAGGGGAATTTGGATCTCGGCCACCTCCGGCAGATTCTAGTATGGCCTTCAGCGCCTGCGCTTACTTCAAGGACAAATGGGGGCGTGGTGTACCCTGGTCAAACACCTGGAGACACGCTAGCGGGAGGGCACGATGAGATTCTGCGAAGAGACAGCCGCCCGTGTGAACTTTGTTACGCACCACGTCGGCCTGCACGCCAATGTGCACTGTCTTTACGGGTACATTGTACAGGCTCATCAGCTCTCCTTTTAATGCGCTCCTATTGAACACGTCTATTCGGATTGCTTGACGTTCTTCAGCCTCTACCCAATAAAATTCCTAGCGTCTGATAGCTCGGATCTTCAGATCTGAGTGAATCGTAAACCGTTACTTCAGTGAACTTGCCGAGACCACAGTAGGGGCTCGGGTGGATATGCCTGACCAGGTACAAGGCAGCCACGGCCCCATTTAAGAGCCAGCTTGGGCAGTCAGACGCCGTTCATAAGGACACCGACGTACCTACAACCGATAAGAGCCCAATTAAAGACTTGGCTCGAGGGTAGGACCTAAGAGTAGACCATAGCGTACTAGACCGGGAACGCGAGCGCATATATACCATCTGGAAACCAGAAAAACGAAAGGAATGCTGTTGACGGGAGGACCTCGGGCTGAGAAGCAGCGAGAACGCTTAATTTGATTCCAGTTCCAGAGCGCGATAATTGTGACCGACGTTAAGGCATCCACCTAACAAGGCAGGGCATTCTGGAAGAGGGCACAAAGTTATCGACAGGCGTCTCAAGAAACTGGATCATGCTTTTCATGGCGGTCCACCCCAAGGGAGTCGATCTAATGGCGTGAGCACAACTAATCGTATTCAGGAGAACAAGTTCCATAGTCCCATAGATACCGGAAGTTCGACCAACATGCGGCTCCCCCTCGCTTATGCTTGCGTTCGCAAAGTCGCTGATCTCCTTCAGCCGGCTCATATTTCTAGGAGATCCCCTTCAGAGTTTTTACATGCGCATCAGTCACGCAGAAACTCAAGGCAGTTGGTTCTTTCAAGTTCGTCAGCAAAGACATGCTTTGAAAACTGGATCGTGGCTTCATAGAACTCGAGAAAATTGGCATGGAGATATGCAGCATGTGCATCGTCTTCAGAAGGCAGGACCGTCAAGACCAAACTAAGGTAGAAGACATTCGATCAAACTCGGGGTGAGCATAGCCCAATGTTCGGGTGAAAAGTAGTCCAAGTGCTGAAACACACATCCGCCCTTTCCCAGTTACCACTATGTCGACCTAGCAGAAGATGATTCAGGATGCAGGCCATGGGGAATGAGTGCACGCGGCCAGGCGACAGAACGTCTTTTACGGACCGGAAGAATTCGTCAGAAACGTTGCACCCGCGGTCTGTCTCAGCCGCTACCACGGCGCATTCGACTCCACAGTCTGAATCCCACAAACTCGATCTCTAATCTTACGGCTGTCCTATCCTCTCAATCATTTCCCAGACATTTTCCTTACTTTAGCGAGAATCTTCGCTTGATCCCTGTCACCCAGATTTCGTTTCCAGAATTCCAGAAGTAGTTCAGCCAGTCTGCCAGGTGCCTCCTCCTGCAAACAATGCCCGACATCCTGAAACACTGCCAACTGATATTTTCCCTGCATCTGACCAATCATTAAATCTTTGTCCAGGCTTTCAGCGCCGGCCAAGACGAGGAGTTTCGCTGTTCTCTGCGATAGGAATGACGATGAGAGATCTTTAAACCACCCTTTATAATTTGGATGCGCCTTTCAGCCTGAATGCTTTGTTTGTACCTAGACGATGGAAACCCACCCTCCCAGAAAGGCTGACTTGCCGGCAGGTTGGACCGCCATTGAAATCTGCGAGTCGGATCTGTTTCTTGTTCGTGCTTGAGTAACAAAGGAGGCACACTGATCCTTGCGGACTGCAAGCTACCTATAGTCTTCGTTCGTACGCTGCGGCGTTCTCCCCCAGTCAGAGGTCCTAAGAAAAGGAATCCACAGCTATTATAGGACTCACTGCCACGCTATTGCTTCCTCCAGTGATGAAAAACCTTTAGGGCGTGCCGAGACAATGTCCATCATGCCGCTCAAAGCTTCCATAGCCGTCCCTAGCAGTCTGACCCGCATCAGGAGCTTCCCAGAATCCAGTATGATTTCGGACCTACCCTCGACAACATCCAAATTGCATACGCCCACAACATTGCCTATTTCTTGCTGTACTCTCGAGCATGCATTGACGACAACGGAGCCGCCCTGTTGAAGGGATGCGCGTTAGAATCATGTGTGGTATTTCAGTTTTGCAGCTAGCTCACCATACTATGTCCCACCAGCACAAGATCTGGAGTTGATTTCTTGTTCGGAAAAACCTCAGCCAAAATTCGAACCAGATCATCCGCAAGGGTCTGGATCGATAGGTTGCTGTCGTCCTGGCAGACCGTTTTCCCTATCGAAAGATGCCTGGCCTTAGCGGGGCAGTTGAATGGCTAGGTTCCTAGTTTCTTCTACTTACCATGTCCTCGACAATCTATCGCCAGGACTCCTGCTTGTCCATTGCTTCTTTCCGCAAGCTGCTTAGCCAGCAAGGCAAAGCTCATCCCGGAATACCCAGCACCATGGTGACAGACGAAGACCACCGGACTCTCTTCGTCTATGTTCTCATCATGATGAGACGCAACTTGGCTATCTGTGTTTGTTGACGGCGTGTAATAAACGCGAAAGGTAGATGGTCCAGCGACTTTGCCACCAGCATCATCATGACTCTCGTCGACTTGAACAGCTAGAGCTTGCGCAAAATAGCCTTGTCCTGATAGAGGAGAGTAGTCTTCGTTTGTAGGCCTCGCCTGTCCTGCGGTTCGAGGTCTGCATAGATGCCGTTTGCAGCATGATCGGTACCGAGGCATTGAATGAAGCAATCATGTCAGCATGGTTTGATAGTTAGTCCATCCACTCAGTTTGCAGCTCACCGCATGAAACCGCTCGAAGTCGAAGGCAGTGCGTTCTCGTCAAATGTGTCTAGCTCTTCCTCCTCGTCGGCTTCCTCGTTCGCGTTGCCTGCCATGGCCTGCAAGTCTGGCTGCGGCATCTTCGATAAGCGCGCCTTTAAGAAGTCTTGACGGAATGACATGTCGTGCTAAAGTCAGACAGCAGAGTTTTTATACTCTTGAGGTATATGCGTCGGTACGCGTGATATGTAACCGTGGTCAAGCAACCATCCGTAATGCCACAAAGGCAAAGTACACCTCGTTATAAGTTGGAGATGTCCCGAGAAGTGGCATAGAGAGCAAAGATGCGGACATCAACAACGATAGCCTGTTACTGACCCGCAGGCAACCAGGTCGGAGAAGAGGCTTGCATTAGATACAGGATTCGATAGTCAACTTGAGTTTGAGCTCAAGTCGGAAGTGATGCTTTGCCGGACACAGCCTTGCTAGATGCTGACTGTTGAAGCACTAACAAGTACCACACGCGAGAGGCTGTCTATTGCACTCAGACTCTCAAATCACCCGTTACAGCTTTATTCCCGCCACCTTCCGACTTCTGCTTTACAGCCCCCTCCCAAGACACACCCGCAGTTCGCGGCAAAATGGCAATGCCTCCATCGCCAATGGGCGGTCCTCCACCTGGTATGGACGGTGATTTCCAGGATGACTACGGACCTCCTCCCGACCAGGGCGGAGGGTTCAATGACATGCCCCCAGGTAAGATCTGTCAGAGGCGGAGACGCTTGTGGAATAGACCTATTGCTAACGCCACTTCGTGGAGGGGCGGGAGGCATGGCACCTCCAAAGAAGCCTACCAACATATTCGGAATCCTCATGATGAGCCGTAAGATCATAAGTGTTTGCGCAATAATGACACTGATAGGGCTTGAAGCATCGATCGCTGTTCAGTGAGCTTTCCCATCGCTGACTTGACAAAGTTTGCTCGAAGACTCAACGTCTTATCATTGCAATATCAGAAATGCTCAACTTAAGAAAATCGCGCCGATAACGAAAGCTACGAATACCCTGCGTAAGCGAGAACTGACGACATCCGGACCTGTGTATGCCAATATAGGGAAACGGGCTTTACCAAAGATCGTATGTGAATACTACTCGGGCTTTGATGTCCCTGCTGTGTAAGGGCTCTTCCGCTTTTCCTGCACTTTTCGGTTTTTCGCTGACTTCGTAATATGATACAGCGTTGCCGGCAGAGCGCGATCCGTTTTATACCATATCGCAAACTGTGAGTGCCATGCCTCAGATTGGCATTACAGCTGACAAAGTCGGTTAGGTATCGCACTGTTGGGATTGCTATGGCTCGAACGACCCGGGACGCGCGAAGCTGCTCAGACTTTGGACTGCTCTTCGGTTGCATTACCCCCTGCCGGAAATCTGGGATTAAAGACTTTTGGCTTACTAGAGATAGTAAGCAGACAATAACCGTCAGGAACACAGTGAACTAATGATACCTACTCTTAGTGGATTTCAACGTCCATCATCAATCATTAGTGAGGTGAAAGTTTCGCTGATTGGAACGGCGCTGAATGTCTCCTGCTGCTGCAATCCCTTCATATCTCGCGCTGCCTTGTCCGGCTGATTTGGCCGATTCTGCCCAATGATTCCATTATACCTGAACCTGACAATCTGCCTGGTCCTTACGCTACATATTCAAATCCTGCGATTGAACAGCGTTGGCACTTTTTCCTACATTGCCGGTTTTATCCTGGTGGCGGCGGGCATTATGAGCAGCCTCTTCGTAAAACACGAACGTCTAACTTCACACGCTGGTCAGTGTACTAATGCTCTCCCAGCAGGGCTTCTTCTTCGTGAGAAAGCTCAAGATGATCTCGACGTCCAGTACTGGAGGTGCAAGCGGTGGAGTGCCACCCCTCGGTGGACCAGCTGGTGGGGGTATGCAATACGATGACTTCTAATCCTAATCCAAGACAACCCAGCCTGAATGGTAGGAGCATGCAACCAAGCATGATTGCTCTCTAGTTTTCAAGACGAGTATATTTGGCAAGTTCTGCAGCTTTGGAAGCCAGTCCCACTATCCACGGCAGGCGTGATTATGCCCCGGTAGCAGACCACCCTTCCTGCGTTTAGTGCTACATCGCCACAGGCGGAGAAAGTGTCACTGCTCGCAAGAAACAATTCGGTTGTGCATGGATATATACAGCGTGGACGTTGCGAAAATTCAGAACAAACCCCAAAACCGCCCTTGGAAGTGCCGGACAGTCAGTAATGGGCCCTCTTTTTGCTATAAGCTTGCTGCGATCAGGCAGCCTTCCTGGATGTTCGCTCATGTCGCACTTGACACCTTGACACCTTGACATCTACTACTCTATCCATTTACTAGTGTACTTTGCTACAAGCGAGGTCCCCGGCAACATAGAATCCGGCAAAAGGGGTTGCTGCCGCATCAGGAAGGTAATCGACTCAATAGCCGGCGATGATCGGACAAGTCCACCGCTGTTCCGAAGCTGGTCGGTGCCAAAGGTTGTTCGTTAGTCATGTGCAATTGCTAACAATGTACAAACAGCCTGCTACTATTGCTACTGACTTCTCAGTCGTTTCAAATTTGATTACCTCTATCGTGCCATCCTGTTTGAAGCGAGCGCCTGCATAGGCGCACGCTACACACGAATGACCTTAGCACGTGCCTCGCCACATCTATCTCACCTACGATATACGGCATTAGCAAATTCTTCTCCCGATGTCAACGGGACCGGCTGCGAAAGCACATGTATGCCTTACCATAAAAAACGGGTGACTTTACCAACGATCACTCTGGATGATCCGCTAATCTCTATTCATCTTTACAATCAGGACGGAGGACACCCGAAATTTTGCTACCTTTCCGTATCTTACCATTCTAAGCAAGGAGCATGGCAATCCCGAACGGCGGCCGTAGAACCGGATATTTCCGGTATAGCGGCAGTTGTTTGTATCTTGACCCCTTTTTATCACGAGCGAGCATCCGGCTTGTCCTACCGAAGTTCCGTACAGCGAATTTTGATCTGGATCCCGTTAGATACTCGCACGCTTTGCCATTGCTATCGGCGTACGGACTATTTTCAGAGAGGTGGACGATTCAAGTGACATTCAGCCGTGTTTACTTCGAGCAAGCAACAACAGATTCTGGTGTCTTGTCACTTCTTTCCTACCCACCTTAAAGGCCGTTTGTTGCAATTATCGTTGTATGGATGCGTTTGCTTCCCATCGACGAAAGCGTGCATGTTATACGCTGCGAACCAGAAGGATTTTTCCTGCTCCCCGTCCTTTGACTGAACTGCAATAAAGTCTGTTGTCCATCCATCCTGTCCTTCTCTTCTCTGCTTTTCACAGTTCCATTCTCCCACATACTTTTTCTATACGTGACATATCATACTTGTGTGCTTCGCCACCCCGGTTCCCGCAACTCCTTCGACACTATGTTCGGTAAACTCGCACTCGCCTCCGCCCTCGCTGGCTTGGTAGCCTCTGCTCCCATCAGCACCGAGTCCCATACCGAAGAGACTTTCGGTGATTTCAGTAAGTTATCCTCTCCACCGTTGATCTGTTTATCGGTGTTGATTATATATTGTGATGTCTCAGGCGTGTCCTTCTGGTACGACGGATCTTACACCGGCAGCTGCGGCTTCACCAATTCGACCAAGCAGTACATTGCATCCATTAGAAATGTCAATGCCACTCTCGATAGTGCATGCGGCCGGACTATCAACATCACCGATGCCAAGAACCACCACTCAGTCCTTGCCATGGTCGTCGACGGTACGTGTAAAGTGGTGGCGAAACACATTTTGCGGGACCTGGTCACGTGACTTCTTGCTGACCTCTATATCCCTTGTCTTCCAAACTACAGAGGTCGTCGATGCTCCTCGAAACTATCTGAACGTCTCCCGAGTCACCTTCGAACAGGTCACCAACCTCGATGATGCACTCTTCAACGCTAGCTATGTCTTCGTCAACGCACCTGTACCCGAGTGGACCGCCCCTGCTGACAACAACCGCAACAACAACGCCGATTACGTTCCAGCATCTACCCCCAAGAAGCAAGAGTCATCTCCTCAGCCTACTTCCCAGTCTTCTTCCCGCTCGTCTCCTCAGTCCTCGTCATCTTCCTCGAGGGCTACTCCCCAAGCTCAAGCAGCTGCCTCCCCTTCGCCAAAGGAAGAGCAAGAACAAGAGCAGAAGCAGGAACAGCGACCTCAACGACCACAGCAAGAGCAGTCAACCAGCTCGAGCCGAAGAGTAGAGCAGGAGAGACCCACTTCATCCAGCAGACACGTGGAGCAGCCAAAGTATACCCCTCGAACAACCTCCACCAGCAGCAGCAGGAAGCAAGAGTATACTCCCAGAACCACTACTTCTTCCTCCAGAAAGCAAGAGTATACTCCCCGAACTACCACTTCTTCCTCCAGAAAGCAAGAGTATACCCCCAGAACTACTACTTCTTCCTCCAGAAAGCAGGAACACACTCCCCAGAAAGAGGAATACACTCCCAGAACAACCAGCAAGAAGGCTGACCCAACACCTGCCAAATCGTCCGGTGGCGGTGGTCAATTCGTAAGTCTGCTCGGCATACACATCTTTTCTCATCGTAATGTGTGCTCAAGCGTTGAACCTTGTTGCACAGTCCGGCCGTGGAACCTGGTACACTCAGAACGGTAACGCCGGTGCTTGCGGTTCCGTCAACTCGGACGGTGCCTACATCGTTGCTCTCAACTCTGCCCAATACGCTGGTGGATCCCACTGCGGTCAATCCGTCCGCATCAGCGCTGGAGGCCGATCTATTACTGCTCGTGTCGCCGAGTAAGTTTATGCCTGTCCGTTTCTTTCTGCTGTCTGGCAGTAGTATTGACGGCTTTGTTTGTTTCGTCTTCAAACAGTCTCTGCCCAGGATGCCCATACGGAGGTCTCGACCTTTCGACCGGTGCTTTCCAGGCTCTCGGCTCGCTAGGCCAGGGAGTTCTCTCCCTCTCATGGTGTAAGTCATGATTTGTAGACCAGTTTTATCCAGTCTGGGAACATTATCTGATACTTTGCATTGGCTTTATTAGCATGGGCGTAAACTTGCTGTATCCACACAGATACCATACAGACCAAAAAAGGCGTTCGTCAAGCGTGGGCACATGGTCCAGCTGGCATTGTCGAACCGAAGCCTACCTGTAGCTTCTTTCCAACAGCTGTCTCTCCGAGACTGAGACTGATACCCAACATAGAGAATGCTACCTTCCTTAGTTTTGAGGGGCAGTATTGTATAATTCCCAACATTAGCCTCGACACATTCATTTATCTGATTACTTGGTGATAGAGTACTTCGGAGATCAGGTTTTGCCAGAAGGGTGTATCATGTATCATTTAGCGAAATCATGGGGTGCTAGAAATAGATAGAAATGGCTGCGGCCTAAATAGAGACCATTCCTACTGCATTGCCCCGATCTGCTCCAATAGTGATTCTTACGCTGAAAGGTCCAAGTGTCCCATGGATTTACCACATTTCCGTCTCTCATCCTGACTCAAAGCCTCTGCTCGGATTTTCAGCAGGGAAGACTCGCGCGCGGCGAAGAAAAAAACAGCAGAAATCCCGATCGCCCATACTTTTTCGCGAGTATATAAAGCGAGCAGAACAAGCAACTCTTCTTTTCTTTCTATCAAGACCAAACTCTTACAGGATCCTTTATAGGAAACTTCCGAGATTTGTCTAGCTAATCTACATTAGCCACATCAATCTACGGTTCACGATGAGCGCAAAGGTCGTAAATTTCCTCACCAACGAGAACTTTTCTCGCTGCCCGCTTCAAATTTTAGTAGCTCTTCTTTGATTAGAATCAGCGAACAAAAAGCATCCTGCAAAGGGTGCGGCGGGCTAGCGCTCGATGACTTAGGCTCGACGTGCGCCAGGAACGACTCGCTCGTTTCCTGCTGCTGCCTTTCTTTCCAGTCTGCTGGAGGTTTCGTACCACCATGCAGCTGGAAGAGGCCGCGCCGTCGCAGCATGAGGTACGACTTCGTCTGAAACCGCTAGCTTTGAACTCATCTTTGTGGTTTGATGTTGTGTTAGCTAGTACAAGCTCCGTATACCTTTGCCATGCCAGCAATGCACTCTTTCTCATTGTCTTCATGCTGCCTCGTGGCAATTTGTCCTGATCTCGTCTCGTTTGATCTTGCAACACCGCGACTCTTTACGGCGCGGCAAGTCACGTGCCTCGTCGCGCCTGCGTAGATCCATTCGAGATGCGGAGTGCAAGGTGGTCGACCACTGTATGCTTCATCGCACGACTTACGACTTGCGTTCAATCCATCTCAACCACGAGTCCCCATGCTGCTGCCAACGCTTACAAGATCTTTCAGGGCACCCACAGGAAAGCCGATGTGATTCAGTTGATGTCTGGTAGGAAGACAAACCGGAGGATGACATGTCTTGCAACTGCCTGCTTTAACTACCCTGACATAGTCTACAGTGCGGCAAGGCTTCTTGGTCGTCTGGTCTACAACGCTCGAATGCCAAGTCTTCGTACTTAGCCACTTCTCTCGAGGGATGTATCGGTTGAAGCGGTCTACTAACCTCACCAGTCGGGACATCCGAATACACTTCTGGATGCCAGCATGCTCATGGGATTGATGCCCCGGCGTACTTGCTGTCGACGCATAGTTGAACTTACAGTACCGTTCATACGTACTCACTAATCTGCACAATCTCCTGATTTAGACAGCCCGCATGGCTAAAGGTCAGCCACTTTGGAACGGCAACGGTATAACCCGTCGAAAAGTTCATAGCAGCCTTTCTCAATGCACTCGTCAGTACTTTGTGGTGAGAGGAAGCTAGTATAGCGCTTTTGACATCACATCAGAACAGATGGCTTCGAATTGGAAGGGTTACCTTGCCTGCACCGATACAGGACGTCGACAGAATGGGCTTCCGTTGTCGACCGCGCACATCATTAGCATGTATGATTACTCCAGAGATATTCATGAAAAGCTATAAGTTATCGCTCTTGGTTTATCCAGTTCGCAAATCAAGGCGGGCGGTTGAATGAAGATTGTGGCAAGACGGCCGGTGTGCGCTTCAGGTCGTCCGGGAAAGCTGAGACACATACAGAGAGTCGTCCGCCATGCCAGCATGCATACGTCTGTCCAGGCCTTGCACACATGTAATATATTTCGCACAATTGCCTTCGCATGCACTCGAGCGTGATCGGGGCTTTCAATGCTCTGCAGCCGTCCGCGAAGGGCAGCGCGCCTTTCGTTCTGACCGCGAGAGCGAGAGACCAGCTCGGGCGGACAAGAGAAGAGACGTGCACACGACGGCGTGGGTGAGGCCACCCGCGAACATGCAGCAGCAGCAACAGGCCGGCGCAGGGCCCGCTCGCCCCGGCCCAGATGCTGCCACCAACGCCGAAGGCACGACGCCAGCGACGACTACGGGCAGCGCCGCCCCAGCTGGAGCCCCGTCAACCGCCCAGCAACAGCCGCAACAAGCGCAGTCGGGCGCTCCTGCCGGTCCCGACCCCGGCGGGCGACAGCTCCAGCGGCCGGCTGCAGGCCAAGCAACCGCCGCAGGAGCTGGCAGCAATCCTTCTTCGTCTGGAGCTGCTCGTCCGGCTGGCCCCAATGCGGCTGGAGCTCCATCGGCCGCTCCTGCACAACCTGCGTCGGCGTCTGCTGCAAGACCTGCTGCTTCGGCTTCTCCTGCTCGTCCGGCCAGCACCATGCCACCTGCTGCAGCCGGAACCAGCAACACAAACCTTCGACCGCTCAACGTCAAGGATGCCCTCTCGTATCTGGATCAGGTCAAGTCAAAGTACAAGTACTCGCCTGAAGTGTACAATGCCTTCCTCGACGTGTGAGTATGCGTGACGGTGATTAGCGTGGTCTAGCCTTGGCATCTGATACCTTTCCCGCTTGCGCCACATTATGCATGTTCGACCAACAGCATGAAGGACTTCAAGACACAGGTGTAAGCCGCACAGATTTGCACTGCTCATGCCTGCCTAATAACGCTTCCTTGCACCCCAGTATCGACACGCCTGGCGTCATTGACCGAGTCTCCTCCCTCTTCCGGAACTGTCCAATCCTCATCGCAAACTTCAACCTCTTCCTCCCCGACGGCTATCGAATCGAAGCTGCAGTCAAGCCCTCTGATCCTGATTATATTGATTCATACCGGGTGGTCACTCCGTACACAGTTCAACAGCTTTCGGCAGGCCAATCTACCTCGCTTACAGCCGTAATCCTACCTGGGCAGGTAAAGCGATATCAACAGGAAGCAAGAGCTAGACTCGGAGGAGCTATCGCCAATGCACAAAACCACGCTGGTCAAAATTCGGCAGCTGCAGCCGCTACTGCTTCTGTGCACAAGGCTGCGGCGGGAGCAGCTGCATCTCAACCTCCTCCAGCAAGGCGACCTATCCAGGTGGCTCGCCGAATCGCCGAAGCGGCACCGGGTCAGGGGGCTGCTGCCGCAACGAGTGTTGGAGTGGGAAAGCCGGCTTCTTCTGCCCCTACGCAGCCTATCGTTTCTGCAACTCAAGTCAAACAAGAACCCGCGGCTTCCAGCATGCCAGTCAACAAGCCTGCTGCAAGTGCTCCTGCGCCATCTATACCAGCAGCTGCCACAGCTCCGGCACAGTCAGCTGTGGATGCCCGGCTCGGCCAGAGACAAACTGCGTCATCGAATGAGCCCGAAAGTGCAGCGCCGCAAGCCAGTCAACCTCCCTCGCAGCCAGCCAGTGCACAACCTAGCAGGACCGCTACGCCAGGAGCTGCTTCTGCCCTCTCGAACAGCACTGACAGCCGCAGACCGCCCATCGAGTTCAAGTGAGTCTATACTGAAAGGTATTGTGGCCACCAAGTACGGTTCCTTGAGCTAATTGGGTGCTATCGCTTTTTCCTAGCCATGCTATCTCATATGTCAACAAGATCAAAAACCGCTTCATCAGAGAGCCAGAGGTATACAAGACGTTCCTTGATATTTTGCAGACCTACCAGAAGGAACAGAGGCCGATTCAGGATGTGAGTATAGGTGACCGCACGACGCGAATCTATTATGGTCCTTTCTGATAATCCTACTTGACTTCGTACACTTCCAGGTGTATGCCCAGGTTACCAAACTCTTCAAAGCTGCTCCGGACCTACTGGAAGAGTTTAAGCAGTTCCTCCCCGATCATTCAGCCCAGGGACAAGCAGAAGCTGCTGCTGCAGCTCAAGCCAAAGCTGCAGCTCAGGCAAAAGCAGCAGGTGCACAGGGCTCAATTGTAGGTACTGCTGGTGTAAAGTCTTCCAACGGAGCTGTAGCCGCAGGTTCTCTACGCCAAATACCCCCCGAAGAGCAAGTAACAGCCGCTGCAGCTGCACAGAAGAGGAAACGCGCACCTGCAGGACAATCCGAGAATATTCCTGAGCCTCCGATTTCTGCTGCTGGACCTGCTGGCTTTGCTGCTGGAAAGGGAAAGCAGCAACCAGGCAGAAAGGTCGGCAAGGGTGCTGCTGCTGGTGTCAAGGACCCTGTCGTTCCTGCTCAACAATCGAATGCTCGCTATGAAAGTATTGTTTCTGTACAGCCTGCCTATCCTCAACCCATCCTCAGCTACCTTCCACCTGGTTATACTCTCCCAGGCGTTGGAGGAACATCTTCCGTTTCACAAGGTCCACCTCCGAATTCTCAAATGACCCACGAAGAGAAAGTCTTCTTCGATCGTGTAGCAGATTTTATCGACGACAAATTCACGTACTATGAGTTCCTCAAGCTACTCAATCTGTTCACTCAAGACATTATCGATCTGCCAACCCTCGTTTCTAGAGCCTGGCTATTCATTGGGTCAGCTCCTGATTTGTGGCTGGACTTTAGACATCTCGTCGGATGGCAAGACGGCTCAAGTGTCAACGGGCGAACTATCGAGAACGGTGAATGGATCGTTGAGAATATTCCGGCTGTCGAGCGGAAAGGACCGGATTTGTCGAAGGCCGAATCTGCTGGACCCAGCTACCGCAAGTTGCCTCCCTCGGTATGTACATTTCTGAGCAGGTATCGTGGCTCGATTCTGACGGCGCTCTTCTGCTTTACAGGAGATCAATATGCAGTGCTCTGGTCGAGATAAACTCTGCTGGGAAGTACTCAATGATGAATGGGTGTCAGTAATGAGCTTGGGAAGCGAAGAGGTTTTCCTGGCTCATCGCAAGAACCCCTTCGAAGAGGCCCTGCATCGGTCGGAGGAAGAAAGACACGAGTATGACTTCCACATCGAAGCTAATCTCCGTACGATAGCGCTCCTGGAACCTATCGCTGCGAAGATAGCGACGATGACGCCTAAGGAGCGTGAAACATTCAGATTGAAAGCTGGACTTGGTGGACAGAGCAAGAGTTTGTATCAACGGATCATCAAGAAGGCGTATGGAAAGGAAATTGGCAGAAAGGTTATCGCCGCACTGCACGAAAATCCATGCGTAAGCGTGCCGATTGTACTTGCTCGTCTCAAGCAGAACGACGAAGAATGGAAAAGAGCACTCCGAGAGTGGAATCGTGTTTGGCGTGAAGTCGATGCTAAGAACTTCTATCGAAGTTTGGACGTAAGTCACTTGTTTTGCTGGCCAAACATGTGAGGCCAGCGCATGCGCTAACTTTCCCGAGAATATGTTATGTTTCGCAGCACCAAGGCATTACTTTCAAAGGCCAAGACAAGCGATACATCAACCCGAAGTCTCTCGTCACAGAGATAGAAGTGCTTCGTCGAACGGAAATGCAGAAACAGATTGCAGCTCCTCTACCTTATCGACCCCCTGCCGCCACCTACCAGCTGGCATATCCCATCTCCGACGAAACCGTCCTCTTCGACTCCCTCAAGCTTTTCCTATCTTATCTCGATCGAGCACCTGGTTATCACACACTTGCAGAACGAGACAGGATCGAGGCTTTCTTACGCTCACTCACATCGCTCGTTTTCGCTATCCCCGTTTCTGTGCTTGATGCTATGCTCACTCCTGTACAAGACGATGACCATTCTGGCTCGTTGACAGATGATGACATGTCAGATTCGGCTGCATCTTCGCTAGATGGTCAGGGTTCCTCGCTCCAGGCGAATGGGAGACGTTCTGGATCAGTCAACGCAGGCAATTCGAGCAGAAAGTATGGGGATCTGAGGAAGAAGGCTCTGAAAAATGCGGGTCATGGTGATCCACGAGCCGCACGCAACGGAGCTGAAGGAGCTGAATCCACTCCAGCTTCGTCGAGAGATGTTACGCCGGTACCTTCCAGTCAACCTGCCCTTACTGTTGACGCTGCCAACGAAGACACGCCCATGGCAGACGCAGACTCAACCACAGCAGCAGACATACCGGTCATTGTTGAACAGGAATCAAACGGTGACAGCTCCTTTAAGACTGACGTACCCGCTTCGGCTGCTGGACTAGAAGCAATGAACGGTGTTGAGACTGTCAAGACCGCCGTAGGATCGGTGACAGGCTCTATTGAACAAGCGCAGCATCCTCGTCAGCCGTCAGCTACTCCGGTCATTCCGGCCGATGCTCCCCCTGAGACCATGCAAACCGCACATGATGTTGTGGAGAATGGTCCCATTGTGTCCGCTGCAACCGGAGGAGATAGTCCATCGGAAGACGGGCCTCAGCAAGTTGGATCTTCCGCACCAACACTTCACAACGCTCAGCGCGACGGCCAACACCAGATCCGGAGGTTCAACTTCTTCTGCAATACACCATACTATTGTGCGATACGCCTTTTGCAGGTAAGGCTTTGCTCTACGGTAATCGAAAGGGATCAACTGGCTGACCTTCCCCCCTTCGCCCAGCTTCTATACTCCCGTCTTGATACCATGAAACAGGCTGCAAAGGCTCTCGAGAAGACCACGTCAGAGGGCGCCCTTCGGAATACCGCATATACATCTTTCGGCAAAGCAAATCCACGCTTCTCTGGTCAAGAAGCACCTACGCCCGATTTCCTGTACGACAGCATGCTCGAGCTTTGCGAAAAGCTCTTTGGCTCTGAAATCGATCAGCCTACGTTCGAAGATGGTGTCCGTGCACTCTTTGGTAATCAAGCATACCACATCTTCACTATTGACAAGCTTCTCTCCTCGCTCGTGAAGACCGTCTGGAGTCTGATAGACTCGAATCGCGAAACGTATGCTGCCAATGGCGAGATCTTCAAGCTCCTCGTAGACGATCGAAGGTACCCTACCACAGCTCAAGCTCAGCAGATCAGCTACCGAATGAACGCTGAGCTCGCTGCCGGGTCGGATGAGCATCTGTATCGCATCGAATGGCTACCACGACGACATCAGCTTACATTCCAGCTTCTCGGCAAAGATGAAGTCTTGCCAGAAGACGAGGGTGATTTGTCGAAAGCTTGGGAACGCTATATTGAGTCCTTTATCGGTGATACAGTCACGAAGGGTGTCCAACTATCTGAAGATGAACTGTTGCGCACCGTGTGCTCGAAGAGGAACCTTAGAATCGCTAAAGAGGCCGAGAGTATCAATAGAACGCAATTATTCGCCAAGTCAGAACTTGAATCCCGCATATGCATGCGAAGTTACAGAATGTTCTGGCAGGGTTCGACTGAGGATGTCATGCATCGAGAGTGGCCAGCAGCCGTTCAGACGGAAGAATTGGATGAGCTGGAAAAGAAGCGTAGGAGCCGTTTCGCGAAGTGGCTCGAGAAACGGAATGCCGCCTTGTCAGATCAGCAGGCTGCAGCGGATCAAATGCAAGCAGAGACCGCGCCTGAGCCAGAGCAGGTGAAAGAAGACGGAAAGAAAGACGACACAGCGCAGGTCGCTGGAGAGACAGGCGATGTTAGCATGGACGGCGCTGAGCCCTCGAAGAGTGCCCCAGCAAGCTCCTCGAATGAAGAAGCTGAACGGAAGGAAGAGACTGGAAAGGCGGCAGATGCTACGTCGACTACTACTGTTGCGGCCACCCAGTCGAGCGCATAAGCATGTCTGATTGGCGATGTAGTTTAGCCTTCGGAACGTGTTACTGTATTGTCTCTAGGGGTGCTCGCCTAGATAATTAGTGGAAGTCAGGCAGTTTTATATACGCTGTTGTATTCTGCAATGATTCCGATATGAAGCGAAAGCATCTCTAAAATCACCCACACCATGCCACACACAATGGTTGTGGGTTCCCACATTGCCATACACAGAGGCGGAAGGCTCGATGAAAGGAGATGTAAATAGTAAGAAAAACGAGCGGGACACATCGATGGTTGCGGGGACCGTTGCAATCTGTGATTCTATGAGTGATTGAGTGATGTGGATACATGGTAAGGGGATGCCGGTCGTAGTTGTGGCAAACGATCGCGACAGCCGAACGAGGGGTATACGGCCACTAGAACCTTGGACGGAGGGTTGGCTTTCATATTTTTGACCCAAAAACTAAACAAGTACTTAGACAGGCGGGCTGTAGAATGTCGTTGTTCACGCAGACAGGAGTCTCCCTCTCCCACATCAACAAGCTTTCGTCCCAAACTATAGAACAGACCATAGAGCGAGCTCTCGCGTTACTAGACCACCAAGACTGGAAAGAGGGCAAGACATTCACCGAAGATCATGTATTTCAAGTACACACTGCCAAACTGCAGCCTATGGGATCAGAAAAACTACCTTGGCACAAGAGAACAAGCTTGCATCCGCCAGACCGGGACATTACGTACGATGAATTTAGAAATGGACTATTATTGGATCATACCGTCAATGAACAACAGTATATACCCGATATGAAATACTGCAGCAAGGTCAAAGCTTTTCGGGAAGAATTACCTGAAGTTGAAGTCTACTTGATCCAGGTGCGGCCTTCCCCTTGACACCCTTCGTTAGACGTAAGGAAGGGCCACCCCGGTTGACGGAATCAGTCATTGCATTGCAGTACAAAATGCCCCTGGGGACTACGAATCGCGAATTCGCTTCCTTAGTGATAACGAATGATTTACCCTTCAAGACTGGCTCGTCGGATCGGAGCTTTATTGTCGTGCAAGTGCCTGTGCTGGATGTACCAGTCAGTAAAGGTTTCGTCAGAGGGAAGTATGCATCCGTAGAGCACGTCGAAGAGATCACTGATTCCCATGGAAAGAAGAGTGTCAAATGGAGGTACGAAAGCTCGAGTCTCTCCAGTCTATTATCTCATCTAACTGTTAACTTGCATTGCTAGAATGGCTACCGCATCGTCGGCTGGCGGAGTATTGCCTCAGATAGCAACTGATCTCGCTGTAGGTGACGAAGATCTACCTAGAGTACAGGCCTGCTGGTATTATACGGATGAACAGCCTACTTATTCAATAACGATTGCCCATTACAGCTGCCAAGCCAGATCTCGCATGATGTGCCGAACTTCATCAATTGGGCGAAGGCGAAATCGAAAGAGAACCAACCGCTGGCATAAGTCCTTGCAACGACCTGTTATCGTGCAGACAGACTCTGATATAATTATTCCCTATAACATAGTTCACCAATGTGGTGAGTGGCATAGTGCTTTATGGCATGCTTGGTGGCTAGCGTTTGAGCCTTACACTGATCAAATCCTCCCATTAGTATCATAGCCGCGTCGTTAGATGATGGATGCAGATTACTCCAATGCTATCAGCATGGCTGGAATTGTCAGGAATGACTTGCAGCATTAATACTGATTTCCCCGTTTGTCCCCACTTCGGAATGCACGCTCTGAACCCCACTTTACGAGAGGAAGAATTAACGAGAGTGAGGGGAACGCGAAGCCGTAATGCTTTCATACCGGTTCTTCACGATTGCAGCTTGCGTGATATACGGACTTTGCGGAACGGTATTCGGAAGCCCATGCCCTGTTTACAATATTCACACGCACGAATGGATGCGTTATACTATGCTGGGTCAGTCATGGCTCTACAGGGGAAGTACGAGCTGGCTTCTTTGGTAGGCAGGCCAGTTCATTCTCATATAAGGCTAAGCCTTTTGCTATTTTCCGCCATTCATGGTTCGCTAACTCTAGTGTATATCGATACCCTCCCCGGAATACATGCACTGACATGTAATACCAAAATACGGTGTGTAGCACTCCATACGCAATACATCGGCATGTGAAGCAGTTTCCGTCGAGACTGTCCTTTATACAGGGTTTTAAATGCGACAAACGTAGAAAGCTGAAGCATTGTTACAAGGCGGTACAAAAAGAATAGGTCTTTGCCATGTTCGGCAATACACGACAGGCGAACCAGAAGCTGGTCACAGAAATCTTCTACTTCGTTCTCATGTAGCGTAGAGGGCCCTTGGAATGAACTGAAAGAATGTTTGTATACCAAGTTAGTCAATTGCTTCCTATGCCAAAATCGCGATGAGAGGCTAGTATGGGAATAAGAACCCACGGAAATTGTCAGAGTATGACTTAGGCGGGATTTTAGCATGCTTAGGTTCCTGAACGAAGTAAGGGTACCCTTGCTTCTCCGCGAAGTTGATAGCGTCTTCTTTGGTGTTGAACTTGATGTGAGTACCCCTATAGATGCGAGTACGAAGGGATAATTGGGCGACAGTACCAGAGAAAGCGAGTGGAGGCACGTCAGAAGCTATACAAGGCGATACTAGAACGCAGACCACGCACTGTAGATAATCGGCTGAACTTGCCCAACCCATTAGACCGTTTTCCCATCGTCCGGCGCCTATACAGGTCACACGTGAAGACGTTAGTCGATTGTTCAGATACGCCATGGAGAGCCAAGGCAGAGGAAGCTTTCGACTAACCGGGAAGAGTATCCCAATCGATTCTCCAGTGCCAGCTGAATAAACAGATGGAAATGTATGCATATGCAGTCAGCTTCTCTGCCCATGCGCCGGTTTCCGCTAGTTTCTACGTAAACCGGGTTGTAGCATTGAATCGATCATTTACCTCGTGGATTTAGCGCCTGAATGGTAGGAGGAGAGAAGCATGAGGGGCTCAGTACGACATAGCGTTCTTCATCTTATTGGATCATCATACGCACTCTGGGTAGACTCCTGAGAAGGCTGTTGGTTTCAATAGCAGCGGATGTTCAGCATTAGCGGTCATTCTTCCTCTGGTCATTACACATGCAGCAGGGAGCTTGCAGATCTACAACAAGCAGATCTACGAGCAGCATTTCCTTCTAACCCACCTGATAGATCCTGACTGGTCTTCTAGTGAGTTCTGTAGGGGCACCGCTGACGGCAGCGGCTGCGATAGATTCCCCCTCTGCTCTGTGCTGAGTTAGGGCTCTATCGGCTTCAGCTTGAGCTTCTGCAGCTAAGACTTCTTTGGAAGTCGGGTCTGCACTGTCTTTAGACGATGATGAGGATATCTTCTTTGAGGGGTCGTGGGTGGTGTTGCTGCTGCTGTTGCGAGCTTGTACTGATGCAGATGGAGCTGCTGCTCGACCTTGCAAAGCAGCGGCACGTCGGAGTGCGAAACGAGCGGTCGATAGCATGTTCGGCAAAGCTTCTCAGCAAGATGGATGCGGAGGATCTGTATCTCCTGCAGCTGATGGTCGACTTCTCCCGTACACCTTCTCGCAGTGATATTGCCGGGGGTGCGATTGGGTTGGATGGACGACAAGCAGGCCAATGGACCGATGCAGGTTGGGAAGCGGGCAATGGGGTGAACAGGATGGGTATAGTTACTATGACATGTCCATCGATGCTATGCACAGTCAATGACAAGCAGGCGTGTTTACCAGCGAATGGACTGCATTGCCGTGCATGTGTCTTCTGAAGCCTGATCAGACATAACATAGCGTGTCTAGAACTCAACGGGACACATGGCTAGCAGACTATTGAAAGCTATCAGATACGGTGGTAGTCTGCGTATTCTGTTAAGGTAACGGGAATGGTGACCAGCACGGTAGTCGCTAGTAGTCCATCGCTCTTATACTGGGCAGTATGTACCAAACCACCAACACCCGACAGGAAGCATGCATGCTGACAGAGGGGGATAGACGAGGTGATGGGAGGATGGTGACCTACGGAGGACACCGAGGAATCAACAACCTCTGCTGTGAAATGAGATTATGCCGATGGCAACGGCGATCAAGGCAATATTGGCGATTACCTTAGACCAGATCTACCACTAATTATAATTAGAAAGCAGCCCAGTCCGTAATGCAGTTGTTATTGCAAGGTAAAGCCAGGCACGATTGGATCAGTACCAACTCTGGAGCTGGCAGAAGGGCCACACCGGTCGAGCGAAGAGCGCAAGACTGGCATCAGACCGGACTGAATCACCGGAAGGGTTCCTTCTCCTACAATTGCTGCTCCTGGCGCTTTTCCCGGTCATATCCAAGATCCAGCCCAGCTCGGAGACAGGCAATCGAGGAAGAAGTGCGAGCAAGAGCAATCCAGCAAGAGAGCAGGCAACCAAAGCTCACACACCCTGGAAGCCTGGCGGACTAACACACTGGCTAACCCATAGCCACAGCTAGCTTTACCCCTCCGCCCGCTTCATGGCCTCGAATGGCGAATTCTCCTGCTTGATCTACCCTCTCCTATCTCACCGCGAGCAGCTTTCGCACTACATCGGCCAGCGAGTGCACCTATACCACAGCAGGATAGACGGGAGTGTTCAGAAAGATTCCTCGTTGCTGCTCATCGCTCGACCGATCCCATAACTGCTGCGCTTTGTTCCGACTCAATCCTCCGTCACACCGGCTGCGAACCGCCGAAGCGACAAAGATATCCGATCAAGCGGGTGCAGAACACCTCTGCTATTACGCTTTCGAGAAAGCAAACTAGACACAAGCAGTGCATACACCCGAAGAAGCTATTCGGCTTATCCCACACTCTCACAAGGAAGCGATTGTAGCCAGAGGAATTCCAGGAATGGAAGCCAATCACTCGTCCACACCGGCATCCCATAACCTGGAATCACACATCCCGGACCGACCTTTTCAGTTCTCCAATATACCCCAAGGTAGAGGTACAGGGACGGGCGCAAGCAGCAACAATCCAACTGGAGTCCCATATACCAACAACAAAGCATATCATACTGCTTCCTCGTACCTACACCGCCAAGCTGTAACAGGAGGAGCAGGAACACCTTCTTCGGAAGTACAACCGGGATACCCAAAGTCTGGTACAATGAAGAACGAACAAGACACGGGTGACCCTAGCTCACAAATGCCTACGATAGGTGCTGGTCAAGCTCCGAATAGTGCCAGTGCAGCTACTACGACGACTGCCACTAGCGCAAATGCTGCTGGCCCTACTGCTACCGGGAAAGGTAGAGCTGGAGGAGGTGCCAGCGATTTTGTGAAGAAGCTGTATAGGTACGTCAATGCCTTGTCGATCGCTAAAGCGAAATCCATTGCCCGGTCCTTGTACTTGGTCCAGGATGTAGTACGCTGACGTATTTCTCGCGTACCAACCTTCTGCTCATTCATCGTCCCTCTACCGTCAACCTGCATCTGTCAACATTCTCAAACTACTACATACTCACAGGATGCTAGAGGAAGATCAATATAAAGGAATCGTATCATGGGGTTCCAAAGGTGATTCTTTCATAGTGAAGGTAAATTTAATGTTCACACGTCGGTATCATTCTGATTGCATCTACTGCGAAGAAGTCTCAAAGAGATTTGTGTATAAGCTGACTCAGGTTTCACCTTTTATTCCCTTGGATGTAACAGGATATGAACGAATTCACAAAAACTATACTACCTTCACATTTTAAACACTCAAACTTCGCTTCCTTCGTGAGGCAATTGAATAAATATGATTTTCACAAGGTAAAGAATCCTGAAGGTCAAGGTGACGCTCCTGGTGAAAACGTAAGCAATTGACTTCTGGATAATCTTGCGCAATGAAGGCTTCGTTACGTGCTGGCATTCTGACCATCGTTCCACTCTTTGCTTCCCAATGGCTTCCCCTTCTGTTCGCGACCGTTCTCGAAACCTCTGGATATAGTACTGGGAGTTCAAACATCCAAGCTTTACAGCGGATCAAAAACATTCATTAGAAAATATAAAACGCAAGATTACAACCAACAAGAAACCAGAAACACCTAATGCAGGTACTCCTGTTCCGGGATCCGGAGGCGGAGGCAGTGCAGGTGGTGGCTCCAACGGTAGTGGGGGTGGATCAGGTGGTACCATTGGGCCTATCGATTCATTAGGATATCAGCAAACGGCGGAAGAAATGCAGCATCTAAATGAGCAAGTCAGGATCACGATGGGAAATCAAAGACAGATTGAGATGCATTTGGACCGCTTTAGTGCGCAATACCAGGTGAGTAAAGCTGCTTGACTTCTCATCTGGAAATAGATCAATCAGATGCTATGATTTGATTTGGCTTCATATTGACCGCTCACTTTTTTTCTTACACAGGCCCTCATGGCCGATTTACTAGGACAACACCGTGCCATTGCGGCGCAAGACGCTTTCACCGCTTCAATGCTACAATACATGATCAATCTCGAATGTCGGCTATTGAGCTTTTCGAATCCAGGAGAATCACCGCAATTCCCTCCCTCAGCCGATGCCCAACAGCTGATGGCTACCTATAGTGAAATCTCAAGGAATAGATATGATAAGATGACTGAGACCACCAGAAGAGCCGAACAATTGGGTCTGTTCGTCAACGGCATGAGGAGGGTCACAAGTCCATCTTCGCAACAGCATTTGGGAGGTGCGCAAATCCCGGGTGGTTCGCAGCATCGGCCTCAAGCTCAATCTCATCTGCCGGGACACTTACAGCAGCAGAACACTTGGGATGGCCGGCTCGGTTCGCCGGATTTCGCTCCTAGTACGAGTAATGGCATGACTGCTCAAACTCTGTACGGCAATGAGCAGCAATCGGCATACGGTTATCAATCTCAACCCTATAGGACTCATCAACACCCAAGCCATCTGCAGACACATCAGCAACACAGCATCCCACAACACCAACCGCAGACTCCAGCTCAGCAGCACTCGTACATAAATCAACAGCCTACGCAAAACCCCCGAACTCAGCACACGCCTTTACAGCATCCACAAGCTCAACAAGCTCAGCAGCAGTATTCATACTTCCCTTCATCGGCACAGACTCGTTTAAGAGACGGTCAAGGCGACTCTCCTTCTACTGCTTCGGAATCTGGAGCCTCGTTTGCCAACTTGGCAGAAGCTAGAATCAGTAGTGGACAGCAGCAACAGCATTCTGGCGGAGGTGACGGTGTTACGTCCTCGAACTACAATAGCGGAAATATAGGCGTGCAACACAGTCAGCAACAGTTCCATTCACATCAACCGCAACACAATCAATCGTCCAATCACTTGTCCGTTCCTACTCCGAGCGGACATCACCATAGTGAACCTCAGATGGATTATTTCCCTGCCCCTGGATCTGCGCTAATAAGCAGCAAACCCGCTATCACGCCTGGAGCACTCATGATTTCCACACTCAACAGCGGTAATATGTATGACTCGCGTGAGGGTTCACAAGAAGGACCAGAAGACGGTGAAGGAGATAGAAGCGCAATACCTGAAGGTGCAGGAACGAACGCGTTGACGCAACAAAACACGAACGTCAACAAGAACATGAGCTACCCACTTGAAGGGGAGGATATTGCTGCTTTCGCAGCCGCATTGAAGGGCGGTCAGTCTAGTATGGCAGTTAGATCTGCCCTGACGTCTCAGCCTCTTCTTGTGAGACGAGCGACGTACATCCCTGGATGGTCGGTTCCACCTAGAGTATTGCTGGTGGAGGACGACGCCGTATGCCGGAACCTCACGACCAAGTTCTTACAGCTATTTGGGTGCACTATAGATGTCGCGTCCGATGGAGTCGAAGCTGTCAACAAGATGCAATCTGGCGTCTACGATATCTGCATGATGGACGTATCAATGCCCAATTTAGATGGAGTTTCAGCAACATCCCTCATTCGACAGTTTGATGCTATGACTCCCATCATATCCATGACTGGCAATTCAAGACCAGATGAAATATTGACTTATTTCTCACATGGAATGAATGATGTGTTACCTAAACCTTTTACTAAAGAAGGAATGTTGAGTATGCTCGAGAAGCACTTGATTCATCTAAAGCAAATACATCAAAATCCTGAAATGTTAGCTGGATTAGGAGGAGCCGGAGGAGATGGTAATCCTCTTGATCAATCGGAAAATCTAGATACGGATAATTCAGACTCTTCCTATAATCCTTTCTTTGGATTAGGTCTATCAAATGACGAATATCAGAATATCCTGAATGGTTTAGGTAAAACTGGCTTCACGCCTTCTCCTTCTCCTGTTACCAATCTTGGGGCCGCCAATACCACCAGTGGGAACGATGTAGTGGAGAGAGGGAATCTAGGAAAAAGAATACAGGAGGATGACAACAAAGACGGTGTCAAGAGAGCTAGATTCCAGGAGCTTTGACTTCAACAGAAAGTGAGGAATGCGCCTCTCCGATCTGAGCTATGTAAAATAGAACACTCAAAGCTAGGTGACCCCTTGAGGCTTGAGGGGACATATAGGGCGGAACACCAACCAGAAGAACCAACAGCCCAAGCTCGGATCATCACATAAGGCGAGATTCGTAGTGATTGTTCGGATTTGTACAGCGTAGCCGTTGCCGTTAAGTCTGCTAACGATCGTATACGTAGTCAGATGTCAGACAGCCATGAGGCGGGTGGCTTCGCCTTGTTGTATTGCTAGAACTTATGCAAGACGCCCCAGAAGCAAGCAACACGCAGGACTCTGCCAGTTCTATCGACTTGATGTAGCTTAGGTGTCGCTACGAAAACAAGTAGTCTTTGCGTCACATTCCCGATCCTCCTCAGAATATTCGCATGAGAGCGAACATGAATAACCAAGCGAAGAGTACCGCTAAAACCGAACCGATAACGAACCAAGTAGTAACTCCACCCTTTTTCTTGTAGTCTTTCAGTCTATCCCTCTCTTTGATCATTCCAGTTAAATTCCCATCCAATTGCTCATCTGCCTTTTCTAACAGTCCCTTATCCTTATCTAGCAACTGTGAGAATTCCAGACTGTTCATTTTCAGTCTTGATGCCATAGTTGCTAATTCTTCTGTTAGTGATTCCTGTTCGCTTCGATGATGAGATAACAGATTGGAAAGCGATTGGGTGTCGCTTGGTGTGTCTTTCTTTCCTGAGCTTGTGTATGAAGAAGTGTTCCTCGCCAAACTTCCTCTTCCGCTTTTAATAGCTTCGTACGTGTTGGAAGACGAAAGAGGCGTAATGGAATCCGACATTGTATTCAGGGATGACCGACGCCGGTGCAGGCCGGCACCACCTTCATCTATGGTCTCGTCGCCACCCAGAGGTAGCAAAGCACTGGCTGCTTGCAGTTCTGGTGTAGGCAGGCCTGCGGAAGCAGCATTCACGATACCTCTTTCTTCTGCTACAACATCATTTTGGCCTGTACTGTCTGCGAGTTCTGCAGGCATGACAGGGGGCCTAAGGTGTTCCAGACTTGGCATTGTTGGTGACGCATGTGGTTTGGGAGTGTTCTACGTGAGGAGGCTTTCAAAATCAGATTGATATACCTTGGGCATACTATGGTGGAATTCATACTGTCAAGATACTTTGGTAGTGCGATTCCAGCTTTGCCAACCGAGGGGCCACGTCAAGCCTGGAGATGGAGCGCATGTCAGTCGGACATCCCCCTTACCCACGAGAACCAGTATCTGACCGTGTCTGGTCGTCGAGCTCGGTCTCGGCCAGCAGCTTCTCTGCATTTCTGATACTCTTCAGACGTCCAGACGATGTGATGATAGCCCACGTGCAGGCGGATGATCGGAGTCAGCGCTGCGGGCATCCAGCAATACACCTCTGCGAGACATACGGAGAGGGTGGAGAGGGTCTTGTAGTACTCCTTCGACGTGGTGTAGCTCGTACTAGGCTGCTGCCGCTGCTTCTCGGTTGCAGCTTCCAGCCTGGACAGCATGCGCTGGATGTTGATGGCGTTGCGGTGCGCCTGCTGGCCTGACCGAATTGGCCCCATCACTGTCTGAACAAGCGATGGATTGCGACGATGATTCTCTGTGTGGCTATACCAGCAGCGGGGCTGTCGCAGCTGCTCTTGCGAGTGCCTGCAGTCGACCTCTGTCCAAGGAAGCGATCGGGTGAAGAAGACCGTCAGAGAATCCAGTAATAGTCTCTTGAGCTTCCCACACTACCCGCAACGAGCAGGACATTAGCCCAAAGCGAAGAGCAGAGTGGTCGAAGTGCTGCACCGTCACCATGCACCTCACCCTCGATGACCGTAGGTTGACTGTCGGCTAGTTGGAGAGTATTTCTGGGCACTCAGTACTTCAAGCATACCCATGCAGGTCTCCGGCTGGGCCTGACTTCTGGCTTTGTTAGGTGCGAATGATGAATGATGAGCTGTCCGAGCAGCTTGGCTGATTTCGTTGGATTCCTCCAGCATTGCTTTTTGGATAGTCGTCTATGTGCCCCAGATCGCCGAAATCATATATTTGCAAAGCGGCGAAGGACTGTCGGTCCTCTTTCTGTGCATTGTATGTGACGACTTTCTGCGCCGAGCATACGCCTATGGATATGCTAGACCTGTCTCGGCTTACTTCTCAACCTTGCATGCCTCCACTCCAACTGAATATCTAATCCATCCAACCCCCGCACTAGTGGTTGACGGGAGATCTCACCGGATTGGCAGGAGCCGTTGTGCAGAAACTCACCCCAACCATTTCGTTGCTGGCAATTTATTACGCGCTATGTGACATTCTCATGCTCTACCTCATCTACTACTATCGCTTGAAAAGACGCAAACATCCCGAACTGTATGACAAGGGTACTGGAAGCCGCATTGTTGAAGCATCAGAAAGAACGCCTCTCATCAACAGACAAGGGAATGAAGAACAGGAGACTCTAGTGCAAAAAGCACGAAGCTGTCTACGCCGGAACTGGATAGCTATACTCGCATATACCTTAGCTGCCACTTTCATAATCACAACCGGAGTAGTATCTTGGATATCGACTGGCAAGCATAAGAATCTGCCTCGTGAAGATGAAGCATGGTCAACATCGGGGCAGGCGGTCGGGTGGATGTCAGCGTTCCTATACCTTTCCTCTCGGATACCGCAAATTATCAAGAATACCGAGACAAAATGCCAGGGACTGAGTCTGATGATGTTTTGCTTCAGGTAAGCACGTTTGATTCTAACAAAGAGCTGCATACCGGGAAACTCAGACTATTGGAATGGCGCAGCGTCCTCGGAAATGTCACATATTGTGGCACCATTCTACTTCCCAGTACTGCACCTCAGCATATCTGGGTCAATCTCTCGTGGCTAGTCGGAAGTGCAGGCACAATCTTCCTCGATTTCTTCGTCCTGGGACAATTCGTATGGTATCGCAAAGACCGCAATGAACACGTCTATATACCAGGAGGAGAAAGTGAGATCAGCGGGATTTAAAGACGCTTGCAGGACCTCAAATCACCCAAAAGGCCACGGACATGCGTCTATCACCTTATAGGCTTTTCGACCTACGATGACGCATACTATTTTATGCGTTCTTATTACACCATGTCCCATGTCATCAACATGCACTATTCTAATATAATGTACTGTTCTTTAGCATTCTAGCGCAAGTGTCACTTTCTGCATACTGTAAATTACCGCAAACCGATCAACTCTGCTGCTCCATCACACTGCACAACCTCGAGAACTCGCGAGATGATGTGCCAGGTGGATAGCTTCATCCTGATAACGAACAGATACTATTAGGAAAAGGTATCAAGGCATCACGACAGTCATGATGTACACCTCAACACCACATGCTGACAGCCTTCAATTTATTTGATCCATGAGGATGAATCGCCCCCGAAGACATCAGGACGCACAGCTGACGAGCCAAGTGCCATAGGCTATCATACACGCAGGTCAATGGACTACGACGTACTGATTTAAGTCTGTCATACTCCTCGTAATGTCAAAAAACTTCCGATATTGTGAAACAAAGGATGTAAGCAGCATTGCATCTCACTATTGACTGTGGTCTCGGCTCGGGCAGACTTTGCCGGACGCTAGTTTGAGCTACCTGTACGACATGCTACCGGAGCAGTAAGTTGCGTCTGCAACGCAGACAGTAGACTATCTGTCAATGCCATCCCGTGACTTACCCGCTTGCATTACCGTCCGGCAATCAGGACTGTCGGGACGGACCCCATACCAACCTGTGTCGAGTCTGCACTACGCGAGACAACATGTGGTGATGTGTCTACGGGGCTTGTTGCAAGCTTGGATATTGCTAAGATACCATAACCGTGCGTAGGAAAGCTACAGCCTGGTCTGTCCGGACCTTAGAACCATATAGAGGTATTCCGGTATAATCGTAGCGATATACACACACATGCCGCTGGACGAGATGAACGGTTGCATCTCAGCAGAAGGTACTGACAAGGTAGAAGCAGACATCAACACATGTAATGGGAGGAATCTTGCGGCTCCATCTTTTCCGTCAGGAGAAACTATTGCAAGCCTCGATGCACCGGGTGATTCCCCTGCTTCAAAAGTTCTGGATCAGCCCGGGAACAATGACCGTTCTGTCGGAGACCAAGGAACAGGAACTCGACCTACTTCTGTTACCACGGAGTCTATACCCGTACCTTTGTTAGACGAAGTCTACCACCCGCAAGATAAAGAGACAGAGACAGACGCTGGCAGCGACAGTGACCTCGAGTATGCCGTCGAATATGTTGCACCGGACTATATGGTGCCCGGGGCGGACTCATGTCAACACCCGTCAATTGTAGAAATCATTATCCATGATGATGGTCAGGTGACTTTGACCGAAGTGAACCAAGCCAGGGAATAGAGGAGGCAATGCACGATCGCGGCTGCTCTAGGAGGATTATCAATCCTAATAGCTGGGTGACATGGTAGCGTACCGTGTTCATGGTAGTTATGCATATAGCGCATCTTTACAGCTTGATAAGTTGCACATTGCATCCCCCTAACAAATATGCGGAGGCGGTTCATCCTTGCCTACTTTAGCACCCAAGTCCCTTCCGATAGTTCTGTCGAACATTTCAAGCATGAAGCTAATGCAGTTCCTAGCCAGCGCACCATCGAAGCGGCCTTTGCTTAGTTCGTCACGAATGAAGGCATGTCCAGCTTGTACTTCCATCCAACTTAGGGCGATAGGGAGCTCATAAAGGCGATTCCGGATCAGCGTGCGTCCTGCAAGATTGACATGCGTGTCGTTCACGCCCAAAATCATCATTAATTCGCCCTGAATCTCTTGACATCGCTTCAGACTGTCTGAGGGTTTCGGACTTCCAAGTTGTTCGTCGTGTATGTCCGTTGGGAAGAAGCAGCAGGTGGATAGTATTCGCGCGTCGAAGGCGCACTGTGTTTGAAAGGCATATAGTCGGCTACCAGCTCGGCAGTCATGGGTACAGCGGGAATGTTCCGAGGAACTCACTCGGAATGCCAGATGTCCACCCAAGCACATTCCGGTGGCTGATATGCGTCCATTACAGTTCGGTAAAGACTCCAGAAGATCTATGGTCGCTTTTGCATCGTCGTCATACGCCTTGAGGAGCTTGTCCTTTTTATAGGCATTGCCTTTATCGGTACCCTCCTACGTATGGACAGTTACGCATCCGGCTGACTCTGTCTAATACTTAAGGCGAACTTACTGTATCATAAGCCAGAGATGTGGGACCTTCGAACTCGTGGAATACGCAAGGTGCGGCTAGCAAGTGGGGTTGGAATGGCTGAGCCCCGCACCTTTTGATTTGACATTCCCGTCGATAAAGCTTAACACTCACCGACGACATACCCATCTGTCCCATACATATCTTTTCAGCAACATGAATCGCGCATCTGGTTCGCCCCATCACTCACGAGCGGCTATCATTTCAGCAAACCGAAGTACAGGTCCGGTAACTTGGTATATCTCGGAGAAAACGACGACGCCGGGAAATTTGGCATGGGGATATGTAGGTATTCTGCGGAGTCAAGCGTGGTTCAACGCGATATCCCAGCGTCAGCGTTCCGTCCAAAGCTTCTCGTTAGGCACCAGCTAGGAGCATGGTGCAGAATGCAAACACACTTGGGCGATACTATGTGTACGCGCATCGTTCCGGTTGGGGTTTCCACATCCTGATGTGAGTTCTGGATGAGCATGATTGGTTTAGTGATCTGTATGAAGTAATGTTGCTTCTGATGAACCAGTATTGGATCAAGATAGCAACGTTGACAATGTCCCTTCGATCACCCTTCAAAAGCCGCCGTGTATATCCGAAGTGCTTTCTTTGCTCGACACTACATCGGGTTTGATACTGGTTGACATGTCGTTACCATTACCACAAGATCCATGCGAGCTGACTACAGAAGCTGGAGACCATGTCGCACTGACGATGCAGCCTATCGATGAAATTCACGAAATCAACCTGGCACGCGACAGCGCCGCAGGTGCAATCTGCTCTTTCATCGGCACAACGCGGGACAACTTTCAGGGTATGCAGTGGTTTCTCTACTTGGATATACAGGGGTTGAATACGTACTTCACGAGTCTGAAGGCTCCTACCTTGTGATGCAGGAAAGACTGTCACCGAATTGGAGTACGAAGCATACCCTTCAATGGCCCTTAAGACGATGCAGAGTATTGTAAAAGAAGCGCGACAACTTTCGTCACAGGGTGATTTCTCCTTCGACTGGCCTTCGAGTTCTGGTTCATCTTCTTCTCGTACTCACAGCTCAAACACACCCGCACCAAACTCAGATCTCATACCTCAAACTCATTCGACCGTATCTAATTCCATCGAACTAAGCAAAATAAGCTTAATCCATAGATTAGGTATAGTTCCACCTACGGAAAGTTCAATATCAATCGTAGTAAGCTCTCCTCACCGTAAGGAAGCCTTTAGAGCATGCGAATGGATTCTTGAAGAAGTCAAGAAACGAGTCCCAATCTGGAAAAGAGAGGTTTACGCCTGTGAAGGAAATGATTCCGGCGGAGAAATTCACAAAGCTTGGAAGGAGAACTTTCCAAGCTGAAGTCGTATGGACAAGAGTCCATTGCCCTTCATGCTGTCCAGGTCGTCATCCGGCAGACACCACAAGAGCTCAAAAGGTCTTCCATGTAGGGGAAGGGATCTTCTCGGCCTTCAAACCTAGAGGACAATGCAGGGGTTTCTGGTCATCCATCTGGTCATCCATCTGTTCCACCCTGTCCCCGTACTGTACGTTAGCCCTTTGCCCAAGATCTGAACAACCTCCGCAGGGGTCTTTGCTACAAGTCAAAACAAAATAGAACACGAAGAAACAGACGCGAGTGCTCCTACAAGTAGGATACCCATTAGACTATTTATGGGGGATACAATGTCAGAAGGCTGAATAGAAAGTGAAGGAGAGGGGAACTAATTCGTTTTCAGGAATAAATGGGCAAACGAACGGCAGAAACCACTCGATTAAACCTGTCGAGGAAGTTGGGGAACGCTCTTTAGGACAATGTATCATTTCCAGTCAGACGACTTATACGACCAACAGTAATGATCCTGTCATCTGTCAGTTCAGGAAATGTGTTGAAAAGGATGAACAGAATGATAAACCAAGCAAAACAATGAACATAGCTTCATATCACTTGGGCATCGCTGTCTCATCTAGATTCCATTGTCCATTATTGTCTCACTAATGTCTAAACTGACAAATCTATAGGGATGGAAAGAACCCATCTATATGTACCGCTCGCTTGGTCTTCTTGCACTATGACGTCGTCTATGTTGCATCCCTCTTAGTCTGTCTATAAGTGATATCTTTCACGTTCAAAAAGGCCCTAAATTCCTTGCAAACCGTGCGGAAGGCGCGCTTCTTGCAGTTGTTTATTGAATCTATTCTTTCTGCTTTAGCCTCCTAAGTGCAGCAGTAACCGCCATCGACCTTCAATTCAGTGCCTGTGACAAACTCGCTTGAATCCGAGGCTAGGAAGACAATAGCGCCTTTCAGATCTTCAGGAGCACCTAGACGTCCCATGGGAGTAAGGCTAGTCCACGTAGCTTCCAGGTCCGGGTTTGCGTCTAGAATAGTTCTAGTCAAGGAGGTGACCATATAACCAGGGGCTATTGAATTGACTCTGATGTTCTTTCTTGCCCATTCTACAGCTAATGATGATGCCATATGCTTGACTGCTGCTTTCGAGGCATTGTAGGGTGTTTGAGGTTGTGGAATATTAACGATACTTCCAGACATCGATCCAATAAAGACAATACTGCCAGGTCTTTCTTGCGCTAGCATGTGCTTTGCAGCTTCACGGGCGCAGAAGCTGTGCGTTTACGGATTCAGAGGATAGGGATCGGATGTCAGCTTCGAGAGGTAAAGGGGGGTTTCCAAAGGACACGGTGGAAAGGAAAAAGCAAAAGAGGGGAAAACTCACAAGCTACCATCAATATTAATACTGTAGAGCTGTCTCATCTTATCTGTAGGATATTCTGTAGCTGGGTAATTATGAACTATACCAGCCGAATTGACGAGAACATCGATATGACCGAATTTATCAACAACGCTCTGCATAGCATTCTTGACGGAATCTTCATTCGACACATCGCATCCTATTCCAATGGCTTGGACTTCTCCTTTTTGAGCTCCTCCGTGTTTTTCAAACCATTCTTCTACGTCCTTTGCTGCTTGTTTTGATGTCTCGGCATCCAAGTCGATGATAGCCAATGCGTTTGCGCCAGATTCAACTAGTGTTCGAGCCATCAAGTTGCCGAGACCTCGTGCTGCTCCTGTTACTACGCACACCTGCGTTCATGGAATTATAAAGACAACGTCAGGATTGTGATATTCATGTCCCTCCAGACCCATCTTTTTGGGTCTTGTTGGGTGAATTATGCGCTTACCTTTCCATTCAGAGACAGCGACTCGAGGGTACGAGAGCGATGTCGTCCTACACCGGGACCGGTGGTGTTGTGACCATCTGTTCAAGCAAGAGCGAGGGTGTTAGTGCACGCAAAGGACCTTGTGCACTATTCCGGTGACTAGCACATGCGACTCACAATCTTCCGGATCGCGCTTCAGTACATCGGGGTACTGTCAGCATTGGAAGCGGAGTCCAAGGGGGTAGGGTATATGTGCGCGGTCGATGCAGTATAATAGAGGTCATGTAACAGTGATGGTATAGGATGAATTGTGTATCGTCCATCCGGCATACAGTCGAAGCATTTCCGGGGATTTCAAGGGAGATATAGCAAGTGGCGGAGGATTGGGGAGGGATAGAGGGTGGAGTGAAGAAGGAGGTAGAATGAGAAGGGAGGGTGAAGAGGACATTGTTGTGGGGGCAGTTATCACGTTAGTATGGCCATCAGTATCCAGAGTAGCGCAGTATAGCATCCCCCAGAAAGTGCCGCGTTCGCAAAGCGACAAGCGCATTTGACGTCAGAAGAAAAAGTCGCGGTAATTGTGGCAAAATGCGACACAGAAATTCGAGTGCATGGTTGAGGGACGGAGAGGAAGGGAGAGAAGGAGGGATAGAACAGGAGCATACATCGTCAGTATATGTGTCATACAGACCAGCTGAACTCTCGATCTGCGCGTCTTTTCGGTCCAATCTACGCGACTTTTGGGAGAAATGGAAGGCCAACTCACATCAATCACGACGTGGTCCTGCGTGGTGGCCATGTCGCCCTCAGCTTCGACAGGATGGGTCTGTTCAATGCGCAGTGCGTTCGAGGTGGAGATGGCGCGCCGGCTGCTGCTTCTCTCCCGCGCCAGCTGGCGATGGACGGTCTCTGCCGCGTTGACTTTTGTCATTGCCTGCGTCCTGCAGACGGTCGAGGTGGAGGGCGGCGAGGCGAGGGTGACTGGCGCGAGCGAGGAGAGCGGCCGCACGAATGATGGCCGCCGCGACTGGCCGTGGGCGCCTGACGAGGACCTTCGGACGGGGGTCCTGGTGCACGTTGAGCTGAACGGGCGGATGGATCCAGCTGCAGCCTGCTTGAAGGCGGCGGCAGCAGGACTACCTGAGGATGGGGATATGCGGAGAGCCATGGCGGGATGGATGTGTGTTGGTGGTTGTTCTAATCTAGTCTGTGTCTATCCAGGTTGTTGTCCGACAGAGATGGCAGCCAGCTCTTATGACTGATGAGTGAATCTTCGGAGTCGATCGCTCGGCAGGAAAGGTCGGAAGCGCCAGCAGAGCGATAAGCGGATGATGATTGATGTTGCGGACAATAGTCAGAGAGATCTACAAGGCGGCTGCTCTGAGATGCGGTACTGCTGGAATGCTCGCTGATTGGGCAGCATGCTCTCCCTTGTATGGCATGCAGCTATTCGCATATTCTGTCATATCAGACTGCGCTACTGCTATGATGCATGCTATGACGGGACTGCTTAATTTCCGCCATGTCCAGTTTCGAGGAAAAGCCCACCCTCTAGCTGCTTCCTAGTAACCCCCAACACCGTCACCAGTCAAGAGACTACCCCTTCTTTCGGAAGATACTTTCATCATACCTCGGAAAGGGCAGAAACGGAAATAGTTTCTGCCCCCCTCCAGGCAGAGATCGGCAGGTGAAAATGCATGCAGTTTCGAAAGCAAGGCCTAGAACTCATCAGCAACTGGGCCTGCATATGGTGCAGGTCAGCTTGAATCGACCCCTTTTGTGTCCCCGGTCACGTGTTTTTTGGCCTGCCGGAAAAGGTCACTACTTTTTTTGAAGAGGAG